>CM077451.1:21000689-21467491 GCA_039654765.1 Mylopharyngodon piceus | reverse complement strand
AATCCATCATACTGCAAAATGGTGCTCTGTTTTTTGGTTTTGTTCTGTACTTTTGCATGTAAGTATTCAATACTTTGTGTATAGTTTTCCATTGTTTAATTGTATTTTTTATTCTTGTTGGTTTGTGCTGTTTTTTTTTTTTTTCTTCCTGACAATTGAGTTTAATATGGTTTAATCTTATCTACAGGTGTCTGTTTTGGGAATGTCATCACACCAGTTCGTACTCAGGTGTCTGGGACGGAGGGGGACAATATAACACTGTCCTGTAACTACTCCTCAGCAGTTACTCTACAGTGGTATCGCCAATATCACGGTTCAGCTCCAGAATACCTTCTGATAATACTACATAGGACAGGAAAAGTTTCACAGAAGTCTGAAATTGTAGATCTAGATCCCAGATTTTCTGGAAAAGTGAATGAAGAGAAAACCCATGTGTATCTGGAGATCTCCTCTGCTGCAGTATCAGACTCTGCTCTGTATTACTGTGCTCTGAGGCCCACAGTCACAGGAAACACTGTAACACTGTACAAAAAACAGTTTTCACATGCTTATCAAACCTTGAAATGTACATACAAACCACAGCTGGACTTAACAACACATGTAAAAAAAAAAAAAAAAAAAAAAGACATACAACAGCTACTGATAGTGGAATTGTCAAGTAACATATAATGGTAATGAGCTGGCTTTACTGGTACACTGAAAATATACTTTTTACTCATTTGAATTGTTTATTTTTCTTACCCCATTGGCAGGTATTTTTTCTTGTTTTAAACTTAAACTTTTTGAATTTTGATAAATTATTCAGAAAACAAAACTTTTTGTTGACAAGTCATTTTGCTTCTCGAGTAAATGTTTCTTGATTTAACAATTTAAAGATATTTGTACTGGAAACAAGACTAAAATACAGAGTCAAGCCCAAAGTAGACTTCACTTTTTATGCGTACGAGGGTCAGCGTTCAGTGTGCGTGACGCAAATATCGTCATCAGAAGAGTGCACGCGTACTGTATGCGCACCGCCGGATTTCTGTAACCGCATTTACTTGTACTTGTCGCAGGTTGCACATGCGCATTTAATTTTTTTGCAGTTATTAGTTTTATCCACAAGGTGGCAACAGTGCCCTGGGAGCGTCGATTCACAAGGTAGTCAAAGAAAAACTGCATAAACAGAACAGACCGGAACGCATGCAAGCTACAGCAACGATGGAGGCCTACATAGATGAGAGATTGTGTGAAGAGGTTAGAAAGTACCTTCATTTGTACAACTCTAGCATGAAAGAATACAAAGATCTTTACATGGGTTGTAACTCGTGGTGAGAGATTGCTCAAAACTGCGCATGCTTCAAATGCCTGTATATGCGTACGAGTCTAATGGAGTATACTTTGCAAGGCTTTGCGTTTGACTGTGCGCGTAAACTAGCATACGCGTAAAAAAACGAAGTATACCCAGGGCTTAAGAAAATCATTCTTTGTGAGTACAGACAGTAATTCCATATATAATGTAACTAATAGAATAAACTGAACAGTTGGTTTCAGTCAGTTACATCAAAAATCCCTATTGAAATCGATCTCATATACAAATCAGAACAACTGTAATATTATTATAGGTGCAAAGTCTTTTTTAAAGACTGTAAATGACTGTAAACATTTCACAAATCTCTTCGGATCATCTGATGTTTCTGTGTTTCTCCTGTTCAAACCTGAATATTGAACCAACATGTTGATCTGTTTAATCATATTGATATCATCAGCTAAAGGTTAGTGCATATGCTGGAGCATTCTTAAAAGGGGGATGAAAATATTTTATAAGTGTAGAACGAATTTAGTTTTTGTGTAATTTATAATTAAAAAAGTTTATAATTATAATTTATAATTAAAATACTTTATTTTAAGGTGACGTAGTTACATTGTACTTACTCAAATAAGTACTGAGTCATATTACTTAACTACATGTACTTGCTATAGAGTTAGGGTTAGGGTTTGGTTTGGTTTAGGGTTAGTTACTCATAATTATGCATAATTTACTGTTAGTACATGTAGTAATGTGTAACTATGTCACCTTAAAATAAAGTGTTACCATAAATAATGATTCTCTTATTTAAGAAAAAAAGAGCCTGATAACTATATATCAGAGAAGCTTTTTTTAAGATAACCAAGCTAATAACAACATTGCATTATTAAGTATATATAGTACATTTGAATGCATTGGAATGGAACATTTGAAAGAGGATGTAAATTTCACTTACATTTTTCTTTTTTACGCTTTAACTGCAGGTTCCAGAGCTGCAGAAGTCAACACACCATACAGTGATTATGAATTTGCTGTGAAAGTGTGACACTCTCTTGTAGCTACACTGGTTCTGTTCAAGGTCTTCACTGGTATCGCCAATACGCAGGTTCACCACCACAGTTCCTCATAATGGATAACTATGGGACAGTTACTAAAGCTGATCCTCCAGTTGCTGGAATCTCAATCCATCACAGAAAAGACAACAGCAGTGTGGATCTGAAGATCTCTTCTGCTGCTGTAACTGACTCTGCTGTGTACTTCTGTGCTCTGGAGCCACACAGTGACAGGAAATCCAGTGCATGCTGTACAAAAAGTGTTTAATTAGGAGAAAGAAAGCGAGGTGGGGTTCAGGTTTTATGTATGGTGAAAAATCAAACGGATAATTAAGAAGTTATTATATTAGTAGATCCTGTCATATACGGTAGTTAAAATATTCTGTGGCTGAAAGAGGAAGAAAGATCATACAGATCAGTTTCATAAATGTGCATATGTGTGAGCACAACACTAAAATGTTTGTATATAAAAACAAATGTCATCAGTAACTCAAACACAGACAGCACATTTTAAAGCACACTTTAAAGCAGATGGACAAAACATGCTGTTCTGAGCTCCAACATTAGGGGGCAACATAACCTCACAAGCTATGCTTTATTCACATTAGACAACCACCTGATGTCTAAATAAAACACTGCTCACCATTTGATTTTAAAGCACAGAGCATGTCCATGTTTCACTAACCACACCCACATTATTAAAACATTACAGAACTTCACTCAGTCTCAGTGAACAAACACTCTGATCTTTAAAGAGGACTTCAGTTAAGATGGAGGAGAAGCAAATGCTGCTCATGATGCTCATCACAGTTTCAGGTAAAGTAAATACAGTATAAAGCAAAACAACTAAAATCCTTATTAGATCATGATATATTATAATATGATTGATTATATTTCAGGTGGATTTGCAGATAAAATTGGACCAAAAGATGGAAATACTAATGTAATCAAAGAAGAAGGAGAGTCTGTGTCACTGAGCTGCACATATGAAACTAACAGCAATGATATTTAGCTTTTATGGTACAGAGAGCATCCAAACAGAGAACCAAAATATTTACTGTTTAAAGGTGCTCGATCACAGAACATTGAGGAAGATATACCAGACGGTTTTCTGTAGAAAACATCCCAATCATCCACTGAACTCATTATTAACAGTGTGACTCTGTCAGATTCAGCTCTCTATTATTGTGCTCTATGGAGCCCAGTGATACAAAGTGCCTGAGAAGCTTTACAAAAACTCATACAAAATTAATGCTTGAAGTGTTTTTAATCATTCTGTATCATGTTACTGTAAACCACAAATAGGGAATGTGGTGACAGCTGTGAATTTGGGAGGTTACATAAGAGCATGTGAATAAAACTTAGCATGCATGTCTACATGGTTCTCATATTACTGCTTTTATGTTTTCTCTTTCTCATGTCAAGGATGTCATTTAAAATGATGTGAAACCAAAGTCTCGTCACACACACACACACAAAATAGTTTACATACATGACAGATAATTTTTGATCTTTTACAGGTGTCTTTTGTGAATGTTATCACACTAGTCCAAGCTAAAAATAATAAAAGGGGAGCAAATTAAACTGAAACAATAAAAACATTACATACAGGTGCTGGTCATATAATTAGAATATCATTAAAAAGTTGATTTATTTCACTAATTCCATTCAAAAAGTGAAACTTGTATATTATATTCATTCATTACACACAGACTGATATATTTCAAATGTTTATTTCTTTTAATTTTGATGATTATAACTGACAACTAAGGAAAATCCCAAATTCAGTATCTCAGAAAATTAGAATATTGTGAAAAGGTTCAATATTGAAGACACCTGGTGCCACACTCTAATCAGCTAATTAACTCAAAACACCTGCAAAGGCCTTTAAATGGTCTCTCAGTCTAGTTCTGTAGGCTACACAATCATGGGGAAGACTGCTGACTTGACAGTTGTCCAAAAGACGACCATTGACACCTTGCACAAGGAGGGCAAGACACAAAAGGTCATTGCAAAAGAGGCTGGCTGTTCACAGAGCTCTGTGTCCAAGCACATTAATAGAGAGGCGAAGGGAAGGAAAAGATGTGGTAGAAAAAAGTGTACAAGCAATAGGGATAACCGCACCCTGGAGAGGATTGTGAAACAAAACCCATTCAAAAATGTGGGAGAGATTCACAAAGAGTGGACTGCAGCTGGAGTCAGTGCTTCAAGAACCACTACGCACAGACGTATGCAAGACATGGGTTTCAGCTGTCGCATTCCTTGTGTCAAGCCACTCTTGAACAACAGACAGCGTCAGAAGCGTCAAAAAGGACTGGACTGCTGCTGAGTGGTCCAAAGTTATGTTCTCTGATGGAAGTAAATTTTGCATTTCCTTTGGAAATCAGGGTCCCAGAGTCTGGAGGAAGAGAGGAGAGGCACACAATCCACGTTGCTTGAGGTCCAGTGTAAAGTTTCCACAGTCAGTGATGGTTTGGGGTGCCATGTCATCTGCTGGTGTTGGTCCACTGTGTTTTCTGAGGTCCAAGGTCAACGCAGCCGTATACCAGGAAGTTTTAGAGCACTTCATGCTTCCTGCTGCTGACCAACTTTATGGAGATGCAGATTTCATTTTCCAACAGGACTTGGCACCTGCACACAGTGCCAAAGCTACCAGTACCTGGTTTAAGGACCATGGTATCCCTGTTCTTAATTGGCCAGCAAACTCGCCTGACCTTAACCCCATAGAAAATCTATGGGGTACTGTGAAGAGGAAGATGCGATATGCCAGACCCAACAATGCAGAAGAGCTGAAGGCCACTATCAGAGCAACCTGGGCTCTTATAACACCTGAGCAGTGCCACAGACTGATCGACTCCATGCCACGCCGCATTGCTGCAGTAATTCAGGCAAAAGGAGCCCCAACTAAGTATTGAGTGCTGTACATGCTCATACTTTTCATGTTCATACTTTTCAGTTGGCCAAGATTTCTAAAAATCCTTTCTTTGTATTGGTCTTAAGTAATATTCTAATTTTCTGAGATACTGGATTTGGGATTTTCCTTAGTTGTCAGTTATAATCATCAAAATTAAAAGAAATAAACATTTGAAATATATCAGTCTGTGTGTAATGAATGAATATAATATACAAGTTTCACTTTTTGAATGGAATTAGTGAAATAAATCAACTTTTTGATGATATTCTAATTATATGACCAGCACCTGTAAATATGAATAACATTTTCTGGCAGAGGATTCTTAGATTAAACAGTAAATGGGACTTTGCAAAAATGTATATACTTTTAATGAAATATATTATTTAGATGGTAAATTCTCATCATGAACACATCCAAGAAGCTAAGCAGGGTTGAGCTTGGCCAGTACCCAGATGGGAGACCTCCTGGGAAAACTATCCTGCTGGAAGAGGTGTTAGTGAGGCCAGCAGGGGGCGTCACCCTGTGATCTGGGTAGGGTCCTAATACCCCACTATAGTGACAGGGACACGATACTATAAATAAGCACCGGCCTTCAGATGAGATGTTAAATCAAGGTCCTGTGAATCTGTGTAATTCTTCATTTCTGTCCACTGTGCAAAATCTACATCATGTTTAGGCTAAATGTTTTATTCCCGCACTCGCGCCAGTAAGCATGTCATCAGGGAAGAGAAGAGTAGTCGCTGCAAGAAGGACGGGGACGTTGTTTTGATTAAAGATTACGAGGGCACATGATTTTAAAAAAATGATATGGATGGATAAATCATGTATAATAAATACTGGAATAATCCATAAAAAATAAGAATTGTCAATATAGCTGCACATATAGGTGCTTCTCTGTCTTAAAGTTAACATGGTCTTGGCTCGTCAAGCCTTGTCTGAAATAGTTTTCCGTTTTGAAGACTTCTGATACTCAGTCCTTCAGCACACATACTGTATTCTACTGTACAACAGGCTCCAGCACACCTCAGTCTATTTTAATACCTCACCACATGAATGTTACTCTTTGTCTGCCCCTGTATGACTTCCTTCTGAGCGACAGTAACACTTTATAATCACATTATTCTCTCTTTTTCGAATTACAGAAGCAGCTTTTAAATCGTGTGCTTCACAGTTCACTGACCACACCCACAGTATTAGTACACAACAGAACTTCAGTCAGTGCATTCATTTACTCCTGATTAATATACTGGATATGACCACAGTTTCATTCACATTAAGGCAATATTCAGGAACAGTTTTCTAATAAATCCAACTGAATTATAAATACATTCTACCTCTGGACTGCCAACATGGAGAGACATATGCTGCTCATGATTCTCATTGTAGTTACAGGTAAGTACTAAATAATCTGGACAAACAACATCCCATTTTTATATGAAAGCAATCATCACATGATGTTTTTTTGTGTATAATATTTATCTATTTTAATACTGAAAGGACATTTGTAAATTTTATTGGAACAATCCTACTGATCAGAGATTATACAGATCATGATGTATATAAAAATGTATTTAATTTCAGGTGGATTTGCTGAAAGAATTGGACCAAGGGAAGGAAATACTAATATAATGAAGGGAGAAGGAGAGTCTGTGACACTGAGCTGTTCACATGATACAAGCAGCAATAATGTTTGCCTGTACTGGTTCAGACAGTATCCAAAAGGAGAACCTCAGTATTTACTGTATAAAGGTGCTCTATCACTGAATTATGAGAATATATCAGACCGTCGGTTTCGGTCAACAACATCACAAACATCCACCGAACTCATTATGAACAGTGTGACTCTGTCAGATTCAGCTCTCTATTATTGTGCTCTAAGAGTATTAGCCAAATGATACAAAATGCCTGAGAAGCTTTACAAAAACTCAAATAAGCAATGTGCTTCAAATAATCTTTAATCTAATAGCATCAAATCACAATTTATTATTTTTTTGTAAACCACAACTCTGGAAATACCACTGTGGCAACACCTGTGAATATGGGAGATTATGAAAGGTTATATATGGGGCATGTGAAACTATCATTAAGCATTTGTTTTTCTAAATATGTTATTTAAAAATGACTCTAAATTCAGAAATCACTCAGTGAACAAAGGGAATGGAATTTGTTAAACTAAAAAATGAACAAAAACTAACAAACAAGAAAACATAAAAATAAATTTATTTTCTTAAGTAGTTCTCTGTCCATTATCTTCTATTTTCTTACCCAGACAGGTAAGAAAAATATACTTTTTACTCATTTAAATTAAGTTTATTTTTCTTATCCCATTGGCGGGTTTTTTTTTTTTTTTTTTTTTCTTGTTTTAAACTTAAACTCACTGAATTTTGATAAATTATTCGGAAAACAAGACTTTTTGTTGACAAGTCATTTTGTTTCTCAAGTAAATGTTTCTTGATTTAACAATTTTAAGATTTATACTGGAAACAAGACTAAAATACAGAGTTAAGCCCAACGTACACTTCACTTTTTGTATGATGCAAATTTCGTCATCAGAAGAGTACATGTGTACTGTACGCACACCGCCGGATTTCTGAAACCGTGCGTACTTGTACTTGTTGCAGATTGCACATGCGCATTTAATTGTTTTGCAGTAATTAGTTTATCCACAAGGTGGCACAAGGCGTCGATTCACAAGGAAGTTAAAGAAAAACTGCATAAGTCAAAGAAAAACTGCATAAACAGAACAGACCGGAATGCATGCAAGCTACAGCGACGATGGAGGCCTACATAGACGTGAGATAGTGCAAAGAGGTAAGAAAGTACCGTCATTTGTATAACTCTAGCATGAAAGAATACAAAGAAGTTTACATGGGTTGTAACTCGTGGCGAGAGATTGCTCAAAACTGCGCATGCGTCAAACGTCTGTATATGCGTATGAGTCAAATGGGGTATACTTTGTAAGGCTGTGCAATCGACTGTTCGTGTACACTAGCGTACGCTTAGAAAAACTAAGTATACCCAGGGCTTAAGAAAATCACTCTTTGCGAGTACAGACAGTCATCAAACATCCCTATTGAAATCGATCTCATATACAACTTTAATATTATAATAGGTGAAAGTCTTTGCAAAATGTCTTTTTTAAACTAACCTTAAAAAAGTATTGTGTATTGGTCTTTGCTAAAATGTAGAAACAATTTAATATAAATAAATAATTAGAGGGTAAATTATCATCAAGCACATTCACTATAGGATCAGATAGAGATGATCTACTTCTTAATTTCAGCACTGTAGCTTTAAGAGGAGGTGCTACAGCTGGAGACTCCTTCTGCTAGATGATGAATGAATGTTTACTTCAGGAACACTTTGTGATGCAGATGAACTAAAACATCATCCTGAAAAATGATGCTGTTTGTTTTGGTTTTGTTCAGTTGTCTTGCACGTAAGTATCCTATTTCAACCCTCAGGCACTCAGTTTTCTTTTCCATTTGTTTGTATGTCTTTGTTGTCAAATGTTGATAATCTCATCTGCAGGTGTGAGTTTTGGGAATGTCATCACACCAGTTGAAACTCATATGTTTGGGACAGAAGGAGACATTATAAGTCTCTCCTGTAGCTACTCCTCAGCAAGAAGTTTATTTTGGTATCGCCAATATCCCGGATCAGCTCCTGAATTTCTTTTCATCATTCTCCACGCCACTGGGGAAGTTTTACAAAAATCTAATATTGTGGATCAAGATCCTCGATTCTCTGCAAAACTGAATGAAGAGAAAACCCATGTGTATCTGGAGATCTCCTCTGCTGAAGTGACAGACTCAGTGATGTTCTACTGTGCCATGGTGCCCACAGTGACAGGAAATCCAGAGCATGCTGTACAAAAAGTGTTTAACTGGGAGAAAGAAAGCGAGAGGTGCCGTTGAGGTTTTATGTACGGTGAAAAATCACACAGATCCTTAAGATAGTCTATTCTTATGAAGTTCTTATATTAGTAGATCTTGTCATATACAGCATAGTTAAAATATTCTGTGGCTGGAAGAGGAAGAAAGATCATACAGATCAGTTTCATAAATGTGCATATGTGTGAGCACAACACTAAAATGTCTGTATATAAAAACAAATGTCATCAGTAACTCAAACACAGACAGCACATTTTAAAGCACACTTTAAAGGATTAGTTCACATCAGAATTAAAATTTAAATTAAAAAAGAAGTCCACTATATGGAGAAAAATCCTGGAATATTTTCCTCAAAAACATTAATTTCTTTTCGACTGAAGAAAGAAAGACATAAACATCTTGGATGACATGGGGGTGAGTTAGAGTAAGTTATCAGGAAATTTTTAATTCTGATGTGAACTAATCCTTTAAAGCAAATGGACAAAACATGCTGTTCTGAGCTCCAACATTAGGGGGCAACATAACCTCACAAGCTATGCTTTATACACATTAGACAACCACCTGATGTCTAAATAAAACACTGTTCACCATTTGATTTTAAAGCACAGAGCATGTCCATGTTTCACTAACCACACCCACATTATTAAAACATTACAGAACTTCACTCAGTCTCAGTGAACAAACACTCTGATCTTTAAAGTGGACTTCAGTTAAGATGGAGGAGAGGCAAATGCTGCTCATGATGCTCATCACAGTTTCAGGTAAAGTAAATACAGTATACAGCAAAACAACTAAAATCCTTATTAGATCATGATATATTATAATATGATTGATTGTATTTCAGGTGGATTTGCTGATAAAATTGGACCAAAAGATGGAAATACTAATGTAATCAAAGAAGAAGGAGAGTCTGTGACACTGAGCTGCACATATGAAACTAACAGCAATAATATTTGGCTTAACTGGTACAGACAGTATCCAAACAGAGAACCAGAATATTTACTGTATAAAGGTGCTCGATCATACAGCAGTGCGGAAGATATACCAGACGGTTTTCAGTCGAAAACATCCCAATCATCCACTGAACTCACTATTAACAGTGTGACTCTGTCAGATTCAGCTCTCTATTATTGTGCTCTTGAAGTAGCCCAGTGATACAAAATGCCTGAGAAGCTTTACAAAAACTTAAACAAAATTAATGCTTTGAAGTGTCTTTAATCAATCTGAATCATGTTATTGTAAACCACAAACAGGGAATGTGGTGACAGCTGTGAATTTGCGAGGTTACATAAGGGCATGTGAATAAAATTCAGCATGCATCTCTGGTTCTCACAGACTGCTTTTATGTTTTCTCTTTCTCATGTCAAGGATGTCATTTAAAATGATGTGAAACCAAAGTCTCGTAAACACACACACACACACACACATAATCGTATATGTGGTTTACGGGGACTCTCCATAGATGTAATGGTTTTTATACTGTACAAACTGTATATTCTGTCCCCCTACACTACCCCTACTCCTAAACCTACCCATCACAGAAAACTGTCTGCAGTTTTTGAATTTCAAAAAAAAAAAAGTTTTTTAAGCCGTTTTTTTTTAAGCCATTTGGTTTACGAGGCATATTTACGTTGTAATACCCATGTCATTATACATATTTGTGTATATATGTGTATACACCATGTATACAAGAACACACACACACATGCGCACACAAAACATTTTACATACATGACAGATAATTTTTGATGTTTTACAGGTGTCTTTTGTGAATGTTATCACACTAGTCCAAACTAAAGATAATAAAAGGGGAGCAAATTAAACTGAAACAAGAAAAACATTACATAAATATGAAGAACACTTTCTGGCAGAGGATTCTTAGATTAAACATTAAATGGGACTTTGCAAAAATGTATATACATTTAATGAAATATATTAATTAGATGGTAAATTCTCATCATGAACACATCCATGAACTAAGCAGGGTTGAGCTTGGCCAGTACCCAGATGGGAGACCTCCTGGGAAAACTGTATTGCTGGAAGAGGTGTTAGTGAGGCCAGCAGGGGGCGTCACCCTGTGGTCTGCGTGGGGTCCTAACGCTCCATTATAGTGACAGGGACACGATACTGTAAATAAGCACTGGCCTTCAGATAAGATGTTAAATCAAGGTCCTGTGAATCTGTGTAATTCTTCATTTCTGTCCACTGTGCAAAATCTATGTCATGTTTAGGCTAAATGTTTTTTCCCGCACTCGCGCCAGTAAGCGTGTCATCAGAGAAAAAAAGAGTATAAGTACATATAGGTGCATCTCAGTCTTAAAGTTAACATGTGCTCTTGGCTCGTCAAGCCTTGTCTGAAATAGTTTTCCATTTTGAAGACTTCTGATACTCAGTCCTTCAGCACACATACTGTATTCTACTGTACAACAGGCTCCAGCACACCTCAGTCTATTTTAATACCTCACCACATGAATGTTACTCTTTGTCTGCCCCTGTATGACTTTGTTCTGAGCTGCAGTAACACTTTAAAATCACATTATTTTCTCTTGAATTACAGAAGCTGTGCAGCTTTTAAGTTGTGTGCTTCACAGTTCACTGACCACACCCACAGTATTAGTACACAACAGAACTTCAGTCAGTGCATTCATTTACTCCTGATTAATATACTGGATATGACCACAGTTTCATTCACATTAAGGCAATATTCAGGAACAGTTTTATAATAAATCCAACTGTATTATAAATACAATCTACCTCTGGACTGCCAACATGGAGAGACATATGCTGCTTATGATTCTCATTGTAGTTACAGGTGAGTAAATAAGCTGGACAAACAACATCCCATTTTCATATGAAAGCAATTACCACATGATGTTTTTGTTGTTGTTTAATATTTATCTATTTTAATACTGAAAGGACACATTTGTAAGTTTTATTGGAACAATCCTACTGATCAGAGATTATACAGAGCATGATGTATTTAAAAAATGTATTTAATTTCAGGTGGATTTGCTGAAAGAATTGGACCAAGGGAAGGAAATACTAATATAATGAAGGGAGAAGGAGAGTCTGTGACACTGAGCTGTTCATATGATTCTAGCAGCAGTAATGTTTTGCTTTACTGGTACAGACAGTATCCAAAAGGAGAACCTCAGTATTTACTGTGGAAAGCTGCAAGTGGTGGTGAGAATATACCAGACCGTCGGTTTCGGTCAACAACATCCCAGTCATCCACTGAACTCATTATTGATAAAGCAGCTCTGTCAGATTCAGCTCTCTATTATTGTGCTCTAAGAGTAGTTGCCCAGTGATACAAAATGCCTGAGAAGCTTTACAAAAACTCAAATACACAATGTGCTTTAAACAGTCTTTAATCTAACAGCATCAAACCACAATTTATTATTTTTTTGTAAACCACAGCTCTGGAAATACCACTGTGGCAACACCTGTGAATATGGGAGATTATGAAAGGTTATATATGGGGCATGTGAAACTATCATTAAGCATTTGTTTTTCTAAACATGTTATTTAAAAATTACTCTAAATTCAGAAATCATTCAGTAAACAAAGAGAATGGAATTTGTTAACCTAAAAATTGAACAACAACTAACAAACAAACAAGAAAACATAAAAATACATTTATTCTGAAGTAGTTCTCTGTTATCCAGATCAAGAGGATCTGCAGTCGTCATGTATAATGGGAAGAGGAGGAGTTTAACACAGACATCAGCGCACAAATCTACTGTAGGTAACAATCCAGCAGCTGGTCTTTGTTTAGTTTGTTCCTGACAGTTTGTTGAGTGAACATGTTCATCTATATTATGATACTGATGTCATCAACTGAAGGTATAATATCACAATATTTTAGAAAAATATCACATTAAGGAAATTAATTAAGAAAAAATTTAAATTTAATTGTGAATTGTGATTTAATTTATAAAAGATTCATATATCAATGATGTGTGTGTGTTTGTGTGCTAAACTTAATGCAACTTTCATTTGCAGGTTCCAGATCCACAGAAGTCATCTCTCCAAAAAGTGTCAGAGTATTTGCACTTGAGGGTGACAATGTGACGCTCTCTTGTAACTACAGCGGTTCTGTTCGTGGTGTTCACTGGTATCGCCAATACGCAGGTTCACCACCACAGTTCCTCATACTGGAAGAGTCAGGAGTAACTACTCCAGCTGATCCACCCGTTCCAAGAATAAACATCAATCACAGAAAAGAGCAAAGTCATGTGTATCTGGAGATCTCCTCTGCTGCAGTATCAGACTCTGCTCTGTATTACTGTGCTCTGCAACCCACAGTCACAGGAAACACTGTAACACTGTACAAAAAACAGTTTTCATATGCTTATCAAACCTTGAAATGTACATACAAACCACAGCTGGACTCAACAACACAAATGTCAAAAAAGACACAACAGCTACTGATAGTGGAACTGTCAAGTATGTTAATGTAAGCTGGCTTTACTGGTACACTGCAAAACATGATTTTCATATTCAGTATTTTTGTCTTGTTTTCCAATAGAAATATCTCAACATTTTTATACCAAGATACATTTACTTGAGAAGCAGAATGACTTAAGAAGTAAAGTTTTCTGAAAACATTTGTCAGATATGCTTAAAACAAGAAAAAATACCTCCCAGACAGATAAAAATACAAAAATATACTTTTACTATACCCCAATGGCAGTTTTTTGTTTTTGTTTTTTCTTGTTTTAAATTTAAACTCACTGGATTTTGATAAATTATTCAGAAAACAAGACTTTTTGTTGACAAGTCGTTTTGTTTCTCGAATAAATGTTTCTTGATTTAACAATTTTAAGATATTTGTACTGGAAACAAGACTAAAATACAGAGTTAAGCCCAACATAGACTTCACTTTTTGCATGATGCAAGTTTCGTCATCAGAAGAGTATGCGTGTATTTCTATAACCGCGAGTACTTGTACTTGTCGCAGGTCGCTCGTGCGCTTTTAACAATTTTTTGTAGTAATTAGTTTATCCACAAGGTGGCAACAGTGCCCTGGGAGCGTCAATTCACAAGGTAGTCAAAGAAAAACTGCAACCGAACAGACCAGAATGCATGCAAGCTACAGCGACGATGGAGGCCTACATAGATGAGAGATTGTGTGAAGAGGTTAGAAAGTACCCTCATTTGTACAACTCTAGCATGAAAGAATACAAAGATGTTTACATGGGTTGTAACTCGTGGCGAGAGATTGCTCAAAACTGCGCATGCGTCAAATGCTTGTGTATGTGTATGAGTCAAATGAAGTATACTTTGCAAGGCTGTACTTTCGTGTACACTAGCGTACACGTTAAAAAAAAAAGAAAAAAAAAGAAGTATACCCAGAAAAGAAAATCACTCTTTGCGAGTACAAACAGTAACTCCATATATAATGTAACTAATAGAATAAACTGAACAGTTGGTTTCAGTCAGTTACATCAAACATCCCTATTGAAATCAATCTCATATACAAATCAGAACAACTGTAATATTATTATAGGTGCAAGTCTTTGCAAAATGTCTTTTTTAAACTAACCTTAAAAAAGTATTGTGTATTGGTCTTTGCTAAAATGTAGAAACAATTTAATATAAATAAATAATTAGAGGGTAAATTATCATCAAGCACATTCACTATAGGATCAGATAGAGATGATCTACTTCTTAATTTCAGCACTGTAGCTTTAAGAGGAGGTGCTACAGCTGGAGACTCCTTCTGCTAGATGATGAATGAATGTTTACTTCAGGAACACTTTGTGATGCAGATGAACTAAAACATCATCCTGAAAAATGATGCTGTTTGTTTTGGTTTTGTTCAGTTGTCTTGCACGTAAGTATCCTATTTCAACCCTCAGGCACTCAGTTTTCTTTTCCATTTGTTTGTATGTCTTTGTTGTCAAATGTTGATAATCTCATCTGCAGGTGTGAGTTTTGGGAATGTCATCACACCAGTTGAAACTCATTTGTTTGGGACAGAAGGAGACATTATAAGTCTCTCCTGTAGCTACTCCACAGCAAGAAGTTGATTTTGGTATCGCCAATATCCCGGATCAGCTCCTGAATTTCTTTTCAGTATTCTTCACACCACTGGGGAAGTTTTACAAAAATCTAATATTGTGGATCACGATCCTCGATTCTCTGCAAAACTGAATGAAAAGAAAACCCATGTGTATCTGGAGATCTCCTCTGCTGAAGTGACAGACTCAGTGATGTTCTACTGTGCTCTGGTGCCCACAGTGACAGGAAATCCAGTGCATGCTGTACAAAAAGTTTAACTGGGAGAAAGAAAGCGAGAGGTGCCGTTGAGGTTTTATGTACGCTGAAAAATCACACAGATCCTTAAGATAGTCTATTCTTATGAAGTTCTTATATTAGTAGATCTTGTCATATACAGCATAGTTAAAATATTCTGTGGCTGAAAGAGGAAGAAAGATCGTACAAATCAAATTCATGAGGACATAAATGTGCATATGTGTGAGCTCAACACTAAAATGTTGGTATATAAAAACAAATGTCAACAGTAAGTCAAACACAGACAGCACATTTTAAAGCACGCTTTAAAGGATTAGTTCACAACAGAATTAAAATTTCCTGATAATTTACTCACCCCCATGTCATCCAGGATGTTCATGTCTTTATTTCTTCAGTCGAAAAGAAATTAAGGTTTTTGAGGAAAACATTCCAGGATTTTTCTCCATATAGTGGACTTCAACAGTTACCAACGGGTTGGAGGTCCAAATTTAAGTTTCACTGCAGCTTCAAAGGGCTCTACACGATCCCAGACAAGGAATAAGGGTCTTATCTAGCGAAATGATCTGTCATTTTCTAAAAAAAGAAAAAATTATATACTTTTTAACTACAAATGCTCGTCTTGCACTAGCTCTGCGATGCGCCACTCATTACGTAATGGAAAGGTCACGCGTGACGTAGGCGGAAAAAACCGAGCAAGTGTTTACAAAGTGAACATGCAAAGACTAAGTCAAACGGCCTTTACAAAAAAAGGTAAAACAACAATGTTGGACGATTTTGAAGTTGGAGAAGAAAATGAGACGGAGTTTTTCGCCGTACCGCGGTACTTCCGCCTACTTCACGCATGATCACGTAATGCGAGGCACATCGCAGAGCAGTGCAAGACAAGCATTTGTGGTTAATGACAGATCGTTTCACTAAATAAGACCCTTATTCCTTGTCTGGGATTGTGTAGAGCCCTTTGAAGCTGCATTGAAACTGCAGTTTGGACCTTCAACCTGTTGGTAACTGTTGAAGTCCACTGTATGGAGAAAAATCCTGGAATGTTTTCCTCAAAAACCTTAATTTCTTTTCAACTGAAGAAAGAAAGACATAAACATCTTGGATGACATGGGGGTGAGTAAATTATCGGGAAATTTTACTTCTGAAGTGAACTAATCCTTTAAACTTTAAAGCAAATGGACAAAACATGCTGTTCTGAGCTCCAACATTAGGGGGCAACATAACCTCACAAGCTATGCTTTATTCACATTAGACAACCACCTGATGTCTAAATAAAACACTGCTCACCATTTGATTTTAAAGCACAGAGCATGTCCATGTTTAACTAACCACACCCACATTATTAAAACACTACAGAACTTCACTCAGTCTCTTCGCATTCATTCATGCATCAGCGACACTTCATTTGTTTTATAAAACCACATTGAGCATAACTTATAAATCAAAAATCAATAAAACAACAAGGAAAATCTAACAAATCAATTTAATAGTAAACAAACACTCTGATCTTTAAAGTGGACTTCAGTTAAGATGGAGGAGAAGCAAATGCTGCTCATGATGCTCATCACAGTTTCAGGTAAAGTAAATACAGTATACAGCAAAACAACTAAAATCCTTATTAGATCATGATGTATTATAATATGATTGATTATATTTCAGGTGGATTTGCAGATAAAATTGGACCAAAAGATGGAAATACTAATGTAATCAAAGAAGAAGGAGAGTCTGTGACACTGAGCTGCACATATGAAACTAACAGCAATGTTATTTGGCTTTACTGGTACAGACAGTATCCAAACAAAGAACCAAAATATTTACTGTATAAAGGTGCTCGGTCACGGAGCAGTCAGGAAGATATACCAGACGGTTTTCAGTCGAAAACATCCCAATCATCCACTGAACTCACTATTAACAGTGTGACTCTGTCAGATTCAGCTCTCTATTATTGTGCTCTTGAAGTAGCCCAGTGATACAAAATGCCTGAGAAGCTTTACAAAAACTCATACAAAATTAATGCTTTGAAGTGTCTTTAATCAATCTGTATCATGTTATTGTAAACCACAAACAGGGAATGTGGTGACAGCTGTGAATTTGCGAGTTTACATAAGGGCATGTGAATAAAATTTAGCATGCATCTCTACATGGTTCTCACATAACTGCTTTTATGTTTTCTCTTTCTCATGTCAAGGATGTCATTTAAAATGATGTGAAACCAAAGTCTCATCTCACACACACACACACACACACACACACACACAAAATATTTTACATACATGACAGATCATTTTTGATCTTTTACATGTGTCTTTTGTGAATGTTATCACACTAGTCCAAACTAAAGATAATAAAAGGGGAGCAAATAAAACTGAAACAATAAAAACATTACATAAATATGAAGAATTTCTGGCTCTGGCTGTCATCATATCATCCAGGTGGACGAGCTGCACACTGCTGGTGGGTGAGGAGAGACCCCAATACCACTGTAAAGTGCTTTGAATGTACAGAATGTACATATAAAATGCTTAATTTGTTCATTCATTGAAGAATCAGATAGAGATGATCTGTTTCATAAATTCAGCACTGTAGCTTTAAGAGGAGGTGCTAGAGCTGGAGACTCCTTCTGCTAGATGATGATGTTTATTTCAGGAACACTTTGTGATGCAGATGAACTAAAACATCATCCTAAAAAATGATGCTTTGTTTTTTTGATTTTGCTTTGTTCTCTTGCTTGTAAGTATTTCATTTCAACCTTTAATATTTGTCTTAATCTGGTTATTTCTTTCCTTTATGAAATTAAAGAAATGAAGGTAATCTCATCTGCAGGTGTGAGTTTTGGGAATGTCATCACACCAGTTGAAACTCATATGTTTGGGACAGAAGGAGACATTATAAGTCTCTCCTGTAGCTACTCCTCAGCAAACAGTCTGTTTTGGTATCGCCAATATCCCGGATCGGCTCCTGAATTTCTTTTCAGTATTCTTCATGCCACTGGGGCAGTTTTACCAAAATCTAAAGTTTTGGATCAAGATCCTCAATTATCTGGTAAACTAAATGAAAAGAAAACCCATGTGTATCTGGAGATCTCCTCTGCTGAAGTGACAGACTCAGTGATGTTCTACTGTCCCCTGAAGCCCACAGTGACAAACTACAAACAACAACCAACGACAAACAAACTACACTCTACAAAAACCTCACTTACTGTACTGTGAGAAAGTGTTAAAGCATTTAGCATATACAGATATATCCATGTGCCATTTAGAGGATTTATTCAATATAGTAGGCTACTCTTCTTTCCAAACTTATAGATAAAAATGCTTTCCCTATGTAATTCTTCATTTCTGTCCACTGTGCAAAATCTATGTCATGTTTAGGCTAAATGTTTTATTTATTGTATATCTGAGTGAAGCATTTTCTCAAACAAGAAAAAATGTAAGATGGGACATTTTGTCCTGAAGGGGGTGGATTTACAGTACAATCCCTCTTTTTGTACTACTGTATATAATGAATTGGAAATATTTGGTATGTGAGAGGTGACTGAGGATCTGACCCATGGCAGGAATGCAATGTTTACTTATTTAGCCCAGCTTCCAGAGAATAAATATGTACTTTTTTTGTAATTAACTAATATACCATGAATACCATGTTCGGATGTTGCTGAAATTATCTGTATACTGTTAACCTATCAGAACCTGTAGAAATTAGGTTGACTGTCCATCTGACTATAAGTATTAGTGTTCGAGGTTGGATCATCTTACTCATTTTTTCTATGGCCTGTGGAAGTATGGAAAACTTTGTCTTCAGTAAACACTGTTAACTGACTGAACTTCAGCTTTGACTCCTGGTCTTCATTGAGCATACTTGTCTCTTTACGTGGTCCAACTGTAATTCCCCTACAGTCCATCAGGAATTATGATCTCATGTGAGTGACAGGTTCTCCCGTACTCGCGCCGGAAAGCATGTCATCAGAGAAGAGAAGAGTAGTCGCTGCAAGAAGGACGAGGATGTAATTTTGGTTAAAGATTACGAGGGCACGTGAATCTAAAAAAAAAAATAATAATGCACAGATAAATCATGTATAATAAATACTGGAATATTCCATAACAAATAAGAATTGTCAATTTTGATTTTATGGTGACTTTAAAGCATATAGCTGCACATATAGGTGCATCTCAGTCTTAAAGTTAACATGTGCTCTTGGCTCCTCAAGCCTTGTCTGAAATAGGTTTCCATTTTGAAGACTTCTGATACTCAGTCCTTCAGCACACATACTGTATTCTACTGTACAACAGGCTCCAGCACACCTCAGTCTATTTTAGTACCTCACCAACATGGATGTTACTCTTTGAATGCCCCTGTATGACTTCCTTCTTTTCTTCTCTTTTGAATTACAGAAGCTGTGCAGCTTTTAAGTTGTGTGCTTCACAGTTCACTGACCACACCCACAGTATTAGTACACAACAGAACTTCAGTCGGTGCATTCATTTACTCCTGATTAATATACTGGATATGACCACAGTTTCATTCACATTAAGGCAATATTCAGGTACAGTTTTCTAATAAATCCAACTGTATTATAAATACAATCTACCTCTGGACTGCCAACATGGAGAGACAAATGCTGCTCATGATTCTCATTGTAGTTGCAGGTGAGTAAATAAGCTGGACAAACAACATCCCATTTTTATATGAAAGCAATCATCACATGATGTTTTTTTTTTGTGTGTGTGTGTGTGTGTGTGTGTAATATTTATCTTTTTTTAATATTGAAAGGACACATTTGCAAGAAACATTCCTACTGATCAGAGATTACAGATCATGATGTATATAAAAAATGTATTTAATTTCAGGTGGATTTGCTGACAGAATCGGACCAAGAGAAGGAAATACTAATATAATGAAGGGAGAAGGAGAGTCTGTGACACTGAGCTGTACATATGATACAAGCAGCAATTATGTTTGGCTTTACTGGTACAGACAGTATCCAAACAGAGAACCAAAATATTTACTATATAAAGGTGCTCGATCAGAGAGCAGTCAAAATATACCAGCTGGTTTTCAGTCGAAAACATCCCAATCATCCACTGAACTCACTATTAACAGTGTGACTCTGTCAGATTCAGCTCTCTATTATTGTGCTCTATGGAGCCCAGTGATACAAAATGCCTGAGAAGCTTTACAAAAACTCATACAAAATGAATGCTTTGAAGTGTCTTTAATCAATCTGTATCATGTTACTGTAAACCACAAACAGTGAATGTGGTGACAGCTGTGAATTTGCGAGGTTACATAAGGGCATGTGAATAAAATTCAGCATGCATTTTTACATAATTGTCACATAACTGCTTTTATGTTTTTTCTTTCTCATGTCAAGGATGTCATTTAAAATGATTTGAAACCAAAGTCTCATCACACACACAAAACATTTTACATACATGACAGATAATTTTTGATCTTCTACATGTGTCTTTTGTGAATGTTATCACACTAGTCCAAACTAAAGATAATAAAAGGGGAGCAAATTAAACTGAAACAAGAAAAACATTACATAAATATGAAGAACACTTTCTGGCAGAGGATTCTTAGAATAAACAGTAAATGGGACTTTGTAAAAATGTATATACTTTTAATGAAATATATTAATTAGATGGTAAATTCTCATCATGAACACATCCATGAACTAAGCAGGGTTGAGCTTGGCCAGTACCCGGATGGGAGACCTCCTGGGAAAACTATATTGCTGGAAGAGGTGTTAGTGAGGCCAGCAGGGGGCGTCACCCTGTGATCTGCGTGGGGTCCTAACACCCCCGTATAGTGACAGGGACACGATACTGTAAATAAGCACTGGCCTTCAGATGAGATGTTAAATCAAGGTCCTGTGAATCTGTGTAATTCTTCATTTCTGTCCACTGTGCAAAATCTACATCATGTTTAGGCTAAATGTTTTATTCCCGCACTCGCGCCAGTAAGCATGTCATCAGGGAAGAGAAGAGTAGTCGCTGCAAGAAGGACGAGGACGTTGTTTTGATTAAAGATTACGAGGGCACATGAATTTAAAAAAATGATATGGATAAATGGATAAATCATGTATAATAAATACTGGAATATTCCATAAAAAAATAAGAATTGTCAATTTTGATTTCATGGTAACTTTAAAGCATATAGCTGGACATATAGGTGCTTCTCAGTCTTAAAGTTAACATGTGCTCTTGGCTCGTCAAGCCTTGTCTGAAATAGTTTTCCATTTTGAAGACTTCTGATACTCAGTCCTTCAGCACACATACTGTATTCTACTGTACAACAGGCTCCAGCACACCTCAGTCTATTTTAATACCTCATCACATGAATGTTACTGTTTGTCTGCCCCTGTATGACTTCCTTCTGAGCGACAGTAACACTTTATAATCACATTATTCTCTCTTTTGAATTACAGAAGCAGCTTTTAAGTTGTGTGCTTCACAGTTCACTGACCACACCCACAGTATTAGTACACAACAGAACTTCAGTCGGTGCATTCATTTACTCCTGATTAATATACTGGATATGACCACAGTTTCATTCACATTAAGGCAATATTCAGGTACAGTTTTCTAATAAATCCAACTGTATTATAAATACAATCTACCTCTGGACTGCCAACATGGAGAGACAAATGCTGCTCATGATTCTCATTGTAGTTGCAGGTGAGTAAATAAGCTGGACAAACAACATCCCATTTTTATATGAAAGCAATCATCACATGATGTTTTTTTTTTGTGTGTGTGTGTGTGTGTGTGTAATATTTATCTTTTTTAATATTGAATGGACACATTTGCAAGAAACATTCCTACTGATCAGAGATTACAGATCATGATGTATATAAAAAATGTATTTAATTTCAGGTGGATTTGCTGACAGAATCGGACCAAGAGAAGGAAATACTAATATAATGAAGGGAGAAGGAGACTCTGTGACACTGAGCTGTTCATATGATGCAAGCAGCAATAATGTTTGGCTTTACTGGTACAGACAGTATCCAAAAGGAGAACCTCAGTATTTACTGTGGAAAGGTGCTCGATCAGAGAGTGGTTATGAGAATATATCAGACCGTCGGTTTCGGTCAACAACATCCCAGTCATCCACTGAACTCATTATTGATAAAGCAGCTCTGTCAGATTCAGCTCTCTATTATTGTGCTCTAAGAGTTGGAGCCCAGTGATACAAAATGCCTGAGAAGCTTTACAAAAACTCAAATACACAATGTGCTTTAAACAGTCTTTAATCTAACAGCATCAAACCACAATTTATTATTTTTTTGTAAACCACAGCTCTGGAAATACCACTGTGGCAACACCTGTGAATATGGGAGATTATGAAAGGTTATACATGGGGCATGTGAAACTATGATTAAGCATTTGTTTTTCTAAATATGTTATTTAAAAATTAAATCATTCAGTAAACAAAGGGAATGGAATTTGTTAACCTAAAAATTGAACAAAAACTAACATACAAACAAGAAAACAAATAAAAATACATTTTTTTTTTTTTCTGAAGTAGTTCTCTGTTCATTATCTTCTATAGATCGAGAGGATCTGCAGTCGTCATGTATAATGGGAAGAGGAGGAGTTTAACACAGACATCAGCGCACAAATCTACTGTAGGAAACAATCCAGCAGCTGGTCTTTGTTTAGTTTGTTCCTGACAGTTTGTTGAGTGAACATGTTCATCTATATTATGATACTGATGTCATCAACTGAAGGTATAATATCACAATATTTTAGAAAAAATATCACATTAAGGAAATTAATTAAGAAAAATTTAAATTTAATTGTGCTCCTTTTAATGATTTTTTGTTCCAAATTTATAAAAGTTTCATATATCAGAGATGTGTGTATGTTTGTGTGCTAAACTTAATGGCATTTTAATTTGCAGGTTCCAGATCCACAGAAGTCATCACTCCAAAAAGTGTCAGAGTATTTGCACTTGAGGGTGACAATGTGACGCTCTCTTGTAACTACAGCGGTTCTGTTCGTGGTGTTCACTGGTATCGCCAATACGCAGGTTCACCACCACAGTTCCTCATACTGGAAGATTCAGGAGTAACTACTCCAGCTGATCCACCCGTTCCAAGAATAAACATCAATCACAGAAAAGAACAAAGTCATGTGTATCTGGAGATCTCCTCTGCTGCAGTATCAGACTCTGCTCTGTATTACTGTGCTCTGAGGCCCACAGTCACAGGAAACACAGTAACATAATACAAAAAAGCTAACATCACAGTTTAGCTATAGCCTGTCAATGATAACACCATCCTAGATTTCACCATCTAGCTGACTGGTTTTCCCTAAATTGTTGTTGGGACCTGGAACATGGATGAATTAAAGTTGATGCATCATCAAAACAGCAGCATAGAAAAACAAACATGTCACTAACCACTCCCACTTTACAAATACTCTTTAGAACTTAGAACTCGTTCAAACTGCAGTGTCAGTGAAATGTTTCTTCTTCATTCACATTAGATACAGGGATTCCCTGAAGTCCTTCATTGCAGTGTCTCTTGTCCCTGCGAACATGATTAGGCTTAAAACAAAATAAATCACTCGGAATAGTAACATGGACAGATGCCAATTGCTCATTCTCATGACAGGTACTTTTTTAGAGTGTCATTTATATATTCATACACTACTGTTTAAAAGTTTGGGGTCAGTGAGAATTTTTAAAGAAAGTAATACTTTTATTCAGGAAACATACATAGAACTGATCAAAAGCGATAGTGAAGACATTTGTAATGTTACAAAATATTTATATTTCAAATAAATGCTTTTTCTTGAGCACCAAATCAGCATGAATGATTTCTGAAGGATCATGTGACACTGAAGACTGTTGAAATAAATAGTAATTTTATGATGAGCCCTTGGTGAGCACAAATTCTTGCTGACCCCAGACGTTTGAATGATAGTGTATATAAATTATTTAATTAGTATTTTTTCAGTGTTTAAGTATTTTTCAGGGTTATTTATATTATTGTTCAAAGCACACATTTTCTTGTAGGTGTGTTTGCTGACAGCATTGTGCCAAAAGAAGAAGGTACAAATAAAACCAGGAGAGAAGGAGAGTCTGTGACGCTGAGCTGCACATATAAAAGCAGAAATAATGTTTTCCTTTACTGGTACAGACAGTATCCTAATAGTGAACCTCAGTATTTGCTGTTTAAAGGCGCTCGCTCGTCTGATGAAGGGAGTGTATCAGACAGTCGTTATAAGTTAACTAAATCTCCTACATCCACTTCACTCACCATTAACTATGTGAATCTGTCAGATTCAGCTCTCTATTACTGCGCTCTTAAAAGCAGAAGCCCAGTGATACAAAGTCCACAGACGCTTTACGCTTTATGCTTTTTAAAACTGTATGGTGCCAAAAATTCTTTCTTTAGTGACATCTACAACTATGGAAGTGCATTTCTGTCTCAGAGTAAAAAACAAAAAAAACAAGTAAATTTGGGAGTTTAAAATAAGAAAATTAAGTCACAATTATGAGAATTAAATTCACAATTAACTGTTTATATTTAGACATGGGTTTCCATACATCGTCAACTCTTCATTTACGTGCAGGTGATTTTTAAAAGTGTAAGACCTTTAAAAATTTGGGGGTCAGTAAGCTTTTTTTTTTTTTTTTTTTTTTGAAAAAAATGAAAACTTTTATTCAAATATTATTTATAATGTTACAAAATATTGATGTTTTAAATAAACTGTTTATATTTAGAAATGGGTTTCCATACATGGCAGTTTATGAACTGCAGATTTAAGGGGAGGGACTAGCTAGAGAGAGAAAAACAAATGTTTTCTTCAGTAACAGTAACAGGTGTTGCAGAATAACTCCTGCTGAAAAATGATGCTCTTTGTTTTTATTTTCCTCTTCTCCCTCGCAGGTATGTATTCTGTTACAGTCTGTCAGGATTTTTGTTAATTGCTTGCTTGTCCCTTTTTTCCCTTTTAAGATTAACATGTTAATTTTTTTAACAAGCTACATTTTTATTTTTCTTTCTGCAGGTGATATTTTTGGGAATGTCATCACGCCGCTTCAAACTAAAGTATATAGAAATGAAAAGGAAATTATATCCCTGTCGTGCAACTACTCCTCTGCAGTGAGTCTATACTGGTATCGCCAATATCCCAGATCGGCTCCTGAATTTCTTTTCGTCATTCTACATGCTACTGGGAAAGTTTTACAGAAGTCTGAAGTCGTTGATTTAGATCATCGATTCTCTGGAAAACTGAATAAGGAGAAACTCCATACGTATCTCGAAATCTCTTCTGCCAAAGTGACAGACTCAGCGATGTACTACTGTGCCCTGGAGCCCACAGTGACAGGAAAACAAACTTCACTGTACAAAAACCACCAGCTCAATTTACTAAACACCTATTCATTGTGCTTCTTCCCTCTCTAGTCAGTAGCAGGACCTGGTTGAAGCTGGTGGTCAGACGCTTTCTCCACTGCTTTCTAACAGTGAAATCCTAAAAACATAAACTATGCCCAACTCCAAAATCCTAATTTAACCTAAGTAAGATTAGATTGCCATCTGGTGGGCTTGTAAAATAGAAGCCGTTAGCGATTCACTTATTATTATTTTTTCTTTGATTAATTTTTAAAAGCTGTTTCTAATTTCAAAATTAGTCAGATTGATTCCCAGCTGGTGAATTTTGCTCTTTCGAGAGATCAAATGTTCTTATAACTATAGGCTAAACAGTGTATCTTTTATTGTTTTAGTTAATTGAGGTATAGAATATTGGATCACACTTTAGATTAGGGTCCAATTCTCACTATTAACTACGACTTTAGCCTCAATAAACTTCTAATTACTGCTTATTAATAGTTAGTAAGGTAGTTGTTAAATTTAGGTATTAGGTAAGATTAAGGGACGTAGAATATAATCATGCAGAATAAAGCATTAATATGTGCTTTATAAGTACTAATAAACAGCCAATATCCTAGTAATATGCATGCTAATAAGCAACTAGTTAATAGTGTGAATTGGACCCTAAACTAAAGTGTTACTGAATATTGATTCATCAATAACCTTTGGCCATCTAACTAAACCAATATGTCAATTTCTGTTGGATCCAAAGAGTTGTTCTGGTGCGACTGCAAGGAAAAAGCATAGAAAGAACATATCGAACACAAAGTCAGCAACACTTGAATGGAGATTTTGTTTAATTTCTCCATTCCTCAAGTGGTTTTGTGTTTAAAAATTTCTGTCATTTATAAAACAATTATGTCAAGAGGCGGAGCTTAACACAGGTCTGTCAAACACAGTCTAGTTCAGCATCACAGATCACTGAGGGAAGCAGGAACCTGTTCATCATGTTCACTTGTGCACTTATATTGCTGACTTTAACTCAAGGTAAAACCTTACTTGTGCTGTATAATTATCTCACAATGTTATCATTTTAAATATGCTCAATCTCACACCTTTTTTATGTAGGTAACAGAGCTAAAGAGGTCATCACTCCATACAGTGATGCAGCATTTGCCTCTGAGACCGAGACTGTGAAACTCTCTTGTAACTACAGCGGTTCTGTTGAGAGTCTTCACTGGTATCGACAATACGCAGGTTCACCACCACAGTTCCTCATACTGGAATACTATGGAAAAGCGACTCAAGCTAATCCTCCAGTTCCTGGAATATCCATCAGTGACAGAAAAGAAGCCAACAGTGTGGATCTGGAGATCTCCTCTGCTGCAGTATCACACTCTGCTCTGTATTACTGTGCTCTGAGGCCCACAGTCACAGGAAACACTGTAACACTGTACAAAAACCTGACTGATGTTACTCTTACAGTGAAATGTTGTCAAAAACAACAAATCTCCATACAGGTAACAGTTTGATTCCGATGTTACATTCAAATTCATATAAATATATACATTTTCTGGCTGGTTAGTATTTCTGTAACTTCATGTACATGCATTGTTATATTCTAATTATTGTATGAGAGTATTTCAATGAACATTGATGGAATAGCAAACTATATTTTGTGTGTGAGTCATCATGTTTGAAGAAATATAAATAAATTAGGTCAGCATTTATCTTCATCATCTTGTTCAGATTTACAAATGTTTTATTCTTGTTAGACTTGTGGATGTTGTGAATGAGTGAATAAATGTTTGTCACATCACCACTGGGGGGTGCTGTGTGTGTACATTAAACATTTCAGAGAGGACAACCAACTGAATCTGTAATGAATTCACATGTGAAAGAAACAACAGAAGACGGTCCTTTTGCCCTCTGAATATATCTTGCTTAAGTGTCATGAAAATAAATAATGCCACATTGCTAATAATCCTAATGTTCTAAACAGGCTTCATGTCCTCAATGTAAAATATAATTCCTTGGGTGAAATATAAATTAGACATGTTTCCCAAAAGGATTGTGAAATGTACTGAAATCAATCATTTTGTGACAGGTTTTAAAGGTATGGGTATAGGCCTCAATATTTTGTTTTCCTCACAAAATGCACTTGATCAATAATTTATAAAAAAATATCAATCAACATACCATAACAAGATGTGGCATTAGACTGCAATAATGATACAGGCACAAACCCCACTATCAAATATTGAATATTCTAACTCTCTCTCTAACACTAAATAGCCTCTATTTTGTTTAGCTTTGAATGACTTATAGTAAGATAATGAACGATCACAGTCACACTAGCTGATAAAACTGAATTAGTGGAGGAAGATATACTTATTCAACAAGAAGCATAGTTATTTTTCTGAGATATTCCTATGAAGGGACAAACATCTCAGGTTTTATTAAGGAAAGACAGAGAAGGTGGTCTAAATAAACCACACCCACATGAAAGCTTCACAATAGGCTACTACAATCATACATTTACTGTTTAGCTTCAGTTTATAAAGCCAGTTAGTAAATCTTCTCAACATGGAGAGATGCTTTCTACTGATTCTTCTATCTGTGCCAGGTATAAAACGTTTAATCTAAACAGACTCAAATATAAAATGTTTTGGCTTTATTTTTTAAATGTAATTCTATATTACAATAATGACATCACAGTTTGTTGAAGGAACTATTTTTGGCATTGTAATTTTCATTTATAAATCTTATACATTTTTGGATAAGTAGACAAGGTGACCTGTTGTGAAATTTGTCCATTTCTCTTGCAGGGTTTCTGTCTGACAGCATTGAACCAAAAGACAAGGAAACTAATATTTACAGAAATGAAGAAGAGCGTGTAACTCTGAGCTGCTCGTATGATTCAAGCAGCAGTTATATTTTGCTTTACTGGTACAGACAGTATCCTAATAAAGAACCAGAATATTTACTGTATAAAGGTGCTCAATCACGGAGCAGTTATGAGGATATACCAGACCCTCAACGGTTTCAGTCGACTACATCCCAATCATCCACTGAACTCATTATTAACAGTGTGACTCTGTCAGATTCAGCTCTCTATTATTGTGCTCTAAGAGTTGACACCCAGTGATACAAAGTCTATGTGAAGCTGTACAAAAACTGAAAATCATTTTTCACTTTGATCTCAAGCCACATTAAACCCACAATCTATAATTCACATTATATTATTACACTTGTGGAAACACCTGTGTGTGGTTAGAGGAAATTTAGTTGAAGTTATAAAGGCAAACTGGAGAAAAGTTAAAAGATATCAAAATAAAAGATACATACTGTACATATTCTACTAGAAACTTCCTGAATTACTTTTATACATCACAAAATTAGCTTGACAAATGTGATTTAACATTACATTATTTTTTTTATTACTGCACATTTCATGTAGTGCCCCAGTAATACAAAATGCCTGAGAGGCTTTACAAAAACTCATACACAAAGTGCAAAATAATTTAGGTAATTATCCTTCATAATATATGTTAATTTCTGTACATATAAGAGAATTATATCAGAAGGCGGAGTTTAACACAGGCCTGTGAAACACATCAGTTCAGTGATCAGCATCACATACAGCATCACTCAGGCAAGCAGCAACTACCATCATGTTCACTTGTGTACTTATATTGCTGACTTTAACGGAAGGTAAAATCTTATATGTATTATTACATCATCATATCCCATTTTAAACATGCTGAAATAGGTTTTTGTTGTAGGTAACAGAGCTAAAGAGGTCATCACTCCATACAGTGATGCAGCATTTGCCTCTGAGACCGAGACTGTGAAACTCTCTTGTAACTACAGCGGTTCTGTTGATAGTCTTCACTGGTATCGACAATACGCAGGTTCACCACCACAGTTCCTCATACTGGATTATTCAGGACACGTTACTCAAGCTAATCCTCCAGTTCCTGGAATATCCATCAGTCACAGAAAAGAAGCCAACAGTGTGTATCTGGAGATCTCCTCTGCTGCAGTATCAGACTCTGCTCTGTATTACTGTGCTCTGAGGCCCACAGTCACAGGAAACACAAGAACACTGTACAAAAACCTGAAAAACTACTAAGTCACAAATTTGCAGTGATGTCTAGCCATCATACCCGTGAAGGCATGCATTTAGAATATATAATTGTGCTATCAAATTACTATTTGATTATTAATTTACTCTGAGATTTGAATTAAAAAATACAGATGTACACTGTTGATTAAAATGCATTGGTAATGTTCATGAATTTTAAAATTAGACCAGATGACATTAAAATGGCTAGTGATGGAAAAAAAATTACACATTTTTCCCATTAAAGGCAATATAGTGTAAACCTGGGAAAACATTTATGAAATTCTGAAACAAAAGTTACCGATTATCATAAATTCATGTCCACTGTTTATTTGGAGCAATTTTGCAATCATTTAGTCTCCAATATGAATGCATCAGTTTTGTGATAGGCCCTACATGTAAATGTTTGTCATCTGCCACTAGGGGGTGAAGTTACAACAAAAACTATAGATGTAACTGAGTGAACGACTATTTACTTTTGAAAAGCGAATGGTAATTTTCCCTACACACAGATTACAGAGGGCAGAATAATCAAAGATATCAAACACACAAAGAGACTCTGAACTATATATAATAGATCAAGTGCAACAGATCAAGAAAAAACCCTATTAACTGACAGTTATCTCAGTTTTAATGTGGCAAGACAGAAGGTGGTTTAAATATCAGAAACTCAAACCACACCCACATTTACAGACAATATACTGTAGCTGCACAAACGACTCTCCATTACATTCATACATTTACCTTTCATTTTAAAATCATAAAGCATATACTGATACGACTATAGTTTATTAGTAAATTTCCCACCATGGAGAGATGTATTCTGCTGATTCTTATAACAGTATCAGGTAAAGTGCACTTCATTTATCAGCACTAGACTAAAATATATTGAGGATTCAAAGAGTTATTTATGCTCATACTTATTTAGTAGATAATGCTGACATATTTTGTTAATTTTTAATGTTGTTCATTCATAGCACTTACTGTAACCACAGAAAGGACAGGCATTTAATTAAACTTTTATGAAATATAATTAATTCTCTTGCAGGTGTATTTGCTGACAGCATTAAACCAAAAGACAAGGATAATATAATCAGGACAGAAGGAGAGTCTGTGACACTGAGCTGTACATATGATACAAGCAGCAGTAATGTTATGCTTTACTGGTACAGACAGTTTCCAAACAGAGAACCTCAGTATTTACTGCGGAAAGGTGCTGGAGCATGGAGCAATGATGAGGATATACCAGATCCTCACTTTCAGTCAAATACACCCCAATCATCCACTGAACTCATTATTAAAAGTGTGACTCTGTCAGATTCAGCTCTCTATTATTGTGCTCTAAGAGTTGGAGCCCAGTGATACAAAGTCTATGTGAAGCCGTACAAAAACTGAAAATTATTTTTCACTTTGATCTCAAGCCGCATCAAACCCACAATCTATAATTCACACAATATAATTGTGGAAACACCTGTGTGTGGTTAGCGGAAATTTATTTCAAGTTATAAAGGCAAATTAGAGAAAAATGAAAAGAGATCAAAATTAAAAATACATAATACATATTCTACAAAATATATAGAACCATCCTGGATTATTTACATACTGTACATCACAATCAGCTTGACAAATGTGACTTAAAATTACATAATTATTTATTACTGCACATGTCATGTAGTGCCCCAATAATACAAAACACCTGAGAGGCTTTACAATAACTCATACACAAAATTATTGTTTTGAAGTTGAACAGTATTTTATCAACTATAAATCAAACCACAGCTGTTATATATGAGCCACAAAGGCTCTGTGAATAACAGGATATGGTAACAACAGTTAAAATTTAATTGAGATTAAATAAATAAAGTATAACGGTTTCATTGGGAAATTATTGATATAAAAATATGACTGTTATTTAGTGTTCTTGCTGGTGTTTCATAAATTATAAACTGCTCCTTCATTTGACTGACTTTGCCTGTCAAAATGAGTCAAATCAAATGTATAAGCAATTTATACATGTTTCTAGTGTCACTTTTGCAAATGTCACATCAACAGTCCAAACTACAGTGTTGTTTGAATAATAAACTTAAAGAATAATAAAAAATATCACTCTTTCAGCAGATTATTTGAATATGAAGACTGTAGCTTTAAGAGGAGGTGCTATAGCTGGAGAAATCCTCTGCTAGACAATGAATGAAGGTTTACTTCAGTAACACTTTGTCCTGCAGATGAACTGAACTAAAACATCATCCTAAAAATGATCCTTTTGGTTTTGGTTTTGCTTTGTTCTCTAACATGTGAGTATATTCTATCCCAAAGTGTGCCAGTATCCCAACTCAGCTCCTGAATACCTTTTAGTCATATTTCATGCTACAAGAAAAGTTTCCCAAAAATCCAAAATTTTAGATCTAGATCCCAGATTCTCTGGAAAACTGAATAAAAAGAAAACCCATGTGGATCTGATCATCTCCTCTGCTAAAGTGACAGACTCAGCGATGTACTACTGTGCCATGGTGCCCACAGTGACAGAAAACTGAATAATACTGAGAAAAAACTGGAGCAAAGAGCATAAAACACATCATATCCCAGTTTAAATACATTAAACATTTGAGAAATGACATCAGCTAGAAAAATAACAAGTGCAAAATATTTTAGGTATTTATCCTTCATAATATACAATAATTTCTGTGCGTATAAGAGGGTTTTGTCAGAAGGCGGAGCTTAACACAGGCCTGTGAAACACATCAGTTCAGTGATCAGCATCACATACAGCATCACTCAGGCAAGCAGCAACTACCATCATGTTCACTTGTGTACTTATATTGCTGACTTTAACGGAAGGTAAAATCTTACATGTATCATTACATCATCATATCTCATTTTAAACATGCTGAAATAGGTTTTTGTTGTAGGTAACAGAGCTAAAGAGGTCATCACTCCATACAGTGATGCAGCATTTGCCTCTGAGACTGAGACTGAGACTGTGAAACTCTCTTGTAACTACAGCGGTTCTGTTGAGAGTCTTCACTGGTATCGACAATATGCAGGTTCACCACCACAGTTCCTCATACTGGATTATTCAGGACACGTTACTCAAGCTAATCCTCCAGTTCCTGGAATATCCATCAGTGACAGAAAAGAAGACAACAGTGTGGATCTGGAGATCTCCTCTGCTGCAGTATCAGACTCTGCTCTGTATTACTGTGCTCTGAGGCCCACAGTCACAGGAAACACTGTAACACTGTACAAAAACCTGAAAAACTACTAAGTCACAAACTTGCAATGATGTCTAGCCATCATACACGTGAAGGCATGCATTTAGAATATATAATTGTGCTATCAAATTACTATTTGATTATTAATTTACTCTGAGATTTGAATTAAAAAATACAGATGTACACTGTTGATTAAAATGCATTGGGAATGTTCATGAATTTTAAAATTAGACCAGATGACATTAAAATGGCTAGTGATGGAAAAAAAATCACACATTTTTCCCATTAAAGGCAATATAGTGTAAACCTGGGAAAACATTTCTGAAATTCTGAAACAAAAGTTACCGATTATCATAAATTCATGTCCACTGTTTAGTTGGACCAATTTTGCAATCATTTAGTCTCCAATATGAATGCATCAATTTTGTGATACATGTAAATGTTTGTCATCTGCCACTAGGGGGTGAAGTTCCAACAAAAACTCTAGATGCAACTGAGTGAACGACTATTTACTTTTGAAAAGCTAATGGTATTTTTCCCTACACACAGAATACAGAGGGCAGAATAATCAAAGATATCAAACACACAAAGAGACTCTGAACTATATATAATAGATCAAGTGCAACAGATCAAGAAAAAAACCCTATTAACTGACAGTTATCTCAGTTTTAATGTGGCAAGACAGAAGGTGGTTTAAATATCAGAAACTCAAACCACACCCACATTTACAGACAATATACTGTAGCTGCACAAATGAGTCTCCATTAAATTCATAAATTTACCTTTCATTTTAAAATCATAAATCATATACTGATATGACTATAGTTTATTAGTAAATTTCCCACCATGGAGAGATGTATTCTGCTGATTCTTATAACAGTATCAGGTAAAGTGCACTTCATTTATCAGCACTAGACTAAAATATATTGAGGATTCACAGTGTTATTTATGCACATACTTATTTAATGCTGACATATTTTGTTAATTTTCAATGTTAATCATTCAGCACTGTTACTGTAACAACAGAAAGGACAGGGGTTTAATTAAACTTTTATGAAATATAATTAATTCTCTTGCAGGTGTATTTGCTGACAGCATTAAACCAAAAGACAAGGAAAATATAATCAGGACAGAAGGAGAGTCTGTGACACTGAGCTGTACATATGAAGCAAGCAGCAGTAATGTTATGCTTTACTGGTACAGACAGTATCTAAACAGAGAACCTCAGTATTTACTGCGGAAAGGTGCTGGAGCATGGAGCAATGATGAGGATATACCAGACCCTCAACGGTTTCAGTCGACTACATCCCAATCATCCACTGAACTCATTATTAACAGTGTGACTCTGTCAGATTCAGCTCTCTATTATTGTGCTCTAAGAGTTGACACCCAGTGATACAAAGTCTATGTGAAGCTGTACAAAAACTGAAAATCATTTTTCACTTTGATCTCAAGCCACATTAAACCCACAATCTATAATTCACATTATATTATTACACTTGTGGAAACACCTGTGTGTGGTTAGAGGAAATTTAGTTGAAGTTATAAAGGCAAACTGGAGAAAAGTTAAAAGATATCAAAATAAAAGATACATAATACTGTACATATTCTACTAGAAACTTCCTGAATTACTTTTATACATCACAAAATTAGCTTGACAAATGTGATTTAACATTACATTATTTTTTTTATTACTGCACATTTCATGTAGTGCCCCAGTAATACAAAATGCCTGAGAGGCTTTACAAAAACTCATACACAAAGTGCAAAATAATTTAGGTAATTATCCTTCATAATATATGTTAATTTCTGTACATATAAGAGAATTATGTCAGAAGGCGGAGCTTAACACAGGCCTGTGAAACACATCAGTTCAGTGATCAGCATCACATACAGCATCACTCAGGCAAGCAGCAACTACCATCATGTTCACTTGTGTACTTATATTGCTGACTTTAACGGAAGGTAAAATCTTATATGTATCATTACATCATCATATCCCATTTTAAACATGCTGAAATAGGTTTTTGTTGTAGGTAACAGAGCTAAAGAGGTCATCACTCCATACAGTGATGCAGCATTTGCCTCTGAGACCGAGACTGTGAAACTCTCTTGTAACTACAGCGGTTCTGTTGAGAGTCTTATTCTCAATAATAATAATAATTCTTATTCAGGACACGTTACTCAAGCTAATCGTCCAGTTCCTGGAATATCCATCAGTCACAGAAAAGAAGCCAACAGTGTGGATCTGGAGATCTCCTCTGCTGCAGTATCAGACTCTGCTCTGTATTACTGTGCTCTGAGGCCCACAGTCACAGGAAACACTGTAACACTGTACAAAAACCTGAAAAACTACTAAGTCACAAATTTGCAGTGATGTCTAGCCATCATACCCGTGAAGGCATGCATTTAGAATATATAATTGTGCTATAAAATTACTATTTGATTATTAATTTACTCTGAGATTTGAATTAAAAAATACAAATGTACACTGTTGATTAAAATGCATTGTTCATGTTCATGCAATGTTCATGAATTTTAAAATTAGACCAGATGACATTAAAATGGCTAGTGATGGAAAAAAAAAAATCACACATTTTTCCCATTAAAGGCAATATAGTGTAAACCTGGGAAAACATTTCTGAAATTCTGAAACAAAAGTTACCAATTATCATAAATTCATGTCCACTGTTTAGTTGGACCAATTTTGCAATCATTTAGTCTCCAATAAGAATGCATCAGTTTTGTGATGCATGTAAATGTTTGTCATCTGCCACTAGGGGGTGAAGTTCCAACAAAAACTATAGATGCAACTGAGTGAACGACTATTTACTTTTGAAAAGCTAATGGTATTTTTCCCTACACACAGAATACAGAGGGCAGAATAATCAAAGATATCAAACACACAAAGAGACTCTGAACTATATATAATAGATCAAGTGCAACAGATCAAGAAAAAACCCTATTAACTGACAGTTATCTCAGTTTTAATGTGGCAAGACAGAAGGTGGTTTAAATATCAGAAACTCAAACCACACCCACATTTACAGACAATATACTGTAGCTGCACAAACGACTCTCCATTACATTCATACATTTACCTTTCATTTTAAAATCATAAAGCATATACTGATACGACTATAGTTTATTAGTAAATTTCCCACCATGGAGAAATGTATTCTGCTGATTCTTATAACAGTATCAGGTAAAGTCCACTTCATTTATCAGCACTAGACTAAAATATATTGAGGATTCAAAGTGTTATTTATGCTCATACTTATTTAGTAGATAATGCTGACATATTTTGTTAATTTTTAATGTTGATCATTCACAGCACTGTTACTGTAACAACAGAAAGGACAGGGGTTTAATTAAACTTTTATGAAATATAATTAATTCTCTTGCAGGTGTATTTGCTGACAGCATTAAACCAAAAGACAAGGATAATATAATCAGGACAGAAGGAGAGTCTGTGACACTGAGCTGTACATATGAAGCAAGCAGCAGTTATGTTATGCTTTACTGGTACAGACAGTATCCAAAAGGAGAACCTCAGTATTTACTGCGGAAAGGTGCTGGATCATGGAGCTATAGTGAGGATATACCAGATCCTCACTTTCAGTCAAATACACCCCAATCATCCACTGAACTCATTATTAACAGTGTGACTCTGTCAGATTCAGCTCTCTATTATTGTGCTCTAAGAGTTGGAGCCCAGTGATACAAAGTCTATGTGAAGCCGTACAAAAACTGAAAATTATTTTTCACTTTGATCTCGAGCCACATCAAACCCACAATCTATAATTCACACAATATAATTGTAGAAACACCTGTGTGTGGTTAGAGGAAATTTATTTCAAGTTATAAAGGCAAATTAGAGAAAAATGAAAAGAGATCAAAATAAAAGATACATAATACATATTTGACAAGATATGTACAACCATCCTGGATTATTTACATACTGTACATCAAAATCAGCTTGACAAATGTGACTTAAAATTACATAATTATTTATTACTGCACATGTCATGTAGTGCCCCAATAATACAAAACACCTGAGAGGCTTTACAAAAACTCAGTTTTATTTTTTAAAACACAAAATTATTGTTTTGAAGTTGAACAGTATTTAATCAACTATAAATCAAACCACAGCTGTTCTTTATGAGTCACAAAGGTTCTGTGAATAACAGGATATGGTAACAACAGTTAAAATTTAATTGAGATTAAATAAATAAAGTAAAACGGTTTCATTGGGAAATTATTGATATAAAAATATGACTGTTATTTAGTGTTCTTGCTGATGTTTCATAAATTATAAACTGCTCCTTCATTTGAGTGACTTTGCCTGTCAAAATGAGTCAAATCAAATGTATAAGCAATTTATACATGTTTCTAGTGTCACTTTTGCAGATGTCACATCAACAGTCCAAACTACAGTGTTGTTTGAATAATAAACTTAAAGAATAATAAAAAATATCACTCTTTCAGCAGATTATTTGAATATGAAGACTGTAGCTTTAAGAGGAGGTGCTATAGCTGGAGAAATCCTCTGCTAGACAATGAATCAAGGTTTACTTCAGTAACACTTTGTCCTGCAGATGAACTGAACTAAAACATCATCCTAAAAATGATCCTTTTTGTTTTGGTTTTGCTTTGTTCTCTAACATGTGAGTATATTCTATCCCAAAGTGTGCCAGTATCCCAACTCAGCTCCTGAATACCTTTTAGTCATATTTCATGCTACAAGAAAAGTTTCCCAAAAATCCAAAATTTTAGATCTAGATCCCAGATTTTCTGGAAAACTGAATGAAAAGAAAACCCATGTGGATCTGATCATCTCCTCTGCTAAAGTGACAGACTCAGCGATGTACTACTGTGCCATGGTGCCCACAGTGACAGAAAACTGAATAATACTGAGAAAAAACTGGAGCAAAGAGCATAAAACACATCATATCCCAGTTTAAATACATTAAACATTTGAGAAATGACATCAGCTAGAAAAATAATAAGTGTAAAATAATTTAGGTATTTATCCTTCATAATATACGTTAATTTCTGTACATATAAGAGGATTATGTCAGAAGGCGGAGCTTAACACAGGCCTGTGAAACACATCAGTTCAGTGATCAGCATCACATACAGCATCACTCAGGCAAGCAGCAACTACCATCATGTTCACTTGTGTACTTATATTGCTGACTTTAACGGAAGGTAAAATCTTACATGTATCATTACATCATCATATCTCATTTTAAACATGCTGAAATAGGTTTTTGTTGTAGGTAACAGAGCTAAAGAGGTCATCACTCCATACAGTGATGCAGCATTTGCCTCTGAGACCGAGACTGTGAAACTCTCTTGTAACTACAGCGGTTCTGTTGAGAGTCTTCACTGGTATCGACAATACGCAGGTTCACCACCACAGTTCCTCATACTGGATTATTCAGGACACGTTACTCAAGCTAATCCTCCAGTTCCTGGAATATCCATCAGTCACAGAAAAGAAGCCAGCAGTGTGTATCTGGAGATCTCCTCTGCTGCAGTATCAGACTCTGCTCTGTATTACTGTGCTCTGAGGCCCACAGTCACAGGAAACACTGTAACACTGTACAAAAACCTGAAAAACTACTAAGTCACAAACTTGCAATGATGTCTAGCCATCATACACATGAAGGCATGCATTTAGAATATATAATTGTGCTATCAAATTACTATTTGATTATTAATTTACTCTGAGATTTGAATTAAAAAATACAGATGTACACTGTTGATTAAAATGCATTGGGAATGTTCATGAATTTTAAAATTAGACCAGATGACATTAAAATGGCTAGTGATGGAAAAAAAAATCACACATTTTTCCCATTAAAGGCAATATAGTGTAAACCTGGGAAAACATTTCTGAAATTCTGAAACAAAAGTTACCGATTATCATAAATTCATGTCCACTGTTTAGTTGGACCAATTTTGCAATCATTTAGTCTCCAATATGAATGCATCAATTTTGTGATACATGTAAATGTTTGTCATCTGCCACTAGGGGGTGAAGTTACAACAAAAACTCTAGATGCAACTGAGTGAACGACTATTTACTTTTGAAAAGCTAATGGTATTTTTCCCTACACACAGAATACAGAGGGCAGAATAATCAAAGATATCAAACACACAAAGAGACTCTGAACTATATATAATAGATCAAGTGCAACAGATCAAGAAAAAACCCTATTAACTGACAGTTATCTCAGTTTTAATGTGGCAAGACAGAAGGTGGTTTAAATATCAGAAACTCAAACCACACCCACATTTACAGACAATATACTGTAGCTGCACAAACGACTCTCCATTACATTCATACATTTAACTTTCATTTTAAAATCATAAAGCATATACTGATACGACTATAGTTTATTAGTAAATTTCCCACCATGGAGAGATGTATTCTGCTGATTCTTATAACAGTATCAGGTAAAGTGCACTTCATTTATCAGCACTAGACTAAAATATATTGAGGATTCAAAGTGTTATTTATGCTCATACTTATTTAGTAGATAATGCTGACATATTTTGTTAATTTTTAATGTTGTTCATTCATAGCACTTACTGTAACCACAGAAAGGACAGGCATTTAATTAAACTTTTATGAAATATAATTAATTCTCTTGCAGGTGTATTTGCTGACAGCATTAAACCAAAAGACAAGGATAATATAATCAGGACAGAAGGAGAGTCTGTGACACTGAGCTGTACATATGATACAAGCAGCAGTGCTGTTATGCTTTACTGGTACAGACAGTATCCAAACAGAGAACCTCAGTATTTACTGCGGAAAGGTGTTGGAGCATGGAGCAATGATGAGGATATACCAGATCCTCACTTTCAGTCAAATACACCCCAATCATCCACTGAACTCATTATTAACAGTGTGACTCTGTCAGATTCAGCTCTCTATTATTGTGCTCTAAGAGTTGGAGCCCAGTGATACAAAGTCTATGTGAAGCTGTACAAAAACTGAAAATTATTTTTCACTTTGATCTCAAGCCACATCAAACCCACAATCTATAATTCACACAATATAATTGTGGAAACACCTGTGTGTGGTTAGAGGAAATTTATTTCAAGTTATAAAGGCAAATTAGAGAAAAATGAAAAGAGATCAAACTTAAAAATACATAATACATATTCTACAAAATATATAGAACCATCCTGGATTATTTACATACTGTACATCACAATCAGCTTGACAAATGTGACTTAAAATTACATAATTATTTATTACTGCACATGTCATGTAGTGCCCCAATAATACAAAACACCTGAGAGGCTTTACAAAAACTCATACACAAAATTATTGTCTTGAAGTTGAACAGTATTTTATCAACTATAAATCAAACCACAGCTGTTATATATGAGCCACAAAGGCTCTGTGAATAACAGGATATGGTAACAACAGTTAAAATTTAATTGAGATTAAATAAATAAAGTATAACGGTTTCATTGGGAAATTATTGATATAAAAATATGACTGTTATTTAGTGTTCTTGCTGGTGTTTCATAAATTATAAACTGCTCCTTCATTTGACTGACTTTGCCTGTCAAAATGAGTCAAATCAAATGTATAAGCAATTTATACATGTTTCTAGTGTCACTTTTGCAAATGTCACATCAACAGTCCAAACTACAGTGTTGTTTGAATAATAAACTTAAAGAATAATAAAAAATATCACTCTTACAGCAGATTATTTGAATATGAAGACTGTAGCTTTAAAAGGAGGTGCTATAGCTGGAGAAATCCTCTGCTAGACAATGAATGAAGGTTTACTTCAGTAACACTTTGTCCTGCAGATGAACTGAACTAAAACATCATCCTAAAAATGATCCTTTTGGTTTTGGTTTTGCTTTGTTCTCTAACATGTGAGTATATTCTATCCCAAAGTGTGCCAGTATCCCAACTCAGCTCCTGAATACCTTTTAGTCATATTTCATGCTACAAGAAAAGTTTCCCAAAAATCCAAAATTTTAGATCTAGATCCCAGATTCTCTGGAAAAATGAATGAAAAGAAAACCCATGTGGATCTGATCATCTCCTCTGCTAAAGTGACAGACTCAGCGATGTACTACTGTGCCATGGTGCCCACAGTGACAGAAAACTGAATAATACTGAGAAAAAACTGGAGCAAAGAGCATAAAACACATCATATCCCAGTTTAAATACATTAAACATTTGAGAAATGACATCAGCTAGAAAAATAACAAGTGCAAAATATTTTAGGTATTTATCCTTCATAATATACATTAATTTCTGTGCGTATAAGAGGATTATGTCAGAAGGCGGAGCTTAACACAGGCCTGTGAAACACATCAGTTCAGTGATCAGCATCACATACAGCATCACTCAGGCAAGCAGCAACTACCATCATGTTCACTTGTGTACTTATATTGCTGACTTTAACGGAAGGTAAAATCTTACATGTATCATTACATCATCATATCTCATTTTAAACATGCTGAAATAGGTTTTTGTTGTAGGTAACAGAGCTAAAGAGGTCATCGCTCCATACAGTGATGCAGCATTTGCCTCAGACCGAGACTGTGAAACTCTCTTGTAACTACAGCGGTTCTGTTGATAGTCTTCACTGGTATCGACAATATGCAGGTTCACCACCACAGTTCCTCATACTGGATTACTATGGAACAAAGACTCAAGCTAATCCTCCAGTTCCTGGAATATCCATCAGTCACAGAAAAGAAGCCAGCAGTGTGGATCTGGAGATCTCCTCTGCTGCAGTATCAGACTCTGCTCTGTATTACTGTGCTCTGAGGCCCACAGTCACAGGAAACACTGTAACACTGTACAAAAACCTGAAAAACTACTAAGTCACAAACTTGCAATGTTGTCTAGCCATCATACACGTGAAGGCATGCATTTAGAATATATAATTGTGCTATCAAATTACTATTTGATTATTAATTTACTCTGAGATTTGAATTAAAAAATACAGATGTACACTGTTGATTAAAATGCATTGGTAATGTTCATGAATTTTAAAATTAGACCAGATGACATTAAAATGGCTAGTGATGGAAAAAAAAATCACACATTTTTCCCATTAAAGGCAATATAGTGTAAACCTGGGAAAACATTTCTGAAATTCTGAAACAAAAGTTACCGATTATCATAAATTCATGTCCACTGTTTAGTTGGACCAATTTTGCAATCATTTAGTCTCCAATATGAATGCATCAATTTTGTGATACATGTAAATGTTTGTCATCTGCCACTAGGGGGTGAAGTTCCAACAAAAACTATAGATGCAACTGAGTGAACGACTATTTACTTTTGAAAAGCTAATGGTATTTTTCCCTACACACAGAATACAGAGGGCAGAATAATCAAAGATATCAAACACACAAAGAGACTCTGAACTATATATAATAGATCAAGTGCAACAGATCAAGAAAAAACCCTATTAACTGACAGTTATCTCAGTTTTAATGTGGTAATACAGAAGGTGGTTTAAATATCAGAAACTCAAACCACACCCACATTTACAGACAATATACTGTAGCTGCACAAACGACTCTCCATTACATTCATACATTTACCTTTCATTTTAAAATCATACATCATATACTGATATGACTATAGTTTATTAGTAAATTTCCCACCATGGAGAGATGTATTCTGCTGATTCTTATAACAGTATCAGGTAAAGTGCACTTCATTTATCAGCACTAGACTAAAATATACTGAGGATTCAAAGTGTTATTTATGCTCATACTTATTTAGTAGATAATGCTGACATATTTTGTTAATTTTTAATGTTGTTCATTCATAGCACTTACTGTAACCACAGAAAGGACAGGGATTTAATTAAACTTTTATGAAATATAATTAATTCTCTTGCAGGTGTATTTGCTGACAGCATTAAACCAAAAGACAAGGATAATATAATCAGGACAGAAGGAGAGTCTGTGACACTGAGCTGTACATATGATACAAGCAGCAGTGCTGTTATGCTTTACTGGTACAGACAGTATCCAAACAGAGAACCTCAGTATTTACTGAGGAAAGGTGTTGGAGCATGGAGCAATGATGAGGATATACCAGATCCTCACTTTCAGTCAAATACACCCCAATCATCCACTGAACTCATTATTAACAGTGTGACTCTGTCAGATTCAGCTCTCTATTATTGTGCTCTAAGAGTTGGAGCCCAGTGATACAAAGTCTATGTGAAGCTGTACAAAAACTGAAAATTATTTTTCACTTTGATCTCAAGCCACATCAAACCCACAATCTATAATTCACACAATATAATTGTGGAAACACCTGTGTGTGGTTAGAGGAAATTTATTTCAAGTTATAAAGGCAAATTAGAGAAAAATGAAAAGAGATCAAAATTAAAAATACATAATACATATTCTACAAAATATATAGAACCATCCTGGATTATTTACATACTGTACATCACAATCAGCTTGACAAATGTGACTTAAAATTACATAATTATTTATTACTGCACATGTCATGTAGTGCCCCAATAATACAAAACACCTGAGAGGCTTTACAAAAACTCATACACAAAATTATTGTTTTGAAGTTGAACAGTATTTCATCAACTATAAATCAAACCACAGCTGTTATATATGAGCCACAAAGGCTCTGTGAATAACAGGATATGGTAACAACAGTTAAAATTTAATTGAGATTAATTAAATAAAGTATAACAGTTTCATTGGGAAATTATTGATATAAAAATATGACTGTTATTTAGTGTTCTTGCTGGTGTTTCATAAATTATAAACTGCTCCTTCATTTGACTGACTTTGCCTGTCAAAATGAGTCAAATCAAATGTATAAGCAATTTATACATGTTTCTAGTGTCACTTTTGCAAATGTCACATCAACAGTCCAAACTACAGTGTTGTTTGAATAATAAACTTAAAGAATAATAATAAATATCATTCATACAGCAGATTATTTGAATATGAAGACTGTAGCTTTAAGAGGAGGTGCTATAGCTGGAGAAATCCTCTGCTAGACAATGAATGAAGGTTTACTTCAGTAACACTTTGTCCTGCAGATGAACTGAACTAAAACATCATTCTAAAAATGATCCTTTTGGTTTTGGTTTTGCTTTGTTCTCTAACATGTGAGTATGTTCTATCCCAAAGTGTGCCAGTATGCCAACTCAGCTCCTGAATACCTTTTAGTCATATTTCATGCTACAAGAAAAGTTTCCCAAAAATCCAAAATTTTAGATCTAGATCCCAGATTCTCTGGAAAAATGAATGAAAAGAAAACCCATGTGGATCTGATCATCTCCTCTGCTAAAGTGACAGACTCAGCGATGTACTACTGTGCCATGGTGCCCACAGTGACAGGAAACTGAATAATACTGAGCAAAAACTGGAGCAAAGAGCATAAAACACATCATATCCCAGTTTAAATACATTAAACATTTGAGAAATGACATCAACTAGAAAAATAACAAGTATAAAATAATTTAGGTATTTATCCTTCATAATATATGTTAATTTCTGTGTATAAGAGGGTTATGTCAGAAGGCGGAGCTTAAGACAGGCCTGTAAACACATTAGTTCAGTGATCAGCATCACATACAGCATCACTCAGGCAAGCAGCAACTACCATCATGTTCACTTGTGTACTTATATTGCTGACTTTAACGGAAGGTAAAATCTTACATGTATCATTACATCATCATATCTCATTTTAAACATGCTGAAATAGGTTTTTGTTGTAGGTAACAGAGCTAAAGAGGTCATCACTCCATACAGTGATGCAGCATTTGCCTCTGAGACCGAGACTGTGAAACTCTCTTGTAACTACAGCGGTTCTGTTGAGAGTCTTCACTGGTATCGACAATATGCAGGTTCACCACCACAGTTCTTCATACTGGATTACTATGGAACAAAGACTCAAGCTAATCCTCCAGTTTCTGGAATATCCATCAGTCACAGAAAAGAAGCCAACAGTGTGTATCTGGAGATCTCCTCTGCTGCAGTATCAGACTCTGCTCTGTATTACTGTGCTCTGAGGCCCACAGTCACAGGAAACACTCGACACACCATACAAAAACCTGACTGTTAGTTTTACAGTGAGATGTTGTCAAAATCAACACATCTCCATACAGGTGAAGTTTGATTCCGATGCAACATTCAAATCATATAAATACATACATTTTCTGGCTGGTTAGTATTTCTGTAACTTCATGTACATGTATTGATAAATTCTAATTATTGTATGAGAGTATTTCAATGAACATTGATGGAATAACAAACTATATTTTGTGTGTGAGTCATCATGTTTGAAGAAATATAAATAAATAAGGTCAGCATTTATCTTCATCATCTTGTTCAGATTTACAAATGTTTTATTCTTGTTAGACTTGTGGATGTTGTGAATGAGTGAATAAATGTTTGTCACATCACCACTGGGGGGTGCTGTGTGTGTACATTAAACATTTCAGAGAGGACAACCAACTGAATCTGTAATGAATTCACATGTGAAAGAAACAACAGAAGACGGTCCTTTTGCCCTCTGAATATATCTTGCTTAAGTGTCATGAAAATAAATAATGCCACATTGCTAATAATCCTAATGGTCTAAACAGACTTCATGTCCTCAATGCAAAATATAATTCCTTGGGTGAAATATAAATTAGACATGTTTCCCAAAAGGATTGTGAGATTTACTGAAATCAATCATTTTGTGACAGGTTTTAAAGGTATGGGTATAGGCCTCAATATTTAGTTTTTCCTCACAAAATGCACTTGATCAATAATTTATAAAGATATCAATCAACATACCATAACAAGATGTGGCATTAGACTGCAATAATGATACAGGCACAAACCCCACTATCAAATATTGAATATTCTAACTCTCTGACTCTAACACTAAATAGCCTCTATTTTGTTTAGCTCTGAATGACTTATAGTAAGATAATGAACAATCACGGTCACACTATAGCTGATAAAACTGAATTAGTCGAGGAAGATACTTATTCAAAAAGAAGCATAGTTATTTCTTTGAGATATTCATAGACTGAAGGCACAATCATCATAAATTAGATTTTAATAAGGAAAGACAGAGAAGGTGGTCTAAATAAACCACACCCACATGAAAGCTTCACAATAGGCTACTACAATCATACATTTACTGTTTAGCTTCAGTTTATAAAGCCAGTTAGTAAATCTTCTCAACATGGAGAGATGCTTTCTACTGATTCTTCTATCTGTGCCAGGTATAAAACGTTTAATCTAATCAGACTCAAATATAAAATGTTTTGGCTTTATTTTTTTAAATGTAATTCTACATTACAATAATGACATCACAGTTTGTTGAAGAAACTATTTTTGGCATTGTAATTTTCATTTATAAATCTTACAAATTTTTGGATAAGTAGACAAGGTGACCTGTTGTGAAATTTGTCCATTTCTCTTGCAGGGTTTTTGTCTGACAGCATTGAACCAAAAGACAAGGAAACTAATATTTACAGAAATGAAGAAGAGCGTGTAACGCTGAGCTGTTCATATGATTCAAGCAGCAGTTATATTTTGCTTTACTGGTACAGACAGTATCCTAATAAAGAACCAGAATATTTACTGTATAAAGGTGCTCAATCATGGAGTGGTGATGAAGATATACCAGACCCTCAACGGTTTCAGTCAGATACAACCCAATCATCCACTGAACTTATTATTAACAGTGTGACTCTGTCAGATTCAGCTCTCTATTATTGTGCTCTAAGAGTTGACACCCAGTGATACAAAATGCCTGAGAGGCTTTACAAAAACTCACATGTAGATTTTGCCTTTTAAATAATGATTCAAATATGATTTAAACCACAGCTTTATCTTGCGTAAACCACAATACAATATTATAACACCTGCTGGAAGAACAAACTGTGTGCTAGAAGGAAACTATAAAGGAAGACTATAATTCAACAAACATTTCCATGTTTCTTAATACCTTCTGACTGCAATAAACAATAGAGTAATACAGTAAAACTCCTGACCTACTGTATGTGTTCATATCTGACACATCTAGGCTTCAAATGCCATTTCATTATTATTTTGATTATGGATTTGCAGCTTTATGAACTGCGGCTTTAAGGGGAGGAGTTCATCTGAGACCTTCTCCTTTACTTGACAATGACTGAATTAGTTGAACAGCAGTTTGTGCTGAATACATCGTGCAAAATGATTCTCTCCTTGCACGTTTTCCTTTGTTGCCTTGTGTGTACGTATTATGGATTACATATACTGAATTATTGACATTACTATTTTAAACTAACAACTTAAATGTTATGATGTTTCAATAAATTATTACATGATGTTACATGAATTTTGACTCTTGCAGGTGGCACTTTGGGGAATGTCATCACTCCAGTCCAAAATGAGATGTCCCGTCCAGAGGGAGCAAATATTACTCTGTCTTGTAACTACTCTTCTTCAGCAGCATATAGTCTACAGTGGTATCGCCAATATCCCGGACAAGCTCCAAAATATCTTTTTGTCATTCAATATGTTACTGGGAAAGTTACACAAATATCAGAAATTGTCACTCTAGATCCTCGATTCTCTGCAAAACTGAATGAAGAGAAAACCCATGTGTATCTGGAGATCTCCTCTGCCGAAGTGACAGACTCAGTGATGTTCTACTGTGCTCTGGAGCCCACAGTGACAGGAAAACTAACTACACTGTACAAAAACTCCAACAAGATCACACATCACCATCAAGACAATATTAGACAACTGGATTTACAAGTCATAACATTTAGAGGCTTCTTTCATATCACACGCTGAAACAGGACAAAATGTGAGACAGTTGTGTTAAAACATGTTACGAAAAAAAACAACAGTCCTGTGAACTAAATAGTTGTGCTTGCACAGATCTGCATTGGAAGTGGACTGTTTAATAAAGAGAGGAGGTGAATTAATTGTCCTTACAGTCCTTGATAAGAACATTAAAGAGTTTCTTAAGGAGTGTCATAAGCTTTAACTCATGTTTTACTTCAAACAGACAGCCATTCTGACCAGCAACAAAACTTTTGACCTGTGTGTCCATGTTGACTCTATACTGTCGCTCTGTCAATTCTGTTTCGTCTGCAGCTTTAAGGGGAGGAGCTTGCTTCAGACATCTTCTGTTTGACAAGGAAATAATTCAAAGTTTAGTTGAACAGTTTGTGCTGAACTGAAACTTCATCCTGCTTATCATCAACATGTTGCTCTTCTTAACTGGTTTGATTTGTTCTCTTATATGTAAGTATTCCATTGCAGACAGAATATTTGTTTGTCTCTTCTATTACTTTGTCTTGTTATTAATAAGTGTGTTGTTTATGTTTTTGATTTTATGTACATTATATTTCCATGAATTTTGATTCTTGATTTTGAAGGTTGCAGTTTTGCGAATATCATGCCAGTCCAGACTAAGGTTTATGAGAAAGAGGGAGAAAATGTTACTCTGTCCTGTAACTACTCCTCAGCATCCACACTACAGTGGTATCGCCAGTATCCCGGATCAGCTCCTGAATTTCTTCTGGTCATTACACATTACACAGGAAAAGTTTCACAAAAGTCAGAAATTGTGGATCAAGATCCTCGATTCTCTGGAAAAGTGAATGAATTGAAAACCCATGTGTATCTGGAGATCTCCACGGCAAAAGTGACAGACTCTGCAATTTACTACTGTGCCATGGAGCCCACAGTGACAGGAAACACTGTAACACTGTACAAAAACCCTCTCAACAGCAACACTGTAGGTGAATGTACAATGCATTGCATGTCTACATAAAATATCTGCAAATAAAAAAAAAAAAAAAAAAAAAAAACATGTCCATATTTTAAATACATATTTTTGGAAGCAATCAATAAAATAGTTTTATAATAGTATTAAAAATAGTTTTTTAAGGGAAAAAAAAAACAAAAAACAGAATAATAACAAACGCTACTCAACTGCATAACTCAACAACTACTAAAGTATTAGTGATAGGTTTTCATGTACAAAAGTGCAGATGTATACAATTTTGCTCAGAAGTATAGTATTTTTTTTAGATATTACATCGCCACCTGCTGGAAATATTAGGAACAGTTAACCCATTAAAGTATTTGGTCTTTTTTTGTGGGACCTACAAGTCTTAGAGTAATGCAGATGACCTATGACAAGTACTTCCTGCTTTTGAATTCACCCCAAGACAAGATCAACCTCTCAAGAAACATTGAGACTCATCTGATGTGATCATGGAAAGAGTACAAATGGCCAGTCAACAAATAGAAAAATATCTGGTGATTCTCCTTATAGCATCAGGTACAATCCACTGTTCCAATACATAATCTGTATGCTTATTCAGATCTTTAAATATCTATACAAGTCTTGATTTTAATAATGTATCCTTCCAGGTGTTATTTGTCAAGATCGAATTGGACCCAGTGGCGAGAGGACCAGTGTTATCAGTACAGAAGGAGATTCTGTGACACTCGAGTGTTCATACGATTTAAGCAGAAGCTATGTTCTCCTTTATTGGTACAGACAGTTTACTAACACACAGCCTCAATTTGTGCTGGCGAAAGGCGGACGATCAGAGACATATGAAATCAAACCAGAGTCAGACCCTCGTTTTGGATCAACTACATCTCAGACATCCACCTCACTGACTATTAAAAGTGTAACTTTGTCAGATTCAGCTCTCTATTATTGTGCTCTAAGAGAGCCCAGTGTTACAAAGTGCCTGAGAGGCTTTACAAAAACTCGCTTTGAACAGTAAGTTATCAAATATATATCAAACCACACTTGTGTCTTTACAAACCACAGTGCCAAACTGCAGAACATTGTAACGCCTGCTGGAAATAAAGAGTTGCATGTGGCCTACACAAGCTGGTAATTTTAGTGATTAATTAGTAAGCTTTATATATTATCAGCATGGTTCTGAATATTAACAAGATGTAAATACTGAGTAACTTATACTTAAGAAATATTGCCAGGTGATTTGCTCCGTCAACGCAAATATTTACAAACGAAGTCCAAGCAAACAAACTGAGTGAATGATTCAGTGAATCACTCATAAAAACAGTTGCTTGTTTTGTTCATGAATGAATCAGCGTTGTTGAATGAAATAATAGAACAGATGATTGATTCGATTAAGACTGAATGAATCACAGTTCTGTGATGCTTCTCATTTCTTATTTGTGCATCCTTGCACCAAGCACTTAAAGGTAAACCAATTTAAGACCAAAAACTTGATCAGAGCACTGAATTGTTACTGTGATTGTCACTGTGAACATAATTTCTCTCATTAACGTTTCTCTTTGGTCCTGAGCCTGATTTAGGGAGAAGTTCGTGAAATGAATGAGAATGATGCTGTATTTTTACATTACACCAGCAGGGAGCACCCAGAGTTTTGACCTACAATGAAAGCCGGTTATGTTGTGAAAGGATACACAACCCTGATAGTTCAGAGGCTGAACAGACTGTGAGAGCGGGTGTCAGGTCTATGTTTAGTAATTGTTTTAGTTCTCTATAGCAGATTGTTTTTGGTCAATCATGAGAACTTGGCTGAGGGATATGCTTATTGTTATATTCTATCTAGGTGATGTTGCACTTTTTTTTTTTTCTCTCATTCCTTTAGGAAAATGTTGTTTGAGAATGTGATGTGAGAGACAGTGCAAGTTAAATAATGTTATGTGCTCTCCACAGAATGCAGAGGACAACACACTGTACGTCAGCCAACAACAACAACTTCAGCTTACATGGCAGAGACCGTAACCCTGAACTGTGAATATAATACGACAGACACAATGCCTGCTCTGCTGTGGTACAGGCAAACTAAGCATTTACCTCCAGAATATATATTAGTAAGACACAATCTTGGAAACGGAAGTAATTCCAAAAACTTCCCCAACAAGAGATTTCAGTCCCAGTTGGATTCTGCTGCAAGAAGAATTACACTGACTGTCCAGAACCTTCACCTGACTGACTCTTCTGTGTACTTCTGTGCTTTGAGGCCCACTGTGAAAACAGGATATTGAGTTTTCTAACAAAAACCTGAACTTCACAGCCCACGTATTACAGTTTGTTGCCACTCGCACTGTATATACACTCTTTGGTTATTGTGCTGTTTTAATTTTGCTGGATCTCAGCGTGCCATTTGACACCCTTGATCATGGCATTCTTTTAAAATATTTACAGCAAATTGGGATTCAGAGTAGTGCTTTAAATTGGTTTATCTCCAATTTAAAGGATCAAACCTTTTCTGTAGAGACTGGCAATTATTCATCATCTCGTGCACCAGTTTTGTATGGGGTTCCACAGGGCTCAATTTTGGGTCCTGTTTCATTTTCTTTATACATGCTCCCTTTGTATACCATTTTTAGGAAGTATAATGTCTCATTCCACAGTTGCACAGATGATACTCAGTGTTATGTTCCTTAACGTCCAGAGGATGTTTCTAATCTGCAGTGTTTGTTTGATTGTCTAAGAGATGTTAAATATTGGATGTGTGCCAACTTCCTTCAGTTAAATGAAGACGGAAGTATTAATTTTTGGCCCCTCTGCTTCTACAGAGGCTGTTGCCAGTAATCTGAGATTTTAAACTGAGATTTTAAATCTCTTCTTAAAACTCATTTATTTAATATTGCATATGGGCATAAGTAGGTGCAGTGGTAACAATTTTAGAGTACTGTCTGTTGATGTGTTTTGTGTTTAATTATTAGGGTATTTGTTTAAACTTTGTACAGCACTTTGGCCAACAGCTTTTTTTTTTAAATGTGCTTTATAAATAAATAAATGACTGAATGACTGTTCAGCACATCCCACAGATGCTCGATTGGATTGAGATCTGGGGAATTTGGAGGCCAATCAACACCTCAAACCATTCCTGAACCATTTTTGCTTTGTGGCAGAGCGCATTATCCTGCTGAAAGAGGCCACAGCCACCAGGGAATATCGTTTCCATGAAAGGGTGTACGTGGTCTGCAACAGTGCTTAGGTGGTACGTGTCAAAGTAACATCCACATGGATGGCAGGACCCAAGGTTTCCCAGCAGAACATTGCCCAAAACATCACACTGCCTCTGTTGGCTTGCCTTCTTCCCATAGTGCATTCTGGTGCCATGTGTTCCCCATGTAAGTGACGCACACACACCCGGCCATCCACGTGATTTAAAAGAAAACGTGATTCATCAGACCAGGCCACCTTCTTCCATTGCTCCATTGGTCCAGTTCTGATGCTCACGTGCCCACTGTTGCTGCTTTCGGCGGTGGACAGGGGTCAGCATGGGCACCCTGACTGGTCTGCGGCTATGCAGCCCCATACGCAACAAACTGCGATGCACTGTGTATTCTGACACCTTTCTATCAGAACCAGCATTAACTTCTTGAGCAATTTGAGCTACAGTAGCTCGTCTGTTGGATCGGACCACACGGGCCAGCCTTCGCTTCCCACGTGCATCACTGAGCTTTGGCCGTCCATGACCCTGTCACCGGTTCACCACTGTTCCTTCCTTGGACCACTTTTGATAGATACTGACCACTGCAGACCAGGAACGCCCCACAAGAGCTGCAGTTTTGGAGATGCTCTGACCCAGTCATCTAGCCATCACAATTTGGACCTTGTCAAACTCGCTCAAATTCTTATGCTTGTCCATTTTTCCTGCTTCTAACACATCAACTTTGAGGACAAAATGTCCATTTGCTGCCTAATATATCCCACCCACTAACAGGTGCCGTGATGAAGAGAATCATTTTTTATTCACTTCACCTGTCAGTGGTCATAATGTTATGCCTGATCAGTGTATGTCGGCTACATTAATTTACATAACATTACTTTAGACCCTTGGAGATCACAAGAACATCAACTTATGAGTTTGTAACAGCATTAGAGTCTATAGCATCTGGTGACACCTGCCAGAGACATCACTGCACTGTGATTGGGTGTTGAAAGCACTGTCTGGGAGCTTCAGTAGTCTGAAGGAGGCTGTTATGGCAGTTCTGCAAAGCTCAGTGAGGAAACCATCATTCGAAACAATGTCTTTCTGTTTGTTACTAGTTTTAATGGCCTTCATTGGTAAGATTTCTGTTCTTTACCTACATGCATTTACTTTCCACATTAGCAGTGCATATTTGATGCTAACTTTAGTTGCTTTTCAACAGTTAATGAACTGAATTGAATCAACACTGAACTAAACTGAGATGAATAATGACAGCAGTCTTGCAGAGCTGCTTTACAGCTGAAATTAAATTCATAATTGATTCATTTTGCAACACTGTTATTTTCCTATTTATTTTTTTGTGAAGCTGCTTTGAAACAGTCGGTGTTGTATAAAGAGCTATACAAATAAATGTAAGTTGATGTGACTTGCTTTAAATGACTAATTCAACATTCTTCTCAGGTGCCAGTATACAAGACAGCATTACTCCAACATCTCCTGCTGTCCATGCAAAGGACAAAGAAAAAGTGACTATTTCTTGCAAATACCAGTACACAGTGGCAATGAATAATCTACAGTGGTATCGACAATACCGCAACTCTGAGCCGGAATTCCTGATTCTAATCATGGAGTCGGGACAAACGCAGACCGCTACACCTCCTCACCCTCGGCTCACAGCCTCAGTTCATAAAGGAAACAAGACGGTGAATCTGGAAATCTTCCCTGCAGATGTGAAGGATTCTGTCTTGTATTACTGTGCACTGCAGCCCACAGTGGCAGGAAACACCATGTACACCATACAAAAACCTGCTCAAAGCTAAACGGCTTAGATGTTAGAAACCATGAGACCAGAGAGTCTGCACACACGCCACAAGAGGGCGCATGCATGAAGTTGAAATGTTGTACTGTCAACCACTTTAGACTACACGGAAACAAATCATCAGGGGATTGTGAACAGAAGCACTCAACTGATCAGTAAATTCAGGATGAGGAGATCACTAGTACTAATTGTCATCGCTACCTCAGGTATTTAACATAAAATGTATATGAATTTTTCATATGAATGTATCATTACAAAGCTTAATAAGACTGAATTTATATTTATCAAAGCTTTTACATAACACTTTTTATTTCCTTTTCAGTTGCTGTTGGTGATCGCATTGGACCAGATGAGGCTGTTATTATTAGAAATGAAACTGACCGGGTGACATTAAGTTGCTCATATGAAACAAACAGTGAAAGTGTTGATCTTTATTGGTATAGACAGTTTCCTAACAGTGAGCCACAGTATTTACTGTGGAAAGGTGCTCGATCAAGAGATGGCTATAGTAATATACCAGATCCTCATTTTGAATCATCTACAACCAGAACATCCACTAAACTGATTATCAAAGCAGCTGCTCTGAAAGATTCAGCTCTCTATTACTGTGCTCTTTGGAAAGACACAGTGATACAAAGTTACTAAGAAGCTGTACAAAAACACACATTCTTTAAACTCAAAAAACATCAAAGTATTAACCAAACCCAGACAAATTATCTGCCATAACCATTACTGTATGTGGGAACACCTGCAACTGATACAGCAGCCAAAACCAAGAGATTAATAGATTTAATGAAGCAGCATTTATACTGTGAACACAACAAAGTGTTGAAATGTAGAACGTGTATCCAGATATTGCTATTTCTATAATATCTATTTCTATATATCTAAATATTGACCAAAATCTTAAATAAAAATGTAATACTCTGGAAGATGCAATCCTTGTTGTTAGTTTTAGAGTTTAAACCCACAATAAGCTACAGGCATGAAACATGTTACTAAAATATACTTCTGTCATGGTAATGGGTATGACTATGTTGTTGACATGGTTTGGAGGGATGGAGGGATTAAAACAAATAGTAGTTACCGATTAACTAATAGTGTATCTCTTACTAATTAGTTAATCAGGGTGTCTTGTTAGTTAATAGTAGTATCTATGTCAGTATTGCGTTTCTTGTAGTTATTCATCAATGACGGAACAGTATTTTAAAGTGTTACCATTTTTTAACATAAACTAACAATGAAAAGTACTTCTGAAGCATTTATTAATCTTAGTTAATGTTAATTTCAGCATTTACCAAAACATTATTAAAAACAAAAGTTAAATATGGTAATATTATTCAATGGATCTGAGCTAACATGAACTAACAATGAATAGTTGTATTTTTATTCATGTTAACAACAAATGTATTGATCTTTTTATGTTAAGTAATGCATTAACTAATGTTAACTAATGGGATCTTATTGCAAAGTGTTACCTTTTTTTTTTTTTTTAATCCATTCATTATTTAGTGGTGAAAATACTGTATGACTGACCGAAGTTAATGAATTGCCAGTATTGTGTTAGATTAAAATGAGGTAAAGAATCATTACCAAAGACCATTTGTTTGGGTGTTTGTGTATTTTTAAGAGAGGTCAAAATTTATTTTCTCTGTTCATTTCTCACTTTGTGAACAGGGCAAGTAGTAAATCTGACAATGAAATTCAGATACATAAGCAGAGATTTTAATTTCACACAGACCAGCATACATTTTAAAATATTTAATGCATGCAATTTATATCTATGCCCTCACTGCAGGATTTATCCAGCAATGAGTTCAATTTGTTGGGGCATAGCTCTCGAAAACCAGTCTGAATGGGTGCAAATTTTGTGCATTGTCACTGTTTTTATTGTTGATTTTTATTTTTTAACATTGACCTGCTCCAATTCTTGTTTGTATACACTGAATATATTGCAATATGTTGCAAGTTTTTTTTAGTTCTAGACAGTGTGGTATTGGTAACACTTTATTTTAAGGTGACGTAATTACATGTCGTTACTATGTACTTACTATAGTAATAACAGTAAATTATGCATAATTACAAGTAACTAACCCTAAACCAAACCATAACCACAAAACTCTATGTAGTTAATTAATATTACTCAGTACTTATTTGAATAAGTATGTCACCTTGTTACAGTGTAATTATACTGAGTACTATTGTACTCAGTGTATTGCTATTGTAATATTGTACTGAGTAATAATAATTAACTACATTTACTTACTATAGAGGTAGGATTAGGATAAGGGTTTGGTTTAGGGATAGTTGCATGTAATTATGCATATAGTTATTACTACACTAACTACATGCAACATGTGTAATAAGTACACTGTAAAATAAAGTGTTACCATAATTATTAGTACTTAGTCTAAAAATGTCCCTTCATGTTTACAGGGTCCTATTGATCTTTATATTCTGTTTTTACAATGGTGAATCTGATTGTCATGATGAAAGAGCCTGTGCATCAGTTCCTGTCACAGATGAATGAGAACTGCAACATTAGGATCATTTAAGTTTCAATGGTTCCCAGTAGGTTCATCACTGTCTCAAGAGGTGGCGCTCTTTGATTAGTTTGACTTGGCTTGAATTTGACTTGTTTTCTGTTGATGAATGGAATCACATCACTGTCACTCTTTGTAAGAACATCAACCAACATGTACCTTACTGTCTTTGTTATTTTGGTTCTTCATATAGGTGAGTTTTGATTAATTTCTCAGAATTAATTACTCAAATTATATACTAATAATTGTATTGATTAGAATTTCTTTTAACAGAAATTGTGATTTATTAAATATATTTCTTATTCTACTATGCAATTTTATGTCTGGTTTGTTTCATTTTATTTTACTGGTTCTCATAGGAAACATCCTGACAAACATGATAACGCCTCATGACTCACAAAAACAAGTTTTGGAGGGTGAAAGCGTAATTCTCACATGTAACTACAGTGGAGTGCCTGATACTCTCCAGTGGTACACTGAATATCCCGGATCTACACCACAGTTCCTCCTCTACATCTATGAAACTGGGCTGACGAGTGAAAACATACCACAGCGTTTAACGCCAAGAATTAATAAAAATACAAAACGTGTGGATCTGGAGATCTCCTCTGCTGCAGTATCAGACTCTGCTCTGTATTACTGCGCCCTGCAGCCCACAGTCACAGGAAACACATCTACGCTGTACAAAAACCTGAAACAGAGACAAATGTATTTAACAAGTGGAGCACTGGGCTCTATATTTTGAAAAATACATATACTGTATGTTTCTCTGAAAACAACTCTTATTATTTTACATAACACAATTTCATGTACTGCATATACTGTATGTTGAATCAATTCAATTGAATTCGTGCATTTTATTCCTTTATTTAAACAATATAATAGTAAACAATTTTTGTTTAGTTTGTCAAATTTTGGTTGAATAACAATGCGTCATTAACATGTTTAAAAGTATAAGAAAGGAATGCTGATAATCGGCTGATTCTGGATCTGTTGCATATTATTACTACAACGCGGTATTCATTTATAAATGTTTTTACGTCCCACATGAGTCTAGGGGTATAAGCGGACACAACAAAACAAGTATTTTAAAGAGCGTTGATCTGAGTCCTGCCACAGCACCACAAGCAACAAGTTACAATAAAGATTTATATTTCACAGCTCGTGGAACAAATACAAAAAGGTATTGTAATAAAATAAAGAGAAAAGAAAAGAAAAGAAAAGAAATAGCTTCAGGAGAGGGCAAGGCCAAAATAATAGACAAAAACAGCAATCTAACTGAATAGTTTAAACCTCTAACTAAACTAACAAAAAAAGAAAAGAAAAGAAAAGAAAAGAAAAGAAAAGAAAAAAGAAAAGAAAAGAGAGAAACCTAACTCCCTTCCTGGCCCCAAAACAGGAGAAAACAGGGTTCAACAAAAATAGCACCCACCTCCCTACAGCTTCCAAAAACAACAAATAAACAAACACAAATAAGCAAATATTAAATTAACTGCTAAACTTGATGTTAACAGCAGCAGCTATAAACCAAAAAAGTAAACAAAACTGATAAAGGTGAGGGGTAGTATGAAGCTCCACACTTAAACTGCAAAAGTAAACAAATAAAAAATAAAAACAACAATACCAGAGTAGAATATTAAGCAGCTCAACAACCAAAAATTGTAAACTGCAGCAACAGGCTAGGCAGGACAAATACAGCACTCAGGAGAAAGCTCTTGGGGAAACATTTTCTCCAACTCTGGTAGCTGCTGCTCTGCTTTTATACTGGCTCACTCTTAACTGGTAAGCAGGTACAGCTGGGGGCAATCATACCTGCCAGGCAGATTAGAAGGAGCCAAAGAGGAAAGAGAAAGAAACAGAAAAAACACACAAAAACACATTAAAGAAAACAGCTTTTCTGATAAATCAATAAAGACTGCGTCTCTGGACGTAACATGTTGGTATAAAAAAACACTGATGGTGTATAATTTCATAAAAAACAATAGGCCTACAATTACCACAACATAAAGTAACCATGCAGAGAAAATAAAACTACGATGTGTTTTGTACTTTAATCTCAGAACAAAATGAATGAAACACCAAACAAGCTGTACTTACAGTATATGTAAATCAGAATGTTTGTGGTTTGGCATTATATATAAATTTTTAAAGCAACAGTGATGAATTTGCAATGTAACAGCTCTCTACAGAACATTTTTAAGAAGAATCTGAGGTTTTAAAAAAAAACTTTTAAAATGTCAAAATGTATTATTCATTAATTTCGCAATGTGTGATCACACCCAGATAAAATAATGCATTAATTTCTCTCGGCCAATTTCATTCAAATATTGAGCCCTCAGATGTTGAGATGTGGGTGGAGCTTTGAGAAAGATTCAAGAGAGACTGTCATTCTCAATCACAAGATTCATTTGTGTTTTACAGTGCAGTCATGATGTTCCTGTTCTCTCTGTTTCTGCTGACAATAACACAGGGTATGTAAGAGACAAGTTTAAATATAAATATATTTATAACTACAACTATAATGCACCTGTTAGTCAAATGTCTGATTTTGTGATAATTCACCAGTTTTACGTGACTTTTCATACTTTACAATTATTTTTGTTCTACACACATTTTGCAGATGAATGTTTTGCACAGACAATAACACCACTGCAGGGCCGAACACAAGTTACTGAGGGGGAGACAGTCATTCTGTCATGCAAATATGATGTTACTGCACAGAGTTTACTTTGGTATCGACAGTATCCTGGATCAGGACTGGAATTTCTGCTCCTTGTCATTGAGTCAGACAAGAAGACTGTATTAAATGCAAATCCTCCTATTCCTAGACTGGATGGCAAAATGACCATGAAAAATAAGACAGTGTATCTGGAGATCTCCTCTGCTGAAGTGACAGACTCTGCTCTGTACTACTGTGCCCTGCAGCCCACAGTGACAGAAAACACATCAACACTGTACAAAAACCTCCAACCACACTCCATATACAATAAACAAATGGTGTTGAAATTACTATTTCAAATAATTACTATCTTCTGAGTAACTGACATGGCCCTGCATTATACTATAATTAATTGCTTATACTCTACAGATTATTGTTTTAGTGCAGGAACTCAGAAATGCACAGCTGTGATCATAAAATCATTTCTATCATGACAACTCTCAGAAGAATTTAGCATGTTAATGGATATGACAATGTTAATGGTCTTGTCAGAACAGATCTGCTAATACTGCTGCTGTTGATTATTGTCGCTGCTGCCGAGCAAAATACAGAGACTTGCTACTGCCAAAACATACACAGACACTGTTGTAAGCAGTAAGTCGAATTTGAGGTTTATGTATATATATATATATATATATATATATATATATAAACCTCAAATTCGACCAAAATAGACATTTTGATTTGTTTTGCCTGTAGCTCATAATAAGCCAGTGCACATTCAGACTCATTTTGCCGGCATGTGTCACATATGTTATTTGTGCAACAGCAGCATGTCTGTTAGATATTTGGCTTTGACTAGGTGTGTGCCAAATTAGGTGTTATTCACAGGGATTTTAAGAATCTTCAGAAAACTTTAGCTCATTTGTTCTCAAAATTGATTTTGCTGACTCTATTGATTTCAAACAGGTGTAGCTCAGTCATTTTTTGTTGGATTCGATTCCAACAAATCATATAATTTTGAAGGTTTTTAATAGAGATTGTGAAAATAACAATAACTCATTTTTAAATTTGCTCATTTCGACTCATTTTGCCAGGATGGGTCACATTTATGAAATTACCCATAGCAGATCTATACAGGTGGAGCTGGGGAAGGTGGAGGGTTTCAGAGGAACTCTGAAAGTGTGCTGAAAACTGCTACAGCAAACATTGACCAACTATTTAAATGTTGAGCAGCAAGCTCATTGGCTACAGATGCAACAGGAACCAATCAGCTTGAGCCATGTAGTTAACAATGTGATTGTCAGCAGCTTGCGCTAATGTAAGACTTGATTTTCCTGTAACTTGTGTATCTATTGTTTTTTCCTTTCATGTTTGGTATCATTTTAAATGTCTCAGTGCGATTGGTAAAATGGTCTTAATTTCACAGCAGTCACTGGTATTATGAGGAAGATTGAAAATTAAGGAGAATTCTGTCCTCTTTTTGGGTGGTGTCTCTTGTGAAAACTCACTCCGCTCCCCCCAAAACAGGTGTTGGTGTAGTAAATATTTATAATCCTTTTGTTCTGGTCTGAGTATATAAGGTAAAGTGCAAAGCAGCCATGGGGGATCTTCTGTAGCCAGAAACCCCCATACAGTGATGGGCGTGTGTCTTAAAAACACTAAACCACCACTGTGTGTATATGCAATTGTTACTCTTAGAGTCATCTTTGAGCAACTGATGTTATGTATTTATGATTTCTGAATTGGCTTCTAATTGGTTATTTAGGTAATTGGCATGATACATTTTTACTTGTCAAATAAAATGTTATATTTGATTTACTCTGGATTCTCCTGAAATCATTATTACCAGTAAATTATGGGAGGCTAATGCTACCGTAAATCTGTGTCCAGGGTAGAACAAACTGAAGGCGCATGAATGAAGGAGCAGTAGGCACTACATCTGAAGACCTTTTGATTTCTGTTTACCACAGATTTAGCAAGTTGTATGGAAGTGGCTAAATTAAAATACACTTTTGTTCGAGTGAGCAGTAGGCAACCGACTAAAGGTATTAGCTAACTTATTACACCCTCTGACGAAGATCAGACTGGCGAGTTTATGTCCGTGAGTTTACCACAAACCCGGGACGAGTATCTCTGTGCGGCATCGGGTCCCTGATGAACAAATAATTGAAAGTATGGGATACCGAGAATAATCAAATATCTAAATTAATACATAACCAATGATTAATTTCTAATTGGAAACACAACCTAAGACTAATAATCATTTGAAATTGGAGTCAGATTAAATGAGTGAAATTAACTGAACTTCACAGTGGCGCTGAAAAGACATACACATGTTAACCTTCGCCCAGGCCGTCGGATTCCGTTTTTGGGCCGATGGGGGGTTCCTTACACTAAGAACCCATCAGCCTGCGCCATCTAGAGTTTCATGACAGAACTTGGTATTAGTTATAGAAACAGAAGCTCAAAAAATAAATAAATAAATAATTAAATGAATTATACTATAATTTATTATATCCTTATTATACTATAAAATATATTATACAATGGTTTGCCTTCTCTAAAATATAAATTCTTGCTAGCTAAATGAGATTAATTTAAGCATTTAAGTTACATGCAGTTGAAAAAAATAGTGTATTAGTTTGTGAACAGCAAAGTGCAATGAATGATACAGAAAATAAACAAAACGATAAATAAACTTGCTTAAAATAAACCAATAATCACCACGAGGTGGCACATGTTCCTGTTGTGTGTTTACTCTGTGACATACAATGTAGTTTGCACTGTAATTTGATGTAATATGTGTTACTAACTGGAGTCAGCTAATTTTCTGGTTCCTTAAAAGCGTCAAAATGAGAAAGTTCAAATATTCACAATTATCCTTACTGGATTTGATTGACTATTTTATTGAAATGTGTTTTCCACAAACCAATGTGAAATTTCTACACTAGGCACATAGAAACTTTTGGTGTCTGGAAATTATCCAAAAGAGGGCGCTCTTCACCCAACAATGAAAATAAACTGAACCAACTCTTCAAAGGGCACATGAGAGGAGATACAAGGTACTGTAATTACTTCAGACATGCAGAGGTTTCAGAGATAGTTCAACATAGTTGTTCATTTTTTTCCCTGTCAGAAATGATATTCCTATTTTGTCTGTGTCTTATCTCCCTCTTAAAAGGTAAGATAAATGCAATTAATCAAATGCAATTAGTCAATTACTGAGAATAGTACAATAGTATTTTACTTTTCTGTTCATCTCCATTCATTATTCCCATCTTTCTCCCTGTCTTTCTCTTAGGTGATGCCTCTAGTGAGGGAATAGCACCAGTCTCTCCTAATGAATTTGTCTCAGAAGGTAAAACAATCACCCTGTCCTGCAATTACAATGGATCAACTGCTACAGATGCTCTCCACTGGTATCGTCAGTACCCGGGATCCAGACCAGACTTCCTGTTTCTGGTTAATGAAGCTAAATTTAAGCAACCAGCTGAGCCTCCAATTCCTGGAATATCTGCTAGATTAAATGAGGAGAAGAATCGTGTGGATCTGGAGATCACTGGCACTGCATTAACTGATTCTGCTCTGTATTACTGCGCCCTGCAGCCCACAGTGACAGGAAACACACACGCACTGTACAAAAATCAGACACATTCAAAATGGAAGCTAAAATCCGTGTTTAGTGTAAAAATGGATATTTCTCTGTCACTATAAAATACATATAACCATAATTTTAAGAAATGTTTTTAGTAAACCACCCTAACAGACCAGTACAGTCTACATTTTGAGACATTTTAGTCCTAATTTTGACTAATTTTATACTCCAAAGATATCCTGGAGTATAAATACCAACATATTGATATATCTGCATTATTAATTATTAAAGCTGATCTGTGGTCTAATTACTTGTACTTTACACATTCAGGTTTGTTGTCAAAGAGTTGCCATTTTTATATCATTGTCACATTTGACATCAGAAATATTTTTCTCATAGGAAAAACTATTAATAAGCAAAATGGATTTCACAGTCTTCCATGTATGACATGTCTTATGTAATCATAATCACACTGAGATATGTGGGTGGAGCTTCAAGAGATTGTGTTGGCATTCATCTCTTATATGATTTCAGTCTGTTTTTCAGCAGTGCAAATATGAGATCTCTTTTTTTACTTGTACTATTAGCCATACTGGGTGAGTAGGATTATGTCACTTTTTCATTAATTTATATTATTTTATTTTAATATTATATTTGATCTAATCTGAATTCTGGTATATTTACAAAAATACATTGCTATTTATTTATGTAAATACATGTTGAAAAAAGCAAGAATTTGTAACTGCTCAGATTGCAGATAATGGCTGAACATTTTGTTTGTTTTTCCTGATGACTTTTTCTCATGCTCTATTTGCAGATAAATCTGTTGGCCAGACAATAACACCATTGCAGACCACAAAAAATGCCACTGAGAGAGAGCCAGTCATTCTCTCATGCAAATATGATAGCCAAGTACGTAGTTTATATTGGTATCGACAATATCTTGGATCCAGACCGGAATTTCTGCTTATTGTTTATGAGTCAGGCAGTGTAACACATGCAGATCCCCCTTTCCCAAGACTGAATGCCAGCGTGAATAAGGTGGAGAAGCAGGTAGATCTGCAGATCTCTTCTGCTGCAGTCACAGATTCAGCGCTGTACTACTGGAGCCCACAGTGACAGGAAGAGCAAACACACTGTACAAAAACCTAAGAGGAGTAATGTTAAAAAGTAATGTTGATGTAACATTGAAGTAATGTTGATGTAATGTTAAAGTCAAATCATGTTCAAATCATTATTAACATTATTGTAGAGCAGGGCTGAATCCTGTGGGAGCTGAACGAGGCCACTGGAGCGATTTCTAATGAGAGATGAGCGCGACACATGGCTCGAGAGCAGCAGAACTTTTATTATGCCGCAGTCGCTGCTTTCGCTTCTTCCGGTCAAGCGTATATGGGGGTAACACAGCTCTGTTTTATCATTTTATATACATTTGAGTGCGTTGAAAATGAAGGAAAGAGAAACAACAACAGAAAAAAGAGACGGGACAAACAGAAACACAAGAACTACAACTGACTTCAGTCACGGCCTTAAAATCAGACAGGGATATCATAATTAAAAATATAATTCATCACCCATAAAATTATAGATTAGAAATGCATCAGTGAACCAGACCAGTAGATGACTTAATCCATTAAAAAACAGCCAATGTCTGTTTTTTTTTTGTGTGTGTGTGTGTGTGTGTGTGTGTGTGTGTTTTCTGCAATAACACATGTATCTTAAACACACAATTACAGCAAACAAAGAAAAGCTGATGTTGAAAAGTCAAGGGTCAAGAGCCCAACCAAAGCAAATATTGACCACCACAATGGCAACATCAAATAAAACAATAAAACATCAACATCTAAACCTCTGTTAATTCTCAATGAGAACTTCTTTAGATGTTTGACAGAAATAAAGTCAGTCTGGTTAGTAATAAGTGAAGCTGGTAATGCTGTTTGTGGAGTTGTTTAATTAGATCTTGAAACTTTTCATTTATACTTTCATCTTCAGTTGATTTCATCCAAGGCTGTGGCTGAAGTCAGCTGTAGTTCTTGTGTTTCTCTTCCCTTCACTGATTCTGCTTGTTAACAGCAGGTGTTCATCAGTGTATCTCAAGTGGACTTTATTAGTAAACTAATGTAGGGAATAGCGAATGAGGGTATAGGGTGTGATTTGGGACACAGCCTCTGAGTGTCGACATTGAGCACTGCTAATTCACGTTATAATGCTGTAGGTTACTTTCTCGAAAACAACAGATATTACCCAAAATGCATAGTGTTGTACAGTATATTGCTGATTATTTAAATAACAGCAAATATCTGTAAAACAACAAGTATTTCATTGTTTAATGATAGACCATTGCCTGTAAAATTACATTTATTTTTAACAGTGTAAAAAAACACATGGTAACATGAAGAACATGGTAACACCCAGCTGTGTTGAGGCCTGTTATAAAACTTCAAAGAACCATTAACAATAAACTCAGATATTATGTTCCATGTAATTCCTTTTATGCACAAATAGTCTCAAAGCACATTAAATAATTATATAATTTTAATTATTATTAATTATTTATTCATAATTAGTATTTTTCTAGAAAATTATTATTATTTTAGTGTGGGAAAATATTAAAAATGCAGGCAGAAAATTAATTTTGAATTCATGAGAAGAAAAACATTATCCACCACAACAAACTTTGAGCCAAATGAGAGGGAGGAGTCAAAGAAACCTCGTCAAGCAGACGCTAGTGTAGATCAAGTGCTCTTGCTCAGTACAGTATTTACAGTCATTGTATCACAGACTAGATCAGGAGTGAGAATAAGATCTGGATTTAGACGAGACTTCATTAAAATCAGGAAAGATGACACACTGGATTCAAAAAACTATCATTGTTTTCATATATGTCTGGGGTAAGTATATTTGTGAGTGATTCTTTTTAATTCTCTTCTAGTTATTCTGAATGTTAATGATATTTCTTTGCTGATGTTGTTCATGATTTGGTTTTACAGGAATAGAATCGCAGGACAATGTTGAGCAGAAAACAAGAGTTCAAACTGCTTCTGAAAGTGGAGCTGTAATAATCAACTGTACATATCAAACCCAGCTCTCCCCGACTCTCTTTTGGTACCAGCAAAAATTAAACGGTGTTCCTAAATATATCCTGAACAGAGCTGGTAAAACTGGAGATGAAGACAAAGAGTTCAAAGACAGATTTAATGCACATATCGACACATCTTCAAAATCATTTCCTCTGACAATCCGGGACCTGCGTGTGTCTGACTCTGCTGTGTACTACTGTGCTCTGAGGCCCACTGTGACTCAAACACACTCAACACTCACACAAAAACCTTCATATATAAATATATTGTCATCATGCAGTAGCTATAGGGAGCCAGTAGAGGGAGATCAGTATCATTTGTTGATATGTGGGTGCTGAGATCTCACTCTCTGTCAGGAACTTGTTATAAAAACCACACAAACTTCCTCTGACTCATTAAGAACTAAAAGGTAGAAATAAATGCATGTGTCCCACTCGAAGATTTTTAGTTATTCATCAGAATCTGTAAACAGCATTCATGATTTCACTTGCCCATCTAGCCCGAAATAAAGGTAAACAGTTATACGGCTGCCGGCTGGTGTGATGATTGACATCTTACATTGACTAAAACTTACATTTAGACACTCATTATACACATGTGGTGTAATAATATCTGACAGAGAGTGAACACTTGTACAGTATTTCTCTTCTGTGTCTCAGCAGGTGTTTATTTATTTATTTATTTATGTTTTGTCAACAAAAATCTAAATGTCAGAAATGTGTACTTTTTATTTTTCAGCTGCTGTCTTTGCAAATGTAATTAAACCAGACAAAGCAGTTATTTTTTGAGAAGGGGGATTCATATATCACATTGTCCTGCATTTATTCCTCTTCAGTCGACTATCTGTATCTAACATAGTTAAACAAATACAATATATTATACAGTATACATCAGCATATGGATAAAAGTGAACAGCAGCAGGAAGTTCAGCGAGGAGGAAGTTCCTGTGTGTGTTTGTGTGTGTTTGTGACTTACACAGTAACAAGGACACCTAAAAATAAAGTGTAACATTAACATTAATTGTATGGATTGTCATTCCATTTCCTGATATTCTAATTCAAATTCCAATTCAGTTTCCAGTGGGATGTGACCAATTCAATTCAAATTCATGAAAGGGAGCCAGTTTTTTAAATTCTGAATTTTTCCTAATGCTGCTTGATATAATTTGACTTAATACAGAAAATAAGCACAATATATATTTAATATTATATTTGCATTAGAAAATTAAATAACCAAAGTGAAAATTAATATTTCTTAAACTTTTCAAACATAGCATTCCTTGTAAATGCAGATGAAACTGAAAGGCAAATTTCAGAAATCTAATTTGCAGGACATTAATATATTTCCTATATAAAACATATTTCAAAATCACACACAAAACACAGTACAGAGAAAACAAGAGAAAACAGTGAGTGTGATTGACTCTTTCTTCAGTTCTCCAAGTGTGAAATATAGACATGATGTTCTCAGAGAGGAGGGACTCAGAGTTCACAGATCTGACATGATCTAATCGTGTCTGAAAGAGACTGTGGATGAAACCATTCAGTCTGACTCTTCTCAGAGTGAACACTTGTACAATGAATCTTCATTCAGTTATTCTGTTCTTTCTCTCAATCGGTATGTATATTTATTAGATTGATTATTTTTTGTTGTATTAATAAAATAAAATAAATAAAATAAAAAGCACTAAAGAGCTACAAATGTACCTCTTCTTTTCAGCTGCTGTATTTGGAAATGTCATCAAACCAGACGAAACAAATGTAGTTGCTGAGAAGGGTTCAAGTGTTACATTATCCTGTAGTTATTCCTCTACAACTACAGATTATCTCCACTGGTACCATCAGTATGGAAGATCAAAACCTGAATTTCTTGTACTCATCTACAGTAGTAAAAAGGAAGCTCAGGTGTCTGATGTAGATCCAAGATTCTCTGTTAAAGTTGAAAAAAAGGAACAAATCCACGTGTATCTGGAGATCTCCTCTGCTGAAGTGTCAGACTCTGCTCTGTATTACTGTGCTCTGCAGCCCACAGTCACAGGAAACACAAGAACACTGTACAAAAACCTGTTACAATGAGAGACGAGAGACAGGGAGAAAATTTTTTGAGAAAGAACCTAGTATACAAATAATTACATAATCTAATACAAAAATGGTAAAACATTAAACAAAGCAACATTCTAAAAGTGAGTCATATATTTTTTTTAATTTGTTACACAATGAGACATTCAGTTGTGCAATACTTGCAGTTAACCATAAGAGGGCAGTATTTACTCAATATTACCTTTGACAATACAGCAGCTGTTCATATCAATTGTTTACATTTTATATCAGATTTGACATTAAATATTGTTAAACCTTCACAGAGTGCAGATCAGAGGACACAGTTGATCAGCCAGACAAACATGTGACTGAAGGAGGATCAGTAATATATAAAACAGATTCAGCACTATAAGGTTAGTATTTTTGAAGAATTATTAAAAAATGGTGGGAAAAAGAGTTATCAAACACAATTAAATGATGTACAGTATACAATACAGCATATGGATGAAAGTGAACAGCAGCAGGAAGTTCCTGTGTGTGTTTGTGACTGATCTGCAGTGACTTACAGCTCAAGCACTGAGAGCCTCAACAGAGAACTGATCTGATCTGATTCAACATGGACACATGCTTCATACTTATTCTCATTGTGGGAACAGGTACAGTATTTACGGAGTAACTGATGAAACTCTGAACATAAATAGTTACAGTTTGTTTTAAAACCTCAAACCCCAAATTTATTGATATTTAAATTTTTTTGTTGTTGTTGTTGTAAAAAGGGCTGTTAAATGTGTTTGCAATAGTCAACTTTGCTTTAACAAATCGAAAATCTATGTGTTTATTGTTGACAGGTTTGGTGACTGGAGACAACATTGAGACAGATAAAGAGATAGAAAAAAACACGAAAGAAACAGAAACTGTCAAGCTGAGCTGCTCATATAGTACAAACAGTGATAATCTTTCTATTTACTGGTACAGACAATATCCCAACAAAGAACCTCAATATTTATTATACAAAAATGCACAGTTGGCGAGTGGTGAACAAACATCTGACCGTCGGTTTCAGTTAACTATACGAACATCCTCTGAACTCACTATTACTGATGTACGTCTGTCAGATTCAGCTCTCTATTATTGTGCTCTAAGAGTTGAAGCCCAGTGATACAAAACATGAAACACGTCGTACAAAAACCTGAAGCTCTTTTCACTTTGATCCTATCTAGTAAAAACCACAATCAAAACCATGATCACAACCACTATCTATCCAGCCTTGAAGGTAAAAAAACATGAAGAATATGAAAAACACCCAGCTGTGTTGAGGCCTATTATAAAACTTCAAAGAAACATTAACAATAAATTCAGATATTATGTTCCATGTAATTCCTTTTATGCATAAATAGTCTCAAAGCACATTAAATAATTATATCATTTTAATCATTATTACTTTATTATTAATAATTTTTCCAGAAAATTATTATTATTTTAGTGTGGGAAAATATTAAAAATGCAGGCAGAAAATTAATTTTGAGTTCATGAGAAGAAAACCATTATCCACCACAACAAAAATAGAAATAAACTATATGAGCCGAATGAGAGGGAGGAGTCAAAGAAACCTCGTCAAGCAGACGCTAGTGTAGATCAAGTGCTCTTGCTCAGTACAGTATTTACAGTCATTGTATCACAGACTAGATCAGGAGTGAGAATAAGATCTGGATTTAGACGAGACTTCATTAAAATCAGGAAAGATGACACACTGGATTCAAAAAACTATCATTGTTTTCATATATGTCTGGGGTGAGTATATTTGTGAGTGATTCTTTTTAATTATCTTCTAGTTATTTTGAATGTTAATGATATTTCTTTGCTGATGTTGTTCATGATTTGGTTTTACAGGAATAGAGTCGCAGGACAATGTTGAGCAGAAAACAAGAGTTCAAACTGCTTCTGAAAGTGGAGCTGTAATAATCAACTGTACATATCAAACCCAGTTCCCCCCGACTCTCTTTTGGTACCAGCAAAAATTAAACGGTGTTCCTAAATATATGCTGAACAGAGCTGGTAAAACTGGAGATGAAGACAAAGAGTTCAAAGACAGATTTAATGCACATATCGACACATCTTCAAAATCATTTCCTCTGACAATCCAGGACCTGCGTGTGTCTGACTCTGCTGTGTACTACTGTGCTCTGAGGCCCACTGTGACTCAAACACACTCAACACTCACACAAAAACCTTCATATATAAATATATTGTCATCATGCAGTAGCTATAGGGAGCCAGTAGAGGGAGATCAGTATCATTTGTTGATATGTGGGTGCTGAGATCTCACTCTGTCAGGAACTTGTTATAAAAACCACACAAACTTCCTCTGACTCATTAAGAACTAAAAGGCATAAATAAATGCATGTGTCCCACTCGAAGATTTTTAGTTATTCAACAGAATCTGTAAACAGCGTTCATGAGTTCACTTGCCCATCTAGCCTGAAATAAAGGTAAACAGTTATACGGCTGCCGGCTGGTGTGATGATTGACAACTTACATTGACTAAAACTTACATTTAGACACTCATTATACACATGTGGTGTAATAATATCTGACAGAGAGTGAACACTTGTACAGTATTTCTCTTCTGTGTCTCAGCAGGTGTGTTTATTTATTTGTTTTTTTGTTTGTTTTTTGTCAACAAAAATCTGAATCTCACAGATGTGTACTTTTTATTTTTCAGCTGCTGTCTTTGGAAATATAATTAAACCAGACAAAGCATATATTACATTGTCCTGCATTTATTTCTCTTCAGTCAACTATCTGTATCTAACACAGTTAAACAAATACAATATATTATACAGTATACATCAGCATATGGATGAAAGTGAACAGCAGCAGGAAGTTGTACAAGTATAAACTGCAGATAGAAAGATGACATATTTAATTCAATGACATTCAAAAGTGAATGAAGCATCCTAATATTGTTATTAATTACATTAAATCCATACAAAAGTAGTCTATAGATTAAGTTTCAATCCATTATCTCGTGTAACAGATTGTGCAGATACAATGTGCCACAAGGTGTCAGTGTTCTCAGACACTCACTAGGACCTGCAGCAATGAACAACAGAATTCATATTTCTGCTACATTTTAATATTATAAGAAAAGAGACTGAAAACACAGTTTTTGTGTTTTTGTGTATTTTCCTTTCATATATGTTATGGTGTGGGGGGCGTGTTTTGTTTTGTTTTCTTTTTTGTTTTGTTTTTGTTTTTCTTTTGGTTGTCTTGTAGGAGGCAGGAGAGATGAGAAACACCTGATCCAAATTAGGAGGTGGAAATATAAGTGAGACATAAGACATCATCTCCAGCTGGCTCTGAGTTACCTCGGCCAAACAGGATCTGTCATCATTTTTGGACTTTTCAAATGGCAGCCTTTTCAAAATCAGCCCAGTGATACAAAACATGAAACAAGTCTTACAAAAACTAAAGGACACTTTTACTTTGAAGCTCTTATGAAATTAAAATTGTGTGATTAAAAAAAAAAAAAAAAAAAGGTGAGATGAAACTGCAAACGTTTATGTGCGGTTGTGGGAAGAAGTGAATAAAAGGGCAAACAAAGCTTTTCAAAAAGGTACAATTTTAAGAAACAGTATGAATGATTGTAATTATAAGTGTTTTTAAGTTGCTTTATGGCTAACATGTTTCACATCATGTGACTTTATTTCAATTGTGTAACACTTGTCAGAAACCAAAAGAGGGCGATATCTCTCAGTATTACACTTAACAGAGAAGTTTCTTTTAGGTTTTCACAAGCTCCTCCTCAGAGTCTTTATGATATTTATGAAAGCAAAACTTTCATTGACAGATTTATTTCGACATCAGTGTCAATTTAAAACAGATCATGAGGTGGATGAGGAATATATTTCTATTTGCCCTATTCAGTCTTGGTATGCATTTCTTCTCATTTTTAAGAATTTAAATCATTTGAATATTTGTATAGATTGTTTGTTTATATGGATTTTATCATGAGTCAAAAATCATATCTACATTAAATATTCTTAAATCTTTACAGAGTGCAGATCAGAAGAGAAAGTTGATCAGCCAGTCAAACATGTGACTGAAGTTGAAGGAAAATCAGTGACATTAGATTGTACATATACGACAACTTCAGCACAGGCATACCTCTTCTGGTACATCCAGAGAGCAAATGACTTTCCTAAATACATCCTGAGAAGAGACAAGTTTGGAGTTGGAGAAAATGGCACTGAGTTCCAGGAGAGATTTCACTCTGAACTTTCATCAAATTCAGTTCCTCTGATGATCAAGGATCTGCGTGTGTCTGACTCTGCTGTGTTCTACTGTGCTCTGAGGCCCACAGTCACAGGAAACACATCAGCTCTATACAAAAACCTGTTACACAGAGACAGAGACGAACACAGATAGAAAGAAACTGTAACTGACAATTACAGTATTATGTCTGTCAGGAAAGTAATAGAACCAATGAATAAATCACAGGTACCAAATCAAAAGGTAGACACAGATTTCTTTTCTTTTAATTATAAGGTGTGAATTTGTGTGCAATGTGAAAGATTTACATTATATTCAGTTAGAGTTATTAAATCCCTATAATACTTCCCTTTAATACAACAAACAATAAAACACCTCAAATGATTCTCGTGTGCAATATACAGTAGCGGCAAAAAGTGATATCTGAAGAAGGTATTTATTTTTAATTATCCTACAAGTGTCAGGATTATGTTTTGTTCATTGTGTTGTTCTGCCATGTGTTCCCACAGGATTGTGGGATATCAAAGGCAGCGAAGGATACATCTGCTGCCTTCAAAAATCGATCAGATGAAGGTATTTCAGGAGACAGGAAGTGAAGCTAACATTGGATTCGGACGTGCCTTGATGCCTTTCTACCTTGGAATGCATCCTCTGAAAGCAGCATTTTTAAGTTTTTTACACAACTGACACTTTGATGCTTCAAAAAGTTCGTAAAGAGATTATAAAACTAATCCATATTAATTGAGCAGTTTAGTCCAAATTTTCTGAAGCAAATTGATTGTTTTATATGAACAGATTTAATTAGTTATCTAACACAGTTAAATGATAATCATAAACAGCAGCAGGAAGTTCAGCGAGGAGGAAGTTCCTGTGTGTGTTTGTGACTGATCTGCAGTGACTTACAGCTCAAGCACTGAGAGCCTCAACAGAGAACTGATCTGATCTGATTCAACATGGACACATGCTTCATACTTATTCTCATTGTGGGAACAGGTACTTTATTTACTGAGTAAAAAATGATATAAGCTAATCAAATATGTACATCCAAAGGTTCATTATTATACATATAAGCAAAATGAAGTGATACAGCACTATATATTACATAAACTACAGTCTTCATTGGCACTTACTGTAGCACAGGCTCCTCCCAGCAGTCAGACCAAATGGCTTGAATTTACTGCTGCTTTAACAGATACAGAAAGAGGAAGAAGATCACAACATCTCTGCATATATCCTTGGTGATTTCAATTGTATATAATGGCACTCTGGAAAAGTGTCATTGTGATCATATTTTTATATATCTGGGGTGAGTAGCACTATTAAATAATGATTATTTTCAAAAAGCCTATTTAAAATGAATTTTCTTTATATATCTTTGTGTATATTCCTTGCAGCCAATGTGCGAAATTTTTATTCATATTGTTTCAATTCTATTTCAGGATGTAAATCTCAAGACAAAGTTGATCAGCATACAAAAATTCAGTCTGCTTTTGAAGGTGATGATGTAACAATCGACTGTACATATCAGACTTCTTACACAAATCCGACTCTCTTCTGGTACCAGCAGAAAGTTAATGAAATCCCCAAGTACATGTTGAATAGATTCTCTAAAACTGGACAAAATGAGGATGAATTTAAGGAGAGATTTCAAGCAAATCTCAGCAAAACTTCAGTTCCTCTGACAATCAAGAACCTGTGTGTGTCTGACTCTGCTGTGTACTACTGTGCTCTGAAGCCCACTGTGACTCAAACACACTCAACACTCACACAAAAACTGCAAAAGCATCAATTACATCATTATGCAATTTCAATTTGTATTAATCACTTAGTTTATGATTTCATTTTAAAAAAATCTTTTTATACATCCGTGTGTGTGTGTGTGTGTGTGTTTATATATATATATATATATATATATATATATATATATATATATAATTTTACATTATTTATATTTACATTTGTATCAGTTTTCCCTTACAGTTGGTTTCAATTGATTTCATATTGCTCATACCGTTACAATAATATATATCACCATAAATCTGGTTATTGCCATTAAAATCCAGATTTTGTGAAAATGTATTATGTGCAGAAAGCTATGAAAGACCAGAAGAGGGCGATATACACTCAACATTGACATTTAATGATGTTCATTCTTCTTTAAGGAGTTAAATTATTATGAGTTTGATTAAAGTTTTAATTATTTCATCAAATGAAACTAAATTGCAGCTGTAATGAATGAGGACTCTAATGTACTGTACAGGTGAAACCCAATCAGGGTTTTATTACAATAACCAGCAGGAAGCCATAAACATCCACCATAATGAAGAAAATAATCTTAATGATTAGATGAGCTCTGATAGTCTTACAGCACAGCATTATAGTATGGTTATGGTATATTATGGTTTCATATGTTTTCAGTGTTCATGAACTGATGTAATTTTAATGCTGTGTTTTCATCCTCTTCCACTGACAGATAGGAGGAGCCTGTGGAGATCTGATATAGAGCAAACTAAACTCTTTTTCTTCCTACAGTGCAAACATGACGATCCTTTGTGTTCTGCTTCTGCTATTGTTGATGAAAAGTAAGAGAAATTTACTGATTCTAGACCTTTAATCACATGCTTTCTTGTTTTGTACAATGTTTGGAGTTTCATCTCTTTTTTTATATTGCTTGAAACTGATTTAACTGACTAATGCATCAGCACGATTCTTTCTTTGGGTAAGCTTGATCAAAAGTTTAATGGTTGTTTTGCAGGGGAGACATTTGCACAGTCAATAACACCGCTGGAAAACAAGGTGCTTAAATCTGCAGGAGACGAAGTCACTCTGTCCTGTAAATATGATGGAGCTGTAGATAACCTGCACTGGTATCGTCAGTATCCGGGATCCAAACCAGAGTTCCTTGCATACATTTATCCACATGGAGCCAAAAGTGAGCCTCTTCCTCCTCGTCTTTTACCTAAAGTTGATAAAAACAACAATCTTCTGAGCCTGGAGATCTCCTCTGCTGAAGTATCAGACTCTGCTCTGTATTACTGTGCTCTGAGGCCCACAGTCACAGGAAACACATCAGCTCTATACAAAAACCTGTGACACAGTGAGAGAGAGAGAGAGCAAGAATAGTTGATACAGAGAGTCAAACAGTCTTAAACTGACAATGATATTACATCCATACAATATACAGTACTGTCCTTCACTTTTCTACTTTTTCCAAGTAATTTAGTAGATTCTAACACACAAATATACTATAAAAATTATTAAATGATAATCATATTTTGCAGACACATTTCTACCACAGGGCTGCAGACTGCAGTGTTGTAAAATGTTCTTACTGTAAGAAAATGCAAACATTAGTCTTTCTTTCTTCTTCTCTTTATTTCCAAGTTGTTTTCTTTCTTTCTTTCTTTCTTTCTTTCTTTCTTTCTTTCTTTCTTTCTTTCCTTTAAGGAGAAAAACAGCAGCTCCACGGATGATGTAATATAAATAGTACAAACATGACATAATAGAATATAAAATATTAACAACATTTCAGGCAATACACATATGTCATGTTGTCTATATCTCAGGACAGAAAAGATTGCAGTATTTACTGTCAATTTTGACAAAGAATTTTTTTTTTTACTGAAATTGTAAAAGGCCTAGACAGACAGACATCATGTGACAGTGAGCAGGAAGTTCATGGGTGTCTTTACGTCCTTCAGTGTCTCACACACAGTGCAGAACAAGTGAAAGTCTCAACAAAGAACTGCTGATCTTATTCAACATGGACAGATGCTTTCTGCTCATTGTAATTATGGGAACAGGTACATTAATTATTCAGTAAATGATGAAACAAAAAAACATTGATTTAAAAAAAAAACAATGATTTAACATTTAATATCTTATTTTACTCATTCTTACTGTTTGCATTGTAGTTAATGTCGGCAATGTTTTTGATCAGCCTTGCTTTATTGTTATTCTGCTTATTGTTCACAGGTTTGGTGACTGGGGACAATATTGATCCAGAAGAAAAATATGTTACCACTAAAGAAACAGAAACTGTCAAGCTGAGCTGCTCATATAGTACAACGAGCAATAATGTTCGGCTTTACTGGTACAGACAATATCCACATGCAGAACCTTTGTTTTTAACATATAGAGGTGCTCGATCATGGAGTGCTGCAGACAGCTCTGATCGTCGGTTTCAGTCAACTACATCACAAACATCCACTGAACTCACTATTACTGATGTACGTCTGTCAGATTCAGCTCTCTATTATTGTGCTCTACTAGTTGGAACCCAGTGGTACAAAACATGAAACACGTCGTACAAAAACGTGAAGCTCTTTTCACTTTGAACCGATCTAGTGAAAAACACAATCAAAACCACAATCTATCCAGCCCCAAATATAATAAAATATGTGGTAACACCTGTGTGAAGTAGATTATTTAAGGCATAAAAGAAAACCAGAAACATCAAAACATTAAAGGCATAAAAACATTAAAGGGATAGTTCACCCAAAAATGAAAATTTGATGTCTATCTGCTTACCCCCAGGGCATCCAAGATGTAGGTGACTTTGTTTCTTCAGTAGAACACAATTGAGTTAGATTGAGTTCCCATTGACATGCATTATACGACTGACAGACTGCAACGGTTGGAGTTAAAAATCATCATTTGTGTTCTACTGAAGAAACAAAGTCACTTACATCTTGGATGCCCTGGGGGTAAGCAGATAAACATCAAATTTTCATTTTTGGGTGAACTATCCCTTTAAAAGCATAAAAATATTGTTTCATTAGTTTCCGTGAATGCAGCATCAAATTAATTTACGTTTAGTCAGCAAATTCCTCTACTTTAAATTAAAGATAGACCTAATCCTTTTAACCTTTAGAATTAAACTTTTGAGAGTGTACAGTAAATGTTGAAAATTGTGCATGTAACAATTTTTTTTTTTTTTTTTTTTTTAAATAATAAATAAAAAAATAAAAGTCCAACAGTAGAAAAACTGCAACCAGTTCTGCTTCAAGGGTTTTGTTTTTATTTTAATGTAATTGCAGAAACTGGCCACACTGTGGCAGAATTGTAGTATCAGGTTTGCAGTATCTAATATCAGGTTTGCAGTTTTATATGCTTGTATGTAAACTATGTTAAAGGATTAGTTCACTTTCAAATGAAAATTTCCCCAAGCTTTACTCACCCTCAAGCCAACCTAGGTGTATAAGACTTTCTTCTTTCTGATGAACACAATCGTAGAAATATTAATAAATATCCTGACGCATCTGAGCTTTATAATGGCACTATGCATTACCAAATGAGTCTGAGCTGAAGAAAGTGTCTCCATCCACATCCATTCATCATAAACATATTCCACACGGCTCCGGGGGGTTAATAAAGATACTATGGTAGTCAGTGGGGGGTGAGATCTGCTTGGTTACAAACATTCTTCCAAATATCTTCCTTTGTGTACAGCAGAACATAGCTAATTGTTGTTATTGTTGACTGAAGGGTGCCACAGATGCAAAAAGATTTTCCGAAAGGACAATAAATAAACTAAACTAAACTAAACTAAAGATGATCCCCCATGATGAGAGATGTTTTTTAACCAGCATCAGTTTAAACATTTATTTTATTGTGATAGGACAGCATGTAGATAGGAAGAAAAATGGAAGAGAGAGAGGGGGACGGGATCAGGAAAAGTCTACAAGACAGGACTTGAACTCGGACTGCCTAAAGCACGAGGGTACTATATGTCATTGTGCTGTCCACTAGGCTATTGGCATTAGCTAAGCAGCCTAAGTTTGATAAATACTAGAACCTCATTGTGTAAGATCCATGGGGGAAACAGAATGTGACGACAAAAATCCAGCTGTCGGAATCCGTTTCCCCACCAATATGATGAGAGATGTTGATGTAGTGACTTAAAAGATGTGTGTGTGAATGGAGCTTAACCAGCATCAGTTTAAAGATTTAATTTTTATTTATTTGGTGTTTTTGCCTTTTATAAAGCCATTTTTCACATGGCTTTACAATTTCAAAGACAATGTAGATACAATATTCTATTCCTTATATTTCCATATACATCAAGGGTATATGTTACATTAATTAGGGTGTATGTTGTTAATCCTGAAACATACTAAAATAAAGGGTGAAAATATTCATGTCACTTTGTACAGAATGAGAATATTTTAAATACAATCATACATGTTTAAGTGTCTGAAGTGTAGATTATCAATCACTTCAAATATTGACACTGGCAACAGTGTTCTGTCATGTGCTGCATGAATAATGAATGACAAATTGACTTGTAATTGTAAAATCTATTTACAATAATATAATAATAATAATACATTTTATTTCTAATGCGCTTTTCTTAAACTTAAAGTGCTACATCACAATTATAAAATAACAAAATTGACAGTACAATAAAACAAATCACAGCCAATTACAATAAGCAGCTCTAAAGAGATTTTTTTAAAAAAAGAAAAAAGAGTCTTTAAAGAGTTCTTAAAGCAGTCCAGTGTTGGAGAGTCTCTAATCACAGATGGTAATGCATTCCACAAACGTGGAGCTGAAACAGAGAAAGCTCGACCACCCATAGACTTTAATTTATATACTGGCTGCTGAAGGATACATGACCCAGAGGAGCGGAGAGAACGGACTGAGTGAATATCCTGAAGAGGGCAGTGTAGACGCTTAAAATCTGTTATTTTCTTATTTTAAATCTGTTTAACCTCCCCTCCCTGTTATACACCATCCTCATTCTTACTGACACAACTGACTGAATTACTCATCTTTTTCTCCTGTTTCAGTCGCCACATAAAATATGATAATTCTTAGGTTGTTGAACTTGTTCATTTTTGCATCAGTTTATCATGGTAAGTGGGGGAATTTCCTAATTCAAACAGTTTTAAACCTTAATTTTTACAGTTTATTATTACATTTTCACGTGTTTACAGAGTGTCGTGGAGAAGAGAGTGTTGATCAGCCAGATAAACACATCGCCGAATTTGAAGGAAGATCAGTAACAATACAATGCAAATTTAAAACAGCTTCATCGCAACCAGAACTTTTCTGGTACATCCAGAGAGCAAATGACTTTCCTAAATATATCCTGAGGAGAAACAAATATGGAGCAGAAGATAATGATCCTCAGTTTCAGGACAGATTTCACTCTAAAGTGTCATCAGAATCAGTTCCTCTGATGATCCAGGACCTGCGTGTGTCTGACTCTGCTGTGTACTACTGTGCTCTGAGGCCCACTGTGACTCAAACACACTCAACACTCACACAAAAACAGAGGAAGTGCTCAATTATATGAAAAGGTGTAAATCCACATGCTATTGACTTCTGTCCCATGACAATAACATGCATACTGTATAATTTAACTGTGCAAAGTGCATGTCATCCACTCATCACTATATTTCAGTTTTACATATCTATGTGGTAAAATTATTTTGAATCTGCATAAAAATGATTGTTTTATTTTTTTTGACCTGCATGAGCAGATCTAACATTTATTAGACTAAATGTAGTGTTTGGTTTTAGATTGTGTGTATATATGAGGGTTTTTTTGGCATCAAACTTACAGAGGATGAAAGAGGAGGAGTTTAACATCTCAGATGATCTTGTTACATTTGCTAGACTGTCACAAAGTCCTGCTGCAGTGAACACACACATGTACAATGATACTTCATTCAGTCATTCTGCTCTCTGCCTTGGCATGTAAGTGCATTTGTGTATGTTTTGCATGCATTTGTATTTATAATTTGAGAATATATAATTTTTCGAATAATTTTCTCATCTTAAATGCTAAATGAGCTTTTTTTTTATTATTTAATTGAAAATGCAATGACAAAGTAACATTAAAATTTAATATAATTGTTAATATAATTAAACTATTAATTGATTCAAATCACTGTAATCAGTTTCAAAACTAAAACTATCTGAAAATTAAAAGTTGTTATTTGCTCTTTACCCAGGTGTGAGTTTTGGAGATGAAATCACACCAGACAGCACTGAAGAGTCTGCTGCAGAGGGTTCAACTGTTACATTATCCTGCAGTTATTCATCTGCACATTCACTTCTCTGGTACCGTCAGTATCCCGGATCAGCTCCTGAATTTCTTGTGCTTATAGTAGAGGGTGTGAAAGACACTAAGACATCTGAGGTAGATGGCAGGTTCTCTACTAAGACCAGAAAAGAAAAACAAGCCCAAAAAGAGATCAAACGTGTGGATCTGGAGATCTCCTCTGCTGCAGCATCAGACTCTGCTCTGTATTACTGTGCTCTGACGCCCACAGTCACAGGAAACACAAGAACACTGTACAAAAACCTGACACAGCTGAAGGTGTACATCTAATTTCCTTCCATAAATCTATCTGAATTAAAGGTAGCTTATGATTTTACTCTATAACTATATAAGGGTGAAAACTATCAGCAGTGGCATGATAGATTATGAATTTTGTTTTAAAATGAACTTAATGCTATTAACGCAATACATACACACTGTGCTCTTATTGACTAATTGTTGTTTTAAATACAATTTAACTTGCTTTTTTGTATCTGAGCTGTGGCGACTGTACAAGACCATAAAGTGAATACCTAGTACCATAAACTGTATCCCTATTCATGCTGTATGCACGTCTAAACAAAGCCTCTCTGCCGATAATGACAGGTTTATGAGATCTACAGTACTATAACAACCAAAGTTTGAGAAATTAATCCAGATCACATTCTGTTTGAGTTCTGAGCATTTTTAGTAAGTAACCACAAGAGGGTGCTATAAACTACAGCATATGAATAGTGATGACACTGTGGACTATGAAACAGATCTGATCTGCTCTTTCATTTAGATCTCTGGAAGAGGGAGGGTTTAAAGCATTGACATCTGATGTGATCTTGATATGATCTGTAAGAGAAGTCTGTTCAACAGAACACAAGGAACAAACACAATGATACTCCATTCTTTTATTCTGCTTTCTGCACTTGCATGTAAGTATTAAAGTCTTCTGAGTATTGCATCTATGTATTCTGAGCAGCCAGAATTGCTAATTTTTGCTCAAAATGAAGTATTGCACATTGTACACTATACTGTATTTTGTGCTTGTACATCTAAAATGACTGATTTAATTTAAACATCAGTTCATTAAAGATTTGATCTACTTTTGCAGATGCAACAAATGGAAATGAAATTAAGCCAACCAAAACAGAGGATTTTGCTGTCGAGGGTTCAAGTTTTAAATTATCCTGCAGTTATTCAACTGCATTTACTCTTCACTGGTACCGTCAGTATCCCGGATCAGCTCCTGAATTCCTTGTGCTCATCTCAGACCGTGCAAAAGAAGCTAAGAAGTCTTATGTAGATTCCAGATTCACTGCTGAGATCAGAAAAGAAAAAGAAAACTATGTGGATCTGGAGATCTCCTCTACTGCAGTATCAGACTCTGCTCTGTATTACTGTGCTCTGGAGCCCACAGTGACAGGAAACACAAGAACACTGTACAAAAACCTGCTTCTGCTCAGAGTGAGGAATCAATGGGATTCTACAGTTCGGGAGAAATGGGACCCTTAATCTTGAATTTTACCCAGAGTATACCAAATAGCATCTTGCCCATTCAAAGAAGCCATGTGCAATTTTGAGCATTTTGAAATGCAAATGCATTATTATTATAAGTTAAAAAGTGTCTACATGGCAGAAATCACCTATATGCATGTACAAAAAGTGTCCAATATAAAATCAATTCACACCTTAAGAAATAATTACCCACCCTCATAAATCTTTTTGTTTTTATGTTGTTTTTTATAACATCGGTTACTATTATCACAATTAGATTGGCTTATTAAAATAAGTCAAAATCTGCTAAAGAGGTAAAAATGGAACAACAGCTTTAAAAAGGGATTTTTCATTATTATTTACAACAGGATCTGCATTTTCATAGGTTTAAATAAAATATTTTGTTATAAGAGACAATAAAAAACAACTTTTTGCATCAAAACCACTTCGTTCCTGGTTAAAAAAAAAAAAAAGAACTTGCGTTTCAAAAGTCATTTAAGCCACAAAATAAACTAAATTCCGTAAAAAATAAGTATAATGAACTACGCAAAAAAGCATTTTGAATGTCTCCAGCATGTTTTATAATTACCCAAAAATCAAACATGGTTCACCCCTCATGCACATTATCACGTCCGTCAAAAACTATAGGCTGCTGTCTGTTAGTTGGAATATTAGAACTAAAACATTGAGTTAACATAACACATTACCTTACGATTCATCTGTTTTCAAATCCACATCATTTGAATATCACAACATCGATGTCTGTCAAAAAATAATGTGCACAATACACAGTATTTATGAGAAGCAGAGGTCCAGCGAGAACACGTATTTCCTGGAAAGCCCTCACTACCGGATGTTTTAAATGCATCATCGCTTTTCGAGAAGAGGGTGAAAATGGCAACCATAACAGCTTCAGCATGCTGTCTGTCAGAGACTGTTGTTCTTCACTTGTTGAAAATGAATCGGAATGATCAGGGAACTGAGTGAAATACTTCACACTGCACACTAAAGAGAATAAACGTCAATCCAACAGAAAAACTTTGCCGTGTTAGTGAACATCGTTCAGCATGTTATTTTTGATAGACATTTTTTTATGCACAAACTGCATTCTGATTCTGACATTCCTGATTTGTATAGTAATTTTCTGTTCTATTCCCTATTATGCGGTGTGCCCCAAGGGTCCATTTTAGGCCCTCTTCTGTTTTCACTTTATATGCCATTTTTAAGAACTATATGATCTCCTACCACTGCTATGCTGACGATACACACTTTTATCTACCAGCTAACTGACAGTATTTATCTTTTGGAAGTGCTTTGCGACTGTTTTGAGGAGATTAAATGTTGGACGGCTAATAATTTTTTTTTTGCTTTTGAAAGCAAAAGTGAAATTCTGATTTTAGGCCGCTCCAGATCTCCATCTGTTTTTAATTTAGGTTCTCTTTCTGCCAGTATTCAACCACATGTAAGATATCTTGGGGTTACAATTGATTTGTAACTAAATTTTGAGAAGCAAATCAGTACAGTGGTAAAGGGCAGTTTCTTTCATCTGAGATTGATTGCAAAATTGTCCTCGAAAGATTTGGAGACTATAATCCATACTCTCATAACATCACGTCTGGACTACTGTAATTCCATATACTGTGGCCTGTCTCAAACTGCGATCTCTCGCCTGCAAATTGTCCAAAATGCTGCAACAAGACTTCTTACCAACACAAAAAAGAGGGATCACATTTCTCCCATTTTAGTGACTTTACATTGGCTTACTGTAAAGTTTAGAATTGATTTTAAAATTGCTGTTTTTGTGTACAAGGCTTTATCTGGTGTCGCACAAACATACATTAGTGACTTTATGATTCCTTACTTTCCCCAAAGAGCACTTAGGTCATGTAATTCGCTTCTCTTAACTGTCCCATGTTGTCACTGTAAATCTAAGGGTGGCCAGGCGTTCTCTGCTGCAGCACCTAAACTTTAAATCAGTCTGCCCTTAAATGTAATGTATTATTGTGCTCTAAGAGTAGCCCTCAGTGATACAAAGTCTATGTGAAGCTGTACAAAAACTCAGATTCATTTTTCACTTTGAACATACATACTACCCATAATATTTTATGAAACTCCTATGTATGGTAATGTAAGCGATAATTACTGACTATAAAGCATTATTTAAGTGCAAATTAAAGTGTATAACAGATAATCAGTGTTGATGAAGACCTGTGGCTTCACTGTATTTCCTCAACTGATTGCAAACAGCATGATGTCACAGTTATGTTTTTTTCTCTAGGTGTGTTCGATTTGAAGCAGCGCTGGACAGAACGATCAGTGTATGACATCAAAGTACCACGAGAGCGATTAGAGAGCAGACATCTCCGTATATGCTTTTGAATCGCTCTCACGGTACTTTGGTGTCATACCGATCGGTCTGTCCAGCGCCGCTTCAAGTCGAACACACCTATTGTCGTGTTTAGTTTCTAGTCTTTCTAGTTTTTATTGTTTGCTTGTGTTCAAGTCATTCATTAGTTGTCGTTTCTCATTAGTTCTCACCTGTTCCCTGTTTTTTTTAATTGCCATCCTCATGTGTATATTAGCCCTCTGTGTCTTGAGTTCATTGTCTTGTGTTAAAGTTATGTGTATGCTGTCGCTCTTTGTGTTTATATTATTATTGTTTATCCTGCATCACACATCATCCTTAGACTTAACAACACACAACCCATGACTTTTTTGAAAAGTTTCTGGATGGTAAAGGCAATTATAAAATAAATAGGGCCATATTTACTAAACAGGGCAAATTAGTGTGAGACCGCAATCCCAAAAAAGTGCAGATGGGAGGGGAAATTTTGTGGGTGATTTATTGACAATGCACAAATTAAAGAACACAGACGCAACCAATTCAAGCACAAAATGGGTTGAGACATGCTTTTTTCGGCATTAAATATTAGTCCAAATGCCAGTATATTGACAACTGCAAACCTTAGTAAATCATGTTGAATGATTTATTTAAATATTCTTCCCCCATAAATATTGCATCTGAAAGGAAAATTCCTACAAATACATATGCAATGAGGTCAGCCGCAAAAATAACTGTCCATGCCTTTTCATCGCTAATTTTTCACTGCATGTCTTTAGTAAATCCTAACCGTTTTTAACAGGTTTTTGCACTGGTGCAAGCTGTTAGTAAATCTGGCCCTGAGGCTTTAGATCAAAAAGTGTGTCCTCTGTGTGTCCACTGCTACAAAATGTAAACATAATGTGGTCATGTGTTAGAAATACATAATTTCACCACTGGGGGGCAGCATCACTTAAAGTGTCATCAGCAGTGTGCCATGTGAGGACCTAGAGCTACTTGAAGACTTGAAATATCAAGAGAAGAGCAGCAGAGAGGAAACAGAGAGCTTCAGTAAAGAGACAGAGACACATTCATTAGAATATATGTTAAAATATATGTTATATGTTCTCTTTATCTCAGCAATGCAAAAACTGATTATTATTACTCTTTTCTTCACAACTCGGGACTTTGGTAAGAAAGACAATCAATTACACTTCAGTATCTGTTTTAGTTACAGTACTCAATATATGTAAATTATAAATAGTTAAATATTTTTTCCAGTGTGCTGGGGACAAGACAGAGTTGAACAGCCTTACAGAGAAATGACTGCAAATGAACAAGATCAAGTTACTCTCCTGTGCAATTATTCTACCACAACTACTAATGCATATCTCTACTGGTACAAACAACTACCAAACAAATCACCAACATTCATTCTGAGTGAATTTTCCTTTGGGAAAGGAACTACAGAGCCTGATTTTAAGAAGAGATTTTCTGCAAAATTGGACTCCACATCAAGATCAGTTCCTCTGATGATCCAGGATGTGTGTGTGTCTGACTCTGCTGTGTACTACTGTGCTCTGAAGCCCACTGTGACTCAAACACACTCAACACTCACACAAAAACATGAAATACAGTAGATGATAACTTGTGTTCAAAACTGCCTCTGGATCAGCATTCATTCTCTGCAGTGAATCTGGGATTCAGATTTTAATTTAAATATTGAAATAAACAAAGTATTCATGCTTTGGAAACAATACAAGAAGTTTTATGACTAAAATATTTAAGATTCAGGACTATTTTTAAGTCACTAATCAAATTTGTGATATTGATCTTGTTAACTATTATCATTATACTCTTTTCTCTGTTTAATTCTGCTCTTACACCTCTCTTCTTAATAACATTTTTAAGTAAAAACAAACATCCTCATTAAATTCAAAATTATTTTCCCTTTTCAAGACATTCAAAGTCTGAGTTATATTTCTATTGGTAGAGGTGTGGCTCTACTGTGATCCTGTCGAACTCTTCAGAGTCTGTTACAGAGCTCAGTTCAGCTGCATCAGTGAACACAGACAATGGTGCTCCTCTCTGTTATTCTGCTCTTTGTCTTTGCATGTAAGTATTTCATTTTCATGTACTGCATCTAAATATTCTAAACAACCACAATGTGAGGAATTTTAATTAAGGCAGTATTCATGACACTGAAAAACTGCAAATCACAATTTTCTTGATTCATTCTAAATAAATAAAGCTGTTTTACTGTTGCAGGTGCTACTTGTGGAAATGAAATTAGACCAACCAAAACTGAAGAGTTTGCTGTTGAGGGTGTAAGTGTCACATTATCCTGCAGTTATTCGTCTGCACAGACTTTATTCTGGTACCGTCAGTATCCCGGATCAGCTCCTGAATTTCTTGTGCTCATCTTTGAAAGTCTGATGTAGATCCAAGACTGTCTGTTAAACTCGCTAAATGGGAACAAACTCATGTGGATCTGGAGATCTCCTCTGCTGCAGTATCAGACTCTGCTCTGTATTACTGTGCTCTGAGGCCCACAGTCACAGGAAACACATCAGATCTATACAAAAACCTGTGACACAGTGAGAGAGAGCAAGAATAGCTGATACAGAGAGTCAAACACTCTTAAACTGACAATAAAATAAATCATCCATACAACATACAGTACTGTTCTTCACTTTTCATGCACTCTACTTAATTTAATAAATCTTGACACCCAAAATATGCTATAAAAAGTGTTATAATCACATTGTGCAGACACATATCCACCACAAGGCACACATGGATTTTCTTTCTTTCTTTCTTTTTCTTAATGAGAAAAACTGCACTAATATAAATAGTAATATAAATAGTACAAAAACATGACATAAAATAATAGAATATAAAATATTCACAACATTACAGGCAATACACATATTTCATGTTGTCTATATCTCGGAAGGACAGAAAAGATGGTGGCATTTACTTATTATTTTGACAAAGAAAAATTTATACTAAAATTGTTGTAAAAGGCCTAGACAGACACAGATAGACATCATGTGACAGTGAGCAGGAAGTTCATGGGTGTCTTTACGTCCTTCAGTGTCTCACACACAGTGCAGAACATCCAAAGACTCAACAAAGAACTGCTGATCTTATTCAACATGGACAGATGCTTTCTGATGATTGTAATTATGGGAACAGGTACAGTAATCATTCAGTAAATGATGAAACAGTGGAAGTTGGAAAACAATGATATTATCTTATTTTACTAATTTTTACTGTTTCCATTGTCATGTGTTTGAAATGTTTTTGGTCATCCTTGCTATGACAAATAATTTTTTGTTATTCTGCTTAATGTTCACAGGTTTGGTGTCTGGGGACAATATTGAGCCAGATAAAGACAAAAATGTTATCACAGAAGAAAGAGGAACTGTCAAGCTGAGCTGCTCATATAGTACAACCAGCGATGATGTTTATCTTTACTGGTACAGACAATATCCCAACAGAGAACCTCAGTATTTATTACGCAAAGGTGCACGATCAAATAGTTATGCACACACCTCTGATGATCGGTTTCAGTCGACTACATCACGAACATCCACTGAACTCACTATTACTGATGTACGTCTGTCAGATTCAGCTCTCTATTATTGTGCTCTAAGAGTTGGAGCCCAGTGATACAAAACATGAAACACATCGTACAAAAACCTGAAGCTCTTTTCACTTTGAACTGATCTTGTGAAAACCACAATCAAAACCACAATCTATCCAGCCCCAAATGTAATAAAATATGTGGTAACACCTGTGTGAAGTAGATTTAAGGCATAAAAGAAAAACAGAAACATTAAAACATTTAAGGCATAAAAACATTAAAAGCATAAAAACATTAAAAGCATAAAAATATTGTTTCATTAGTTTCCGTGAACGCAGCATCAAATTAATTTACATTTAGTCAGCAAATTCCTCTACTTTAAATTAAAGGTTGGCCTAATCCTTTTAACCTTTAGAATTAAACTTTTGAGATTGTACAGTAAATGTTGAAAATTGTGTATGCTACAAAAAAAAGATATTAAAATCCAAAAGTAAAAACTGCAACCAGTTCTGCTTCAAGCATTTTCTGTTTTTTTATTTTAATGTAATTGCAGAAACTGGCCACACTGTGGCAGAATTGTAGCCTATTATGCATTCAAGCTCCTCCTATGTTTGTTTAACCTGTGCAAACATATAGTCACATACAGTGAAATCTAAACTCAGGCTGGCTCATGTTCATCATCATCATAACTCACTAATATCACGTTTGCAGTTTTATATGCTTGTATGTAAACTATGTTAATTTGGCTGAAGAGTTTACTTCTATTGGCTGCAGTTCTAGGTAAAGTAACTTTGCTTTTAAATTGTATTATTCCTTTATTATCCTTACATCAGAATACACTTGAAAACTGATTTGTTTCTTTCCTTTTATATTTCCTGACAGAGTGCAGTACACAAGATTCTGTTAATCAGCCAACAAGAGTTCAAACAGCGTCTGAACATGACGTGGTCACACTTCACTGCACTTACAGTACCAGTGATCCATACCCTTATCTTTACTGGTACCAACAGAAAACCAATGGATTCCCAGTTTACATGCTCCGTAAACTCTCAACTGGATCAAGCAGCAGTGAAAAAGAATTTGAGGAAAGATTTCATGCAGATCTCAACAAATCCTCAAGCTCAGTTTCTCTGTCAATCCAGGATGTGTGTGTGTCTGACTCTGCTGTGTACTACTGTGCTCTGAAGCCCACTGTGACTCAAACACTTCAACATCCTGACAAGAACCAAGAGCTCTGACTCGTGCAGTTTTTAACATGACCATATGTTTCCTTCAATATGCATATTCATGTGATTTTTTTAATAAATAAACAAATAATTAACAAAATGCATCGGTGTGACATCAGTAAACATATTCACAATGGTATACCACTTTAAATGCCTATAAAGTGCTGCTCACTGCTAATGCAAAAAATTATTATGACCATTTTTGTTATATTGAATTTCTGTTATGACATTCATAGATCATATTTCCCCTTTCCACAAAGATCTGGCTCATTTATTAGAGAATAAAAGACTCCAGCAGTGGGTGGAGCTGATTCACACTGATGTTGACAGTGAGATGATGACTGGGTGAAAACTGAACTACTGTTTTTGCCATCATCATCTCTCTGAGGACAACATGTTTTGTTTTACCTGGATAATAATCCAACTTTGCATTGGTAAGGAATCATTTCAGCATTATGTCAGTCAAAATAAAATAAAAAATTCCTGTGACTATATAGATTCTAATTTATATTAATTGATGCCCTTTTCTTTTTCACAGAAACTTCTTTGGCTGATACAATACATCCATTCACTTCAGAAAAACATGTTTTTCAGGGTGAAAATGTGACTCTCTCCTGTAACTACAGTGCCACTACTGGCAATGTTAACTCTCTCCAGTGGTATCGGCAGTATCCTGGAGCAAAACCAGAGTTCCTACTTTTTGTTACTGAATATTCAAACAAATCTGAGCCTGATCTTCGTCTGTTTTCAAAAGCTACAAAAGAGATCAAACGTGTGGATCTGGAGATCTCCTCTGCTGCAGTATCAGACTCTGCTCTGTATTACTGTGCTCTGAGGCCCACAGTCACAGGAAACACAAGAACACTGTACAAAAACTTGATACACAATATTGCATCTATACAGTACATTACACACATTCGGCTCCCCGTCTGTTAGTCAATTTCACTCTAAGATTAATTTCACTTCAAAATTAAAACAAAACTTGTAAGTCTTGACATTTATTTATATTAGTGATGACATGAAAGACGGTACTCTGTCTTTGTGACATTTTATGAAGAAACCATGTTCAAAAAGATGACAGTGATGAAATGATTTTTAGATGCATTCCCTTTTCCCAGATGGTGAGGAAGGAGCAGCTTAATGTATATCTGAGGGTATTTTGCTGAACCTGACAGAGACTTTCATAAGATCATTCAAGCTGAGACTGTAAGCACACATACAATGATCCTCCATTCAGTTATTCTGTTCTCTGCTTTAGCATGTAAGTACCATCAATTCAATGCTGTCCTTTAGGCTATTATTACAATACAGTATGTCATGTAATTTTTCATGATTAAATATGTGGTCTTGTTTGTGGGCTTAATATATAAAAGTGCACTATAAGTGACTGAAAAACTGAAATGCTCACATTTTATCAGCATAGTCTCGTAATATTTGCGCCTTTTAAGACTAAAAACTAACATTTCACTTTTCTTTGCAGGTGCCAGTAATGGAGATACAATTACACCAGACAAAATGCAGGAGTTTGCTGTCGAGGGTTCAAATGTTAAATTATCCTGCAGTTATTCTTCTGCATGGTCTTTACTTTGGTACCGTCAGTATCCCGGATCAGCTCCTGAATTCCTTCTGCTCATCTCAGACAGTGAAAAACAAGTTCAGACATCTGATGTAGATAAAAGATTCACTAGTAAGATCAGAAAAGAAAATCAAAACCATGTGGATCTGGAGATCTCCTCTGCTGCAGTATCAGACTCTGCTCTGTATTACTGTGCTCTGAGGCCCACAGTCACAGGAAACACTGTAACACTGTACAAAAACCTGCTTGTGCAAAAAAGGAAACTATGGTGTTCCACAGTTTGGGAGAAATGGGACCCTTAAATCTTGAATTATACACAGTATCTAGAAGCATCTAGAAGCATCTTGCCCATTCAAAGCAACTACATGAAACACAAATGCATGATTATTGTAGGTAGAAAAGTGTTAGTTTACTCATTCACATGTACAAATGTGGTCAATACACAATCAAGGCACACCTTCAGAAAACTTACTTTAACACCGCAAAGGAAAAACAACAACAACAACAAAACAGAGTAAATGGCTTTAGAATATACACACAGAATTATGAGGGGATCAAGCATGTGTTCAAAAACATTTTAGGCTAATCCTAATTTTAAAAGGAATTGTTCAAAATAACACATTTTAAGTCATTTCAAACTTTTTTCCACAAGGGGTCAGCATTGCTCTCTTCGTGTATGAGTAGATCATGTGACATGATACAAACATTTAGAGTCTTTAAGAGCAACGTTGAGTGAATTTCAGTTCTTTTACCTCAGAGAACAACTATGTTTAGCTGGGCTTTGATTTCCCTGTGTCTCATAGCAGCACATTATGATGGTAAGCACATTTTTTCTGTTTCAGTACATTTAACAGGGTTTACTTACATTTAGGTTATTAAATGTTTGTTTACTTTGCAAATAATTCACGTTAATGACATACTTTTTTTCAGTGTCTTTGGGACAGGACAGAGTTGAACAGTCTTCAAGAGAAATGACTGCAAGTGAAGGAGATCAAGTTATTTTAAGGTGTAATTATACTGCCATAGGTACAAATCTGTATCTCTTCTGGTACAAACAGCTACCAAACAAATCACCAACATTCATTCTAAATAAATATACAGTCGGTGAAGGAACTACTGAGCCTGATTTTAAGAAGAGATTTTCTGCAACATTGGACTCCACATCAAGATCAGTTCCTCTGATGATCCAGGATGTGTGTGTGTCTGACTCTGCTGTGTACTACTGTGCTCTGAACCCCACTGTGACTCAAACACACTCAACACTCACACAAAAACAGAGGAAGTGCTCAATTATATGAAAAAGTTCAAATGCACATGCTATTGACTTCTGTACGACAACAATAACATGCATACTGTATAATTTTAAAAATAATTTAAGAATTTTAAATTATTTAGAGCTGTACATTTCATCCACTCATCAAATTTTAGTTTTACATAAGGTGCTACATATGTGCTAAAATTAACTTTATTTTTTTCTGTGAACCTGCATAAAAATGATTATTTCTTGACCTGCATGAGCAGATGTCACATTTATTAATTTAAATGTAATATTTGGGTTTAAACTATATATGAGAGGATGAAAGAGGAGGAGTTTAACATCTGAGATGATCTTGTTACATTTGACTGTCACAAAGCTCAGTCCTGCTGCAGTGAACACACACATGTACAATGATACTTCATTCAGTCATTCTGCTCTCTGCTTTGGCATGTAAGTGTATTTGTGTATGTTTTGCATGCATTTGCATTTCTAATTTTAGAATATAATATTTTGTCAAGTTCTTTTCTCATCTTAAATGCTAAATGAGCTTTATTTAATTGATTTAATACATCCACAGTGACAAAGTGACATTAAAATTGAATATAATTGTTAACTATAATAAACGATTAAAATTACTGTAATCAATCAATTTCAAAACTAAAACTATTTGAACATTAAAAGTTGTTATTTTGCTCTTTTCAGGTGTGAGTTTTGGAGATGAAATCACACCAGACAGCACTGAAGAGTCTGCTGCAGAGGGTTCAACTGTTACATTATCCTGCAGTTATTCATTTGCAGATTATCTATTCTGGTACCGTCAGTATCCCGGTTCAGCTCCTCAATTTCTTGTGCATATAATAGAGAGTATGAAAGAGGCTACATCAGAGGTAGATCGCAGGTTCTCTACTAAGAACAGAAAAGAAAAACAAGCCACAAAAGAGATCAACCGTGTGGATCTGGAGATCTCCTCTGCTGCAGTATCAGACTCTGCTCTGTATTACTGTGCTCTGAGGCCCACAGTCACAGGAAACACAAGAACACTGTACAAAAACCTGACACAGCTGAAGGTGTACTACTAATTTCCTTCCATAAAAATCTATCTGAATTAAAGGTAGATTATGAATTCATTATATATAAATATGTGAAGGTGAAAAGTGCAGCAGTGACATGATTATGATTCTTTTTTTTCTTTTTCTTTTTTTTTTTTTTTAAATTAACTTAATGCTATTACTGCTATTTATACACAATGTACTCTTATGTTCTGCAAACCACTGATTGACTGTTGTTTTGAATTTAACTTGCTTTTTGTGTCTAAGCTGTGGCGACTGTACAAGACCATAAAATGAATACCTGATTTATAGATCTACAGTACTATAACAACCAAAGTTTGAGGAATTAATCCAGATCACATTCTGTTTGTGTTCTGAGGATTTTTCTTGTACAAGTTAGTAAGTAACCACAAGAGGGTGCTATAAACTACAGCATATGAATAGTGATGACACTGTGGACTATGAAACAGATCTGATCTGCTCTTTCATTTAGATCTCTGGAAGAGGGAGGGTTTAAAGCATTGACATCTGATGTGATCTTGATATGATCTGTAAGAGAAGTCTGTTCAACAGAACACAAGGAACAAACACAATGATACTCCATTCTTTTATTCTGCTTTCTGCATTTGCATGTAAGTATTAAAGTCTTTTGAGTATTGCATCTATGTATTCTGAGCAGCCAGAATTGCTAATTTTTGCTCAAAATGAAGTATTGCACATTGTACACTATACTGTATTTTGTGTTTGTACATCTAAAATGACTGATTTAATTTAAACATCAGTTCATTAAAGATTTGATCTACTTTTGCAGATGCAACAAATGGAAATGAAATTAAGCCAACCAAAACAGAGGATTTTGCTGTCGAGGGTTCAAGTTTTAAATTATCCTGCAGTTATTCAACTGCATTTACTCTTCACTGGTACCGTCAGTATCCCGGATCAGCTCCTGAATTCCTTGTGCTCATCTCAGACAGTGCAAAAGAAGCTAAGAAGTCTGATGTAGATTCCAGATTCACTGCTGAGATCAGAAAAGAAAAAGAAAACTATGTGTATCTGGAGATCTCCTCTGCTGCTCTGAAAGACTCTGCTCTGTATTACTGTGCTCTGGAGCCCACAGTGACAGGAAACACAAGAACACTGTACAAAAACCTGCTTCTGCTCAGAGTGAGGAATCAATGGGCTTCTACAGTTCGAGAGAAATGGGACTCTTGAATCTTGAATTATACCCAGATCCCCTCCAGTATGCCAAGTAGCATCTTGCAGAATCAAATAAGCCACATGCCACAATTTTGAGCATTTTTTAAATACATTATTATAAAAAGTGTTTGTCTAAAACATGGCAGAAATCACCTATTTGCATGTACAAAAGTCATAAATACAATCAAGTCACACCTTCAGAAATAATTACCCACCCTCATGAGACTTTTTTTCATCAGTTACTGTATTATCACAATTAGTTTGGTTTATTACAGTTTTTCTCAATCGATTTGACATTTCTCCAAACACATTTTCTCCAAACACAGGTCATAACACAGTAATCTGAACACTTTGTAATTGTCCTTAACAGGTTGTAAATTTTCCTTCATTTCATGCAAATTACAAATCACATGCGTTATTTTCTCAAAACACTGTGCACAAAATTCCCAGATGTTTTCACAGTATACAGCCAACCAAAACTTTAATATATCATTTTTGCACCATTTTTCCAAACACAACAAACAAAACTGTTATTTGTTAAATTCTCAGTTGATCTCAATTAGCCCCAAATAAATATCTGCTGAGTTAGTCATACACACAACACAGGAAACGCTTCCTAATTGTTTAATTGTTTTCAATTACAAAAACTATAAAAGGGGAAAAGAAAAACAACAACAACAACAAAGAAGAAGAATGGGAAAAGGAAGAGGTGTAAGTGTGAGAGGTTTTGGAGAGGATAGAGAATATTGAGAGGGAGACGAACAGTGGAAGATGAGGGGAAAGGAATAGATGGGAAGAGAAGATGGAGCAAGAAGAGTTGAGGATGTAAGAAGGGGAGAAGAGGGAGATAGAGTGGAAGGCAATGGTATTAGTGGAAAGAGCAAGAGAATAAAGACCTGAAAAGAGGGAAAAAGGGAAAGAAAGATATAAGAGGAGGGAGGAGAGGTAGAAGGATAGGGTACAGATGAAATCAGAGCCAACCTAATTTACCATGTCATAAATTATGGTCTTTCCTTGAGAGAAGCTGAAGAGAGAGTTCAGCCCAATATAAGCATCGTTCCACAGTCAATGTCCCTGGACAACAAGTGCTCCATCCACTGGTGTTGTGGCACACAACGCTGTCTTGGGGCCGCACGACACAGAACGGCTTCAAAATTGTTTAAACTCCCTCAGTGATATCCACTTTCTGCAGGTTGATCAGGAGCAAACTGAGCGAAATTGTGTAGCTGTGTGGGACAATGTCCACTTTCACCATTCAGCACTGGTCCAAGAGTGATTTGAGCATCACACACATTTCAGGATGGTGTTCGTTCCAGCGTATTCTTCTCTTGGAGATGGGAGGCATATGATCACAGCCCTTACAACCAAGTAAGTCTTGTTCAAGTGATGGCAGAGGTTTGTGGAGAAGCTGAGGCATAAGGATGGATCCAGCATTTTTACAGATCCAACTTTTTTTTTTTGTTAACTCGATTGAAAAAACAAAACAAAACAAGAAAAACCTAAAATGAGTCAAAAGTTTAATTTCAAATTTTATCACAAGGGGTCAGCATTGCACTCTTCATGTATGATTATATCATGTGACAGGATTAAAACATTTAAAGTAGAGCTCTGTGAGAGAAGCACAGAGTTTTTGAGAGCACAGCTCTTTCTGCTCTTTTACCGCACAGAACAACTATGTTTAAATGGGCTTTGATTTCCCTGTGTCTCATAGCAGCACATTATGATGGTAAGCTCTTTCAGTACATTTAACAGAACAAGGTTTACTAACATTTAGGTTATTAATTTAAGTTTACTTTCCTGATACTTCATGTTAATGATTTACCCTTTTCTATCTATTTTTCCAGTGTCTTTGGGACAGGACAAAGTTGAACAGTCTTCAAGAGAAATGACTGCAAGTGAAGGAGATCAAGTTATTTTAAGGTGTAATTATACTACAACTGATACAAGTCCATATCTCTTCTGGTACAAACAGCTACCAAACAAATCACCAACATTCATTCTAAATAAATATACATTTAGTGAAGGAATAACTGAGCCTGATTTTAAGGAGAGATTTTCTGCAACATTGGACTCCACATCAAGATCAGTTCCTCTGATGATCCAGGATGTGTGTGTGTCTGACTCTGCTGTGTACTACTGTGCTCTGAGGCCCACTGTGACTCAAACACACTCAACACTCACACAGAAACATGCTAAATAAATAAAAACTCTCTAACTTTGCCAAAGCAACACTATAAACCAAGTGGAAACATATTATAAAATGACATTTCACATATCAGTGAGAAGTGAGAAGCATATCAGTAATAAACAATAAAGTGCTCTTTGTGGGGAACCATGAAGAATCACGTCATTTAAAGTTCAAGATGAACCTGCAAGATGTGAAACTGCAAAGTTCGACTCAAGCAGAGCATAAATTTTTTAGTTATTTTTATTTCTTCAACTTCAACTTAGAGTACACTTCTGTATGATCCAGAATGTGCCGGTGCGTCTGGTCAAGACTCTTGTGCTCGTGTTCAAAACTGTCACTTCCAACCAATCACCTGCATCTGAACCAAAGATGAAGACACTGAAGACACACCTCTTCTGTGAGCTCTGAACTAAAGCATTAGCATCGGAGCACAGAGAACATGAACAGATCTGTAGAAAACATGGAAAAACACCTGTTTCTGATTTTATTTCTGACTTCAGGTACAAAATTTCACTTATTCACTTTAATCATTGTAGTGATGCAGAAAAACAGTGTAAGAAATATTTTTTTTATCCAACTTGACTCTTTCTCTGAAATTTTCTTTGTCTTAGGTGTGATGACTGCAGACAAGATTGGGCCAAATAAAGAAACTGTTATAAATAAGGAAGACGAGACTGTGACCCTCAGCTGCTCATATGAAACAGACAGCAGTGCTGTTTATCTTTACTGGTACAGACAGTATCATAATAGTGAACCTCAGTATTTAATATTTAAACCTGCCCGATCAGCTACTGTAAGTGGGAGCCCCTCTGATCCTCGCTTTCAGTCGACTACATCTCAAACATCCACTGAACTCAAGATTAACAGTGTGACTCTGTCAGATTCAGCTCTCTATTATTGTGCTCTGGAGCCCAGTGATACAAAGTCTATGTGAAGCTGTACAAAAACTCAAATTAATTTTTCACTTTGATCTCAAGCCACATCAAACCCACAATCTATAATTCACATAATATAATTACACCAGTGGAAACACCTGTGTGTGGTTACTAATGACATTTAGTTCAAGTTATAAAGGGAAATTGAAAGAAAAGGTGAAAAGAGATCAAAATAACATTTTGTGGATTGCTATTAATATGCAAAGCATGCAATCCTAATAGATGTGGACATACTGTATATCAAACAATAAAACATATTTTAAAATTAAAAAACAAAAATTACATTTTAAAAACCTGTTAGATGCTGGCAGCATGATTATATGTAACGTATATGTAATATAGTTGAGAATAACATTAACTGTATTAGAAGTATTAAAAGTTTCTTCTAATAATATACCCAAGTACAATAACAATGTCAAGTGCTCTGCTAGAATTAGTTTAGTTCATTGAATTGAAGTAAGGGGTCAGTGCTTGAACCAACATATGATAAAACATCAGAGCACTGCAATTTTGTTAAAGTACATCCAGAATCCTTTAAGGAGGAGGAGACGTTCAGTATTGAGGAACTGTGGTTCAGTCAGACTCCTCCTGCAGGTCTCTGATATGTGACAGTGTTAGTACAACTTTATCAAAGAGAGGCTGAAACAAGAGTCTACTGTAGATTTCAACAACTTCACTTTATCTAAAGTATTATTTTAACAATTACTGTGATGGCAAATTGGAAAAGAATTGTAGTCTTCTTTATCACATATTTCTGGGGTAAGTCAGATTCTGTAAGTATTCATGCTGTAATATTCTTCTAATATGAATATGAGATCCTCATCAGTGATGTTATACATTACAGGATGTGATTCTCTGGAGAGCGTTGAACAAAATCAGAGAGTTCAAACTGCTATTGAAGGTGCAGCTGTAACAATCAACTGTCAATATGAATCCACTGATGTTTCACCAGATCTCTTCTGGTACCAGCAAAAAGTAAATGGATTTCCAGAATACATGCTGAACAGATTCGGTACGAATGATAAGCAGTTCGAGGATAGATTTAGCAGCAATCTCAACACAACTTCAAAATCATTTCCATTGAAAATCCAGGATCTGCGTGTGTCAGACTCTGCTCTGTATTACTGTGCTCTGAGGCCCACAGTCACAGGAAACACTGTAACACTGTACAAAAACCTGACAAAACTGAAAAGGAATATAATTATCCCTTCTACTATAAACAGATCGAAGCACATAACAATAGAAATAATCACATTCCCAAACTGCCAATTCAGACACAGAACAAAAGTCTGATGGAACACAAAGACACGTTTATAATGAGATATAATAACTAATAACCCAACATTAAAGGCATTATATGTGCTGTAACGAAAGGTGCATTTCACAGTGTAACTGCTAGAAGCATTCATAAAGAATAAAACAAAATAAAATATACAAGGAGAAAAGAAACAGAATGCAGACTTTTTTTGGAGGAAACTACTAAAATTAATCTTGATTCTCAGGTTATAATGCTTTTTGGTAACCATAAGATGGCGATATGCACCACATATTCATATTATCAAGCCTCATTACAGGATCATTAGCTCCTCCTTTTCTATTTACAAAATAACAGATATCTCATTTACAGCTCTTGTTCATTCGCTCGTTCGTTCATTTATTTGTCTATACAATAAAAATGAGTCTGTTCGGTTTTATCAGTGTTTGCAAATATTTTTGAAGAGTTTTTACTCTTCAAATATTTTTGAACGTTTTGTTTCTATATTACATTGATGTTTTGGCTAAATTGTAAACTGCCGAACAGCATCATTTCAACAGAGAGCAGGAAGTTCCTGAGCGACTTTATGACTCAGTTCCTCCTGAGTAACTGCAGAAACTCAGAGCATCAACACAACTGATCTGACTTAGTGAACATGGACAGACACTTGGTTCTGATTTTAATCACGACTTCAGGTAAAATATCATTTGATTCCAGAGATATGGAAAATAGATAATCAAGTGTAATGTGACTGAAACCCACGTGTTTTAATATTTATACACATTTTTATGTTCATGTTTGCAGGTATAATGGCTGCAGACCGGATTGGGCCAAATAAGGGTGCAGATTTCATCCATACAGAAGGAGAGTCTGTGACATTGAGCTGCTCATATGAGACAAGCAGCAATTATGTTACACTTTACTGGTACAGACAGTATCCTAATAGTGAACCTCAGTATTTAATGTGGAAAGACGCTCGTTCATATAGTGGTACCGGGAGCCCTTCTGATCCTCGCTTTCAGTCGACAACATCTCAAACATCCACTGAACTCATTATTAACAGTGTGACTCTGTCAGATTCAGCTCTCTATTATTGTGCTCTAAGAGTTGGAGCCCAGTGATACAAAGTCTATGTGAAGCTGTACAAAAACTCAAATTCATTTTACTCTTTGAAACTGAACCACATCAAAACCGCCATCTATTATACACAGAAATTTTTTTTTAAAAAAAGTGGAAACACCTGCATGTGAGTGTAATAAGAAATTTTATCCAGATATACAGTATATGTTAAAAAAAGAAGTAGCAATAGAAGTGAAACAATTCACAAAAGATAAACAAGTTTGTAAGCAAGTTTGACATTCACAGACTACATAATAAATTCAGGTCATTTCAGCTAATAGCATCATCATGGTATTTATCATTGTTTTTATTTTAAGATTATTATTTATTAATAAAAAATATATTTATTATTGATTCTCACAATCAGTATATCTCTCTTATAACCCACAATGCCATGGATGTGCTCTAATTTTACACTCAGGTTATAGCCATTTGATTTAACTGGATCATTTAATTTTCATTCTAAATAACTTAATTTGTAAAAACAGAATAAAGAAAGAAACATAAATAATTAGGTTAAATTAATATAGACTCTGGTTGTACGAAAAGTCTGATCTTGGATTATAAAAGTGACTATGTGGGAAAAACCTGAGAATCCTTCTGAGGCAAAAACAGTCAGTCAGATTTCAGACATTAGCAATATATATTGAATCAAAGTGAATCAGTAAATGTGACTCTTTCTGTAACTTTGCCATCCTAAACTAAACCATAACGTCAAAATGGCTGATAATAGCTCTATTCTTGCACATTTGGTAAGAGCATTTTTTTATACGTACACTTTAATGTATGTTTGAGTGAAATGTATTTTCCAGAGTGCTGGGGACAGGACAGAGTTGAACAGTCTACAAGAGAAATGACTTTAACAGAACAAGCTCAAGTTACTCTAATATGCAATTACATGTCTACTGTGATCACATGTGCCTCGCTTTCATTCAAAAACAGGCAGCTCTACTACAGACCAGTTCCTGTCATGTGTTATGATGGACAGCACAATAAATATATTGTCAGAGAAGATCTCACTGCTGATGTGCAGACCAAAATGATCCTAAATGAAATAACCAGTTACATAAATTACACATAATGAATATGTTTCTCATAATGAATATGTCTCTCAATCAGTAGCCTAAAGACTCACATAAAGACAAAAAATAATAATTACATTTACATTTTTAGGTGGACACAATTACAATGTTTTTAGGGAATATGATCAAAGTAATAACCTAGTAATATTACATAGAAACAAATGAATAAATAATAGTAGAATTGTCCATTCTGGGTGAATGGTTTCTTGAATTAGAAGAGTCTTTTAAAAACAATTCATTCACTTAAAGCATTGTTAACTTTTTTGGGCTGCACAAATCTGATGAAACGCATCATCAAAGTAGATAAAGACACAAATGCAGGGCAGCATTTCACAGGAAGTTCTTTAGTGCCAAAGACTGAATATCAGAGAGTCAGTGTAAGAAACTGCAGAACAGAGCGCTGAGAGCGCTAACAAACTCATATCAGCTTTTAAACATGGAGAAACATCTAAGTTTGATTTGAATTATGTCCTATGGTAAGCAACCACACATTTTTTCCACTACAGTGATATGGATTATTCAAATGTAATGTGTATCAATGTATATTGTATGCATGATCTCACATGTTTGTAACACATTTCTTTGTTCATGTTTGCAGGTGTGATATCTGAGGACCTGATTTGGCCAAATATGGGTTCAAATCTCATCATTAGAGAAGGAGAGTCTGTGACACTGAGCTGCTCATATGATACAAGCAGCAGTTATGTCAGACTTTACTGGTACAGACAGTATCCAAACAGAGAACTTCAGTATTTAATGTTTCAGGTGTCTACATCCCGATCAACCAATAACCTCATTATTAATGGTGTGACTCTGTCAGATTCAGCTCTCTATTATTGTGCTCTAAGAGTAGCAGCCCAGTGATACAAAGTCTATGTGAAGCTGTACAAAAACTCAGATTCATTTTTATTTCACTTTGAACATACACCTGCTACCTACAATATTTTATGCAACACCTGTGTATGGTAATGTACGAGATTATTATTATTACTTATTACTGATAATAAAGAAACTAATAGTTGGTTTCAGTGTTGATGAAGACCTGTGGCTTGTTCTGTTTTTAACTGTGACACCTGCCGTTTTATTTAATTTTACTGTATTTCTTCAACTCATTGCAGCCAGGATGACTCTTTTGAAAAGTTTCTGGATGGTAAAGGCAATTATTTACTAAACAGGGCAAATTAGCATGAGACTGCAATCCCATAAAAGTGCAGATGGGAGTGAAAAGTTTTGCGGGTGATTTATTGCCAGTGCACGAAGTAACGAACAGGGTTAAGACATGCTTTTTTCAGCATTAAATAATAGTGCAAATGCCAGTAAACTGACAACTGCAAGCCATAGTAAATCACATTGCATGATTTATTTAAATACTCTCCCCACCTAAATTTTGCATCTGAAAGTGAAATAAACTCTTATAAATACATATGAGGTCAGCCGCAAAAATAACTGTTCATGCCTTTTCATCGCTAATTTTTCACTGCCTTTAGTAAATCCTGACAGTAGTTTTCTTTTGTTGTTGTTGTTGTTTTCACACCAAAAGAGGGTTTGTGCTGGTGCAAGCTGTTAGTAAATCTGGCCCTGAGGCTTCATATCAAAGAGTGTGTCCTCTGTGTGTCCACTGCTACAAAATGTAAACATAATGTGGTCATGTGTTAGAAATACATAATTTCACCACTGGGGGGCAGCATCACTTAAAAGTGTCATCAATGGTGTGCCATGTGAGGACCTAGAGCTACTTGAAGACTTGAAATATCAAGAGAAGAGCAGCAGAGAGGAAACAGAGAGCTTCAGTAAAGAGACAGAGACACATTCATTGATTATATGTTAAAATAATCTGTTTATCTCAGCAATGCAAAAACTGATTATTATTACTCTTTTCTTCACACGGGACTTTGGTAAGAAAGACAATCAATTACACTTCAGTATCTGTTTTAGTTACAGTACTCAATGTATGTAAATTATAAATAGTTATATATATTTTCCAGTGTGCTGGGGACAAGACAGAGTTGAACAGCCTTACAGAGAAATGACTGCAAATGAACAAGATCAAGTTACTCTCCTGTGCAATTATTCTACCATTTATACAACTGCATATCTTTACTGGTACAAACAGCTACCAAACAAATCACCAACATTCATTCTGAGTAAATATAAAGTTGGTAAAGGAACTACAGAGGATGAATTTAAAGACAGATTTTCTGCAACATTGGACTCCACATCAAGATCAGTTCCTCTGATGATCCAGGATGTGTGTGTGTCTGACTCTGCTGTGTACTACTGTGCTCTGAGGCCCACTGTGACTCAAACACACTCAACACTCACACAAAAACATGCAAAATAAATAAAAACTCTCCAACTTTGCCAAAGCAACACTAAACCATTAGAAACATATTATAAAATCATATTTCATGAAGTGAGAAACCTATCAGTAATAAACAATAAATAATGTGCTCTTTGTGAAGTTCGCAGATCTACAGTCTTTAAATAGTTTTCATTATTTTTATCTCTTTAATTTTAACAGAGTACAGTTCTATATGATCCAGAATGTGTTGGTGTATTTGGTTTTTAACCAGCACATATAGGTCCCCATCACACACTTTCTGATTTCTTTCTTTCAAGGCTCTTGTGCTCGTGTTCAAAACTGTCACTTCCAACCAATCACCTGCATCTGAACCAAAGATGAAGACGCTGAAGACACACCTCTTCTGTGAGCTCTGAACTAAAGCATTAGCATCGGAGCACAGAGAACATGAACACATCTGTATAAACATGGAAAAACACCTGTTTCTGATTTTATTTCTGACTTCAGGTACAAAATGATTCCCTTTATTCATTCTAGTGATTTAGAAAAACAGTGTAAGAAATTATTGTGTGCAACTTGACTCAGTAATTATCTTATTTCTTTGTTTTAGGTGTGATGACTGCAGACAAGATTGGGCCAAATAAAGAAACTAGCGTTATAAAGAAGGAGAATGAGAATGTGATCCTAAGCTGCTCGTATGAAACAGACAGCAATTTTGTTAGACTTTACTGGTACAGACAATATCGTAATGGAGAGCCTCAGTATTTAATGTGGAAAGAGGCTCGTTCATGGAGTAGTACTGGGAACCCCTCTGATCCTCGCTTTCAGTCGACTACATCACGAACATCCACTGAACTCATTATTAACAGTGTGACTCTGTCAGATTCAGCTCTCTATTATTGTGCTCTAAGAGTAGCAGCCCAGTGATACAAAGTCTATGTGAAGCTGTACAAAAACTCAAATTCATTTTTCCCTTTGATCTCAAGCCACATCAAACCCACAATCTATAATTCACACAATATATTTACACCAGTGGAAACACCTGTGTGTGGTTACTAATGACATTTTATTCAAGTTGTAAAGGTAATTGAAGGAAAAATTGAAAGGGATCAAAATAACAGACAAAAAACATACTAGATCATCCCACATGACTTTATACATCACAGCTTGACGAAAATGATTAAACATTACATTATCATCTGATATCTCCTCTGCTTGAGTCTGCCTGAAAGAGTCTGATCAATCCAATAAATATAATTTTACTTCTGATTTAATCTGATTAATTGATTCTGACTTTATACTGTTGGTGAATTATATCACATTATAAAGTTGCATTTTGTGGTTTGTTATTAATATTCAAAACCATTAACCATAATAGATGTGGACATATATATCGCAAACAATATAACAGACATATTTTAAAATTAAATAACAAATATATATTAATAAACATGATTTAGATGCTGGCAGCATGAACATATGTCATGTTAATGCTCAGAAAATGTATGAAGAAGAATGTATTATTCCTCAAATCTTATATAAGGCTGAACCCTATATGTAATATTATTTTACACAACCAGTCATAGGACATTGCACTCCATGGTTTATATAATTAAATAATCAAAAATTATTTCAAAGGTTAAAAATGAACTCAGAAACTAGGTGGTTAATACACTAAATTCACCACCAGGGGGAAGCATCCCTTAAATTCTTGTGCAGTTGCTGAAAATAATCAACAGAAGCTACTAAAGAGAGATTCACCATAAGGAGAGACTCACATTAGTTGTTTTTCTCTCACTCTCTTCAACTCAAAGCAACAATGACAAAATGGGTGATTATTTCTCTTTTCTTCACGGCACATGATTTAGGTAAGAACAGTCTTTCATCATTATACTTTATTTATTTGAGTATCTGTTAATTTATGTCCCATCTCTTCCAGTGTGCTGGGGACAGGACAGTGTTGATCAGCCTTCAAGAGAAAAGACTTCTGCTGAGGGAAATCAAGTGACTTTATTGTGTAATTATACCCTCATGAGCGCTGCAAATGCTTATCTCTTCTGGTACAAACAGCTACCAAACAGATCACCAACATTCATTCTGAGTGACTTTTCCATTGGGAAAGGAACGACAGAGCCTGAATTTAAGGAGAGATTTCATGCAAAACTGGATTCCACATTAGGAACAGTTCCTCTGATGATCCAGGATGTGTGTGTGTCTGACTCTGCTGTGTACTACTGTGCTCTGAACCCCACTGTGACTCAAACACACTCAACACTCACACAAAAACAATTCTTTGACATTGATAAAAATGTATATAATGGATCATAAATTAATAAAATAATATAGTAGTTGAGAATAACAATATAAAATATACAATCATTTAATGGTAAAAGTCTCTTATTTTTTTAAAGCTTCTTCTAATAATATCCCCAAGTACAATAACTATGTCAAATGATCTTCTAGCATTAGTTTAGTTCATCAAATTAAGTCAGTGCTTGAATCAATGTATTTGAAGAGACTGATAAAACAAACATCAGAACATTGAAAAGTATTAAAAGTACATCCAGAATCCTTAAGGAGGAGGAGACGTTTAGTATTCAGGAACTGTGGTTCAGTCAGACTCCTCCTGCAGAGCTCCTCCCACTGCAGTCATTTATCTATTCAACGTTTTTTATCATTGATCACATTTAGTTTAGTGCACATGTATAAACCTTAAAGAAACATACACAGCTAACCTTAAACCATTATTAAAACCTGTTTAAACTGAGGAATCAACATGGACAGATGTCTACTAGTGATTGCCATTACAGTTTCAGGTGGATATAATTTACACTTTTAAAATCTTAAACACATGTTAAGCAGTGCATCATATCTGTATGAGTACAGAGAAAATTTTACATCAATATATGCTTGTGTCTCCTTTTTAGTTTCATTGAAAGGATAGTATTTGTGATTTCTCAAATTGTATTGCAGGTGCATTTGCTGATAGCATTGGTCCAGTTGACAAGGATACTAATATGATCAGAAGAGAAGGAGAGTCTGTGACACTGAGATGCTCATATGATACAAGCAGCAATGATGTTTGGCTTTACTGGTACAGACAGTATCCAAACAGAGAACCAGAATATTTACTGTATAAAGGTGCTCGAACATACAGCTCTGATGCATATTCTAATATACCAGACAATCGGTTTCAGTCAAAAACATCCCAGTCATCCACTGAACTCATCATTAAAGCAGCAGCTCTGTCAGATTCAGCTCTCTATTATTGTGCTCTTAGAGTAGTTAGCCCAGTGATACAAAATGCCTGAGAAGCTTTACAAAAACTCACACACACTATTACTGCTTTGAACAACAGCAATCACATGAGTATCAAACCACGGACATCTCTTTTGTAAACCACAGAGACTATAAATGAGAGGATAGGGTAACACCTGTTGAACATCAAAAAGTGGTTCAGTACCTACAGTATACGTTTACCAACAGTATATATAACACTGTTTATGTTTTATGCTGCATTAATGGGTATACATTTTAATTGTAAATTAAGGAAGAATAAATAACTGATCATGAAAAAACAAGAACAGACATTAAAAATTAAAAATAAAGAAATAAATAATGAAAGTGTCAAATTATATTGATTTATGCTTCCAATAGCATTCTGGAATAACTTCTGCTTCTGCCTATCATTGACCTGGAATCCATTAACAGTTTTCATTTTATTATTTATTTATACAAAATGAAAAGTGTAATGTTCATGTTCATATTAGTATCTGACTGTATTAGATTCAGACCCATGTGCTGGAAATATTCCCCTGGAAACCAATAATTTTCAAACGTAAAGCAGCTATCAGTATTAATATGCGATGTGTTACCAAAAATAAATGAATGAATAATGTCAAAGTAGGGACATGTTAATAGTGAGAAAATGGCATTTCAACCTTTTGCAATACCAAAATAATCCAGGAGAGGGTGTTATGCACTGTATATTTATATTGTTAACCATGTTCATCTGACAGTGAACTGAGATCCTCCTCACTATCAGAAACAAACCAGTGCTTTGAATAACAGACTTCTCTCTCAGACCGACTGAATCAGACTGCTTAGATATCACTCTATCAAACAATGCAACTATGGCTGGAAGCGTTAATATTTACTTCATTTATTCTTGGTATGTATACTTTTACATGTAAATTTAAGTTATTTATTAATTGAATAATACCATTTGTAACATTAATATCATATATTTTCAGAATGCAGACCAGAAGATACAGTTGATCAGCCAGATAAACATGTAACTAAACCTGAAGGAGGATCAGTCACATTACAGTGCAAATATACTGCATCTACAACAACAACACCAGACCTCTTCTGGTACATCCAGAGAGAAAATGACATTCCTAAATACATGCTTAGGAAAAACAAATATGGAGGAGATCAGGACACTGAGTTTCAGAAGAGATTTCACTCTGAAGTGTCATCAGAATCAGTTCCTCTGATGATCCAGGACCTGCGTGTGTCTGACTCTGCTGTGTACTACTGTGCTCTGAACCCCACTGTGACTGAAACACACTCAGCTCTAGACAGAAACCTTCATCAGTGTTGATCCCCATTCTGACACATTCATTCATTTTTACTTCATTCTTTGTTACACATGCATATTTACAAAAGCTTAATTTTTATCATTGCATTGATCATTTCAATTCACAAATATAATTAATATTGAAATAGAATTGATAGCAAGCAGATCAAAAGCGATGTTTCATGTGTATTGGCAGAAAAAGGGGCGGGTCTTATCACAAACCACACCCACATTATTAATATAAAGCATATCAGTTCTCTAGGCCATTCATTTACCTATGATTTATGTACACTATTAATTATGATATAATTTATCATTAAAAACAACATAGTACAATTGTCCTTAAAAACAGTTCAGATCTGAAATATCAACATGGAGAGGTATTTATTGATCCTCATAATTATATCAGGTAAATCACACTTTTATCAATTCTTAAACACATGTTAAGCAGTGCATCATATCTGTATGAGTACAGAGAAAATTTTACATCAATATATGCTTGTGTCTCCTTTTTAGTTTCATTGAAAGGATAGTATTTGTGAAGTGTCTTATATTACTTCCAGGTGTGTTTTCTGACAGCATTGGACCAAAAGAAGAAGATATGAATATAACCAGGAGAGAAGGAGAGTCTGTGACACTGAGATGCTCATATGATTCAAGCAGCAGTAATATTATGCTTTACTGGTACAGACAGTATCCTAATAGTGAACCAAATTATTTACTATGGAAAGGTGCTCGATCATATGGAGGAGAGGATAAAACAGACCAGCGGTTTCAGTCGACTACATCTCAAACATCCACTGAACTCATTATTAACAGTGTGACTCTGTCAGATTCAGCTCTCTATTATTGTGCTCTAAGAGTTGGAGCCCAGTGATACAAAGTCTATGCGAAGCTGTACAAAAACTGAAAATCATTTTTCACTTTAATCTCAAGCCACATCAAACCCACAATCTATAATTCACACAATATAATTACACCAGTGGAAACACCTGTGTGTGGTTACAAATGACATTTTATTCAAGTTATAAAGGCAATTGAAAGAAAAATGGAAAGGGATCAAAATAACAGACAAAAAACATACTAGATCATCCCACATGACTTTATACATCACAGCTTGACGAAAGTGATTAAACATTACATTATCATCTGATATCTCTTCTGCTTGAGTCTGCCTGAAAAAAGTCTGATCAATCCAATAAATGTCATTTTACTTCTGATTAATTGATTCGGTTGCATTTTATGGATTGTTATTATGCAAAATCATTAACCATAATAGATGTGGACATATGTTACAAACAATATAACAGACATATTTTAAAAATAAATAACAAATATAAATTAAACATGATTTAGATGCTGGCAGCATGAAAATATGTTAATACTCAGAAAATGTATTAAGAGGAATGTATCATTCCTCAAATCTTATATAAGGCTGAACCCTATAATATTATTTTACATAATCCATCAAAGGACATTGCACTCCATGGTTTATATAATTAAATAATCAAAAATTATTTCAACGGTTAAAAATGAACTCAAAAACTAGGTGGTTAATACACTAAATTCACCACCAGGGGGAAGCATCCCTTAAATTCTTGTGCAGTTGCTGAAAATAATCAACAGAAGCTACTAAAGAGAGATTCACCATAAGGAGAGACTCACATTAGTTGTTTTTCTCTCACTCTCTTCAACTCAGAGCAACAATGACAAAATGGGTGATTATTGCTCTTTTCTTCACGGCACATGATTTAGGTAAGAACAGTCTTTCATCGTTATACTTTATTTATTTGAGTATCTGTAAATGATTGTTAATTTATGTCCCATCTCTTTTAGTGTGCTGGGGACTGGACAGTGTTGATCAGCCTTCAAGAGAAAAGACTTCTGCTGAGGGAAATCAAGTGACTTTATTGTGTAATTATACCCTCATGAGCACTGCAAATGCTTATCTCTTCTGGTACAAACAGCTACCAAACAGATCACCAACATTCATTCTGAGTGACTTTTCCATTGGGAAAGGAACGACAGAGCCTGAATTTGAGGAGAGATTTCATGCAAAACTGGATTCCACATTAAGAACAGTTCCTCTGATGATCCAGGATGTGTGTGTGTCTGACTCTGCTGTGTACTACTGTGCTCTGCAGCCCACTGTGACTCAAACACACTCAACACTCACACAAAAACACATTTCTCTGGCATTGATGACAAATACATAACCATAATGAATCCTTAAGGAGGAGGAGACGTTCAGTATTGAGGAACTGTGGTTCAGTCAGACTCCTCCTGCAGGTCTCTGATATGTGACAGTGTTAGTACAACTTTATCAAAGAGAGGCTGAAACAAGAGTCTACTGTAGATTTCAACAACTTCATTTCATCTAAAGTATTATTTTAACAATTACTGTGATGGCAAACTGGCAAAGAATTGTAGTCTTCTTTATCACATATTTCTGGGGTAAGTCAGATTCTGTAAGTATTCATGCTGTAATATTCTTCTAATATGAATATGAGATCCTCATCAGTGATGTTATACATTACAGGATGTGATTCTCTGGACAGCGTTGAACAAAATCAGAGAGTTCAAACTGCTGTTGAAGGTGCAGCTGTAACAATCAACTGTCAATATGAAACCACTGATGTAATGCAAAATCTCTTCTGGTACCAGCAAAAAAAGAAAGGATTTCTAGAATACATACTGGACCGATTTAGTAGTAATGAAATGCGGTTCAGGGATCGATTTAGCAGTGATCTCAACACAATTTCAAAATCATTTCCATTGATAATCCAGGATGTGCGTGTGTCTGACTCTGCTGTGTACTACTGTGCTCTGAGGACCACTGTGACTCAAACACACTCAACACTCACACAAAAACACTGTGAGCATCTGAGTAGTGTTGTTCAACCTCTGATGTGATTACTTCCACTGTTATAAGGACTCTGTGAACCTAAAAAAAAAAAAAAACAGATTCACATTTGCCACAAATGCTATGAAAATGCTTTGCCAATTGCTACTTATAAAATATATTCCTTCCTTAATGAAAACCTCTTAAAACAACTTAAATGTACATTACTTTTTAAAACTTTTCATTAATTCATATTCAGGTGTAAGTCAGAAGTGACCTTCAAACAAAACAAAAAACAAAACAATCGAGAAGTCTTTGTTGCTTTTTAGCTGATAATGTGATCTGATCTATACCAACAACAGCTGTTTATTTTATTTTATTTTATTTTATTTCATTTTAAAATGGTTTTGGATTTTGTTACTCTAAATTATCCAAATTGACAGAGTGTGTTAAAGAAGTAAAACATTGGATGACCAGTAATTTTCTTCTATTAAATTCAGATAAGACTGAGGTATTAATTATTGGACAAAAAACTTGTACACAGAATCTCTGAGACTACAATCTGCATTTAGAAGGATGTACCGTTACTTCATTGTCTACAGTTAAAGACCTGGATGTTATATTAGACAGCAACTTGTCTTTTGAAAATCATATTTCTCTTCTGGTACCTTCTTCCACCTCAGAAACATTGCTAAGATACGGAACATGTTATCTGTTTCTGATACAGAAAAGTTACAGTAGTTCATGCATTCATGATCTCTAGACTAGATTACTGTAATGCATTACAAGCTGGTTGTCCTGTTTCCTCAATAAACAAGCTACAATAGTCCAAAATGCAGCTGCTAGAGTTCTTACCAGGTCAAGAAAATATGATCATATAACACCAATTTTATCATCTCTACACTGGTTACCTATTAAGTTCTGTATTGATTATAAAGTATTGCTAATGACCTATAAGGCCCTAAATGGTTCAGCTCCTGTGTATTTAACCGATCTTCTATCGCCCTACAATCCTTCACGCTCTTTAAGATCGCAAAACTCTGGACTTCTGGTTGTACCTGGGATATCTAAGTCCACTAAAGGAGGGAGAGCGTTTTCACATTTGGCTCCTAAACTCTGGAATAGCCTTCCTGATAATGTTCGGGGCTCAGACTTGCTCACCCAGTTTAAATCTAGATTAAAGAAGCATCTCTTTAGCCAAGCATTCACATAATGCATTTTGCACATGACTATCTTTGCTTAAAGTTATGAACAGCAGCTACGCTAATTATTCTCCATTTTCTTTTCTTTTTTATCTCGGGATGCCCGTCCCGAGGTGACTAGAGAGTACATCAGCTCCAGTTTGGATCCAGCCTCTTGTGAAGACTTCAGATGTCCAACACCTGTGAAGAGACGGCGCCAACTCCTGCGAGGACTTCAGATGATGGATCAACATGCACATTCCAAATATTGCTATATATCCCAATTATTGTTAACATGTATTCATTACTTCCATTAGCCCATTGTTTCTACCTTAAATTAATTTGCTAACAATGACTATAAATTAAATTGCCTAAATTATTACATTGTTAGCTAACTGTGTGATTATATGTACATTTCTGAAATTACATAATTTGGACACAGTCAGCTCTGATAACAGGTTACTCTAAATTGTAATGTTGACATGCACTCCCTGTAAAGCTGCTTTAAAACAATATGTATTGTGAAAAGCGCTATACAAATAAATGTGTGTATGGAAGTTGGGAAACAGAAGTAAATTTTTTATTAGCCTGAAGATGGCAATATCTACATACACATGACACCACCTCATGTTTATTATTGTAAGTCTTTATTGAAAAGAAACATCTGCGGTTTAACATCATCACTATCTCAACATGACAAGCAGAAAACAAACTTCTCCTACAGCTGTGGAACGCTGCTATGAATGACATTTTTCCATTTCCTTTCATAGATAAACAAAGATGGCATATCATGGTTATTAAAAAAAGTTTCATAACCATGATATTAAAGGGACAGTTCACACCAAAATGAAAATTTCTTCCATGATTTACTCACCCTCATCTTGTCCTAAACCTACATGACTTACTTTCTTCTGCAGAAAACAAAATAAGATATTTTGAAATATGTTAGTACCCAGTTTCGGTTCCCATTGACTTCCATTATGGACAAAAAACACTGATTATCAAAAATCCTTTCGTGTTAAACAGAGGAAAGAAAGTCATGCTTGTTTGGAACAAACATGAGGCAAATAAATGATGACAAAACTGAACTATTTTAACCAATTCAACTAATAACTTTTTAACCAATTCAACTAATAACTTTATATATATATATATATATATATATCTGTTTAATTAATCTGCAATTTTTCCATATAATTTAGAAATGCAAGAATCACAAATCCTTTATGCTCTCTGCATTCAGATACTGTGGTTTAGTCCGTCTCCTCCTCCAGGTGTTTGTAAATGTCTTCAGTGGAACTTTAGCAAAGAGAGTCTGAAGCAACAAAGGGGTTAAAACCGCTGTTCATTCAATTTAGTTTAATTTATACAGCACAATTACAGTATTATGATGACACACTGGAAAAAATATTTTGTGTTGCTTATCTCATATTTCTTGGGTAAGTAGATTTTAAAAAAAAATTTAATTTGAGAATAAATGATTGAATGAATTAAATTGGTAAATGGTTTTCTAAATTTCAGGGTGTAAATCTGAGGAAGCCGTCCACCAGAATATGAGAGTTCAAACTGCTGTTGAAGGTGCAGCTGTAACAATCAATTGTACATTTACAACCACCGATCCATCCCAAACTCTCTTCTGGTACCAGCAAAAAGTGAATGGATTCCCAAAATACATGCTGAACAGAGTCGGTGCTTATGGAGATAACGAGGAAGAGTTCAAGAAGAGATTTATCGCAAGTCTAAACACATTAACAAGATCAGTTCCTCTGATGATCCAGGATGTGTGTGTGTCTGACTCTGCTGTGTACTACTGTGCTCTGAGGCCCACAGTGACTCAAACACACCTGTGTGAACATCTGAGTAGTGTTGTTTAAACTCATATGTGATGTGATTACTTCCACTGTTATCGGAACTCTGAAAAATCATATTTCATGAAGTGAGAATCCTATCAGTAATAAACAATAAATAATGTGCTCTTTGTGAAGTTCTACTTAAGCAGAGCAGATCTACAGTATTTAAATTATTTTCATTATTTTTATCTCTTTAATTTTAACAGAGTGCAGTTCTATATGATCCAGAATGTGTTGGTGTATTTGGTTTTTAACCAGCACATATAGGTCCCCATCACACACTCTGATTTCTTTCTTTCAAGGCTCTTGTGCTCGTGTTCAAAACTGTCACTTCCAACCAATCACCTGCATCTGAACCAAAGATGAAGACACTGAAGACACACCTCTTCTGTGAGCTCTGAACTAAAGCATTAGCATCGGAGCACAGAGAACATGAACACATCTGTAGAAAACATGGAAAAACACCTGTTTCTGATTTTATTTCTGACTTCAGGTACAAAATGATTCACTTTATTCATTCTAGTGAAGCAGAAAAACAGTGTAAGAAATTATTGTGTGCAACCTGACTCAGTAACTTTCTTATTTCTTTGTTTTAGGTGTGATGACTGCAGACAAGATTGGGCCAAATAAAGAAAGTAGCGTTATAAAGAAGGAAGACGAGACTGTGACCCTCAGCTGCTCATATGATACAGACAGCAATTATGTTACACTTTACTGGTACAGACAGTATCGTAATGGAGAGCCTCAGTATTTAATGTGGAAAGACGCTCGTTCATATAGTAATACTGGGAGCCCCTCTGATCCTCGCTTTCAGTCGACTACATCTCAAACATCCACTGAACTCAAGATTAACAGTGTGACTCTGTCAGATTCAGCTCTCTATTATTGTGCTCTAAGAGTTGGAGCCCAGTGATACAAAGTCTATGTGAAGCTGTACAAAAACTCAAATTCATTTTTCACTTTAATCTCAAGCCACATCAAACCCACAATCTATAATTCACATAATATAATTACACCAGTGGAAACACCTGTGTGTGGTTACAAATGGTATTTTATTCAAGTTATAAAGGCAGTTGAAAGAAAAATGGAAAGGGATCAAAATAACAAATAACATACTAGATCATCCCACATGACTTTAGTACATCACAGCTTAATAAATGTGATTAAACATTACATTATCATCTGATATCTCTTCTGCTTGAGTCTGCCTGAAAAAAGTCTGATCAATCCAATAATGTCATTTTACTTCTGATTAATTGATTCGGTTGCATTTTATGGATCATTATTATGCAAAATCATTAACCATAATAGATGTGGACATACATTACAAACAATATAACAGACATATTTTAAAAATAAATAACAAATATAAATTAAACATGATTTAGATGCTGGCAGCATGAAAATATGTTAATACTCAGAAAATGTATTAAGAGGAATGTATCATTCCTCAAATCTTATATAAGGCTGAACTCTATATGTAATATTATTTTACATATCCATCAAAGGACATTGCACTCCATGGTTTATATAATTAAATAATCAAAAATTATTTCAACGGTTAAAAATGAACTCAAAAACTAGGTGGTTAAAACACTAAATTCACCACCAGGAGGAAGCATCCCTTAAATTCTTGTGCAGTTGCTGGAAATAATCAAGAGAAGCTACTAAAGAGAGATTCACCATAAGGAGAGACTCACATTAGTTGTTTTTCTCTCACTCTCTTCAACTCAGAGCAACAATGACAAAATGGGTGATTATTTCTCTTTTCTTCACGGCACATGATTTAGGTAAGAACAGTCTTTCATCATTATACTTTATTTATTTGAGTATCTGTAAATGATTGTTAATTTATGTCCCATCTCTTCCAGTGTGCTGGGGACAGGACAGTGTTAATCAGCCTTCAAGAGAAAAGACTTCTGCTGAGGGAAATCAAGTGACTTTATTGTGTAATTATACCCTCATGAGCTCTGCAAATGCTTATCTCTTCTGGTACAAACAGCTACCAAACAGATCACCAACATTCATTCTGAGTGACTTTTCCATTGGGAAAGGAACGACAGAGCCTGAATTTGAGGAGAGATTTCATGCAAAACTGGATTCCACATTAGGAACAGTTCCTCTGATAATCCAGGATGTGTGTGTGTCTGACTCTGCTGTGTACTACTGTGCTCTGAGGCCCACTGTGACTCAAACACACTCAACACTCACACAAAAACACATTTCTCTGGCAGTGATGACAAATACATAACCATAATGAATCCTTAAGGAGGAGGAGACAGCGTTGAACAAAATCCAAGAGTTCAAACTGCTGTTGAAGGTGCAGCTGTAACAATCAACTGTCAATATGAAACTGATGTATTGCAAAATCTCTTCTGGTACCAGCAAAAAGTAAATGGATTTCCAGAATACATGCTGGACAGATTTGGTAATAATAACATGCGGTTCAAGGATAGATTTAGCAGCGATCTCAACACAACTTCAAAATCATTTACATTGACAATCCAGGATGTGTGTGTGTCTGACTCTGCTGTGTACTACTGTGCTCTGAGGCCCACTGTGACTCAAACACAAAAACCCGTGTGAACATGTGAGTAGTGTTGTTCAACCTCTGATGTGATCACTTCCACTGTTATAAGGAATCTGTGAACCTAAACACTTATTACTTATTAACCTGAGAAAAAAAAAAAAAAAAAAACAGATTCACATTTGCCACAAACGCTATGAAAATGCTTTGCCAATTGCTACTTATATAATATATTCCTTCCTTTATGAAAACCTCTTAAAACAACATAAATGTACATTACTTTTTAAAACTTTTCATTAATTCATATTCAGGTGTAATTCAGAAGAGACTGTATTGAACCTTCAAACAAAACAAAAAACAAAACAATCGAGAAGTCGTTGCTTTTTAGGTGATAATGTGATCTGATCTATACCAACAACAGCTGTTTATTTTATTTTATTTTAAAATGGTTTTGTTACAATGGAAGTTGGGACACAGAAGTTATTATTTTATTTTTTTTTAGCCTGAAGATGGCGATATCTACATACACATGACACCACCTCATGTTTATTATTGTAAGTCTTTATTGAAAAGAAACATCTGCGGTTTAACATCATCACTATTTCAACATGACAAGCAGAAAACAAGCTTCTCCTACAGCTGTGGAACGCTGCTATGAATGACATTTTTCCATTTCCTTTCATACATAAACAAAGATGACTCACAGAATGCCTGTTTTATTCATTTTGGCCTTTAATTTCTATGGTAAGTAATCAAACCTTTATTGCTGTAAATTTCTGCATTATTAAAATGACACTGCTTGTATAATCATGTTATTATGCATTCACAGGATGCTTTGGGAAAGACACTGTTAATCAGTCAAGTGAGACGAAAACTGCCACTGAAGGACATCAGGTTACCCTGAGCTGTGAATATGAAACACTTCAGTCTGCTCCATATCTTTTCTGGTACATTCAATGCTTTAATGGCCTTCCTGAATATATACTGATGAAATACAAGTTTGGATCAAGTAGCAGTTCTGAATTTGAAGAGAGATTCGATGCCAGTTTGGACTCAAATTCAGTTCCTCTGACAATCAAGAACCTGCGTGTGTCTGACTCTGCTGTGTACTACTGTGCTCTGAACCCCACTGTGACTCAAACACACTCAACACTCACACAAAAACAATTCTCTGACACTGATAAAAATGCATAACTATAATGGATCAAATAATAATAAAATAATATAGTAGTTGAGAATAACAACATAAAATATACAATCATTTAATGGTAAAAGTGTCTTATTTTTTTTTTAAAGGTTCTTCTAATAATATCCCCAAGTACAATAACTATGTCGAATGATCTTCTAGCATTAGTTTAGTTCATCAAATTAAAAAAAGGGGGTCAGTGCTTGAATCAATGTATTTGAAGAGACTGATAAAACAAACATCAGAACATTGAAAAGTATTAAAAGTACATCCAGAATCCTTAAGGAGGAGGAGACGTTCAGTATTCAGGAACTGTGGTTCAGTCAGACTCCTCCTGCAGAGCCCCTCCCACTGCAGTCATTTATCTATTCAACGTTTTTTATCATTGATCACATTTAGTTTAGTGCACATGTATAAACCTTAAAGAAACATACACAGCTAACCTTAAACCATTATTAAAACCTGTTTACACTGAGGAATCAACATGGACAGATGTCTACTAGTGATTGCCATTACAGTTTCAGGTGGATATAATTTACACTTTTAAAATCTCATGGTGTTTTTGGCAAGAGAAACTGGCTGATGGTTTAATGTTCTATTGTGATTTCTCAAATTGTATTGCAGGTGCATTTGCTGATAGCATTGGTCCAGTTGACAAGGATACTAATATGATCAGAAGAGAAGGAGAGTCTGTGACACTGAGATGCTCATATGATACAAGCAGCAATGATGTTTGGCTTTACTGGTACAGACAGTATCCAAACAGAGAACCAGAATATTTACTGTATAAAGGTGCTCGATCATACAGCTCTGATACATATTCTGATATACCAGAGCGGTTTCAGTCGAAAACATCCCAGTCATCCACTGAACTCATCATTAAAGCAGCAGCTCTGTCAGATTCAGCTCTCTATTATTGTGCTCTTAGAGTAGTAGCCCAGTGATACAAAATGCCTGAGAAGCTTTACAAAAACTCACACACACTATTACTGCTTTGAACAACAGCAATCACATGAGTATCAAACCACGGACATCTCTTTTGTAAACCACAGAGACTATAAATGAGAGAATATGGCAACACCTGTTGAACATCAAATGGTTTCCCTACAATACCTACAGTAAACATTCACCTACAGTATATCCACTGTTTATTTTTTATGCTGCATTAATAGTAATACATTTCAATTTTAAATTAAGGAATAAATAACTGTGAAAAAAAAATTCAAAAAATTCAAAAAATAATGAAATGATTGATAAATCATAAGTGATTTATGCTTCCAATAACATTCTGGAATAACCTCAGTTTTATATATATGGCCTTTCTTTCTTTCTTTCTTTCTTTCTTTCAATCAATTCATTAAAAACAATGAAAAGTGTAATGTTCATATTATTATCTTGACTGTATTACATTCAGCCCCATGTGCTGGAAATTCTCCTTGGAAACCAATAATTTTCAAAGGTAAATTAATATGCAATGTGTTACCAAAAATAAATAATTGAATAAATAATGTCAATGGGGACATGTTTATAGTGAGAAAATTTCATTGCATTTCAACCTTGCAATACCTAAAAGAAACCAGGAGAGGGTGTTATGCACTGTATATTTATATTGTTAACCATGTTCATCTGACAGTGAACTGAGATCCTCCTCACTATCAGAAACAAACCAATGCTTTGAATAACAGACTTCTCTCTCAGACCGACTGAATCAGACTGCTTAGATATCACTCTATCAAACAATGCAACTATGGCTGGAAGCGTTAATATTTGCTTCATTTATTCTTGGTATGTATACTTTTACATGTAAATTTAGGTTATTTTTTGATTAAATAATAACATTTGTAATATTAATATCATATATTTTCAGAATGCAGACCAGAAGATACAGTTGATCAGCCAGATAAACATGTAACTAAACCTGAAGGAGGATCAGTCACATTACAGTGCAAATATACTGCATCTACAACAACAACACCAGACCTCTTCTGGTACATCCAGAGAGAAAATGACATTCCTAAATACATGCTGAGGAAAAACAAATATGGAGGAGATCAGGACACTGAGTTTGACAAGAGATTTCACTCTGAAGTGTCATCAGAATCAGTTCCTCTGATGATCCAGGACCTGCGTGTGTCTGACTCTGCTGTGTACTACTGTGCTCTGAACCCCACTGTGACTGAAACACACTCAGCTCTAGACAGAAACCTTCATCAGTGTTGATCCCCATTCTGACACATTCATTCATTTTTTTCTTCATTCATTGTCACACATGTATATTTACAAAAGCTTAATTTTTATCATTGCATTGATAATTTAAATTCACAAATATAATTAATGTTTAAATAGAATTGATAACAAGCAGATCAAAAGCAATGTTTCATGTGTATTGGCAGAAAAAGGGGCGGGTCTTATCACAAACCACACCCACATTATTAATATAAAGCATATCAGTTCTCTAGGCCATTCATTTATGATTTATGTACTCTATTAATTATGGTAATCATAGTACCATAATCATAGTAGAATTGTCCATACTTTTAAAACCAGTTCAGATCTGAAATATCAACATGGAGAGGTATTTATTGATCCTCATAATTATATCAGGTAAATCACACTTTTATCGATTCTTAAACACATGTTAAGCAGGGCATCATATCTGTATGAGTACAGAGAAAATTTTACATCAATTATATGCGTGTGTTTTTTATGTCTCCTTTTTAGTTTCATTGAAAGCTTTGTATTTGTGAAGTGTCTTATATTACTTCCAGGTGTGTTTTCTGACAGCATTGGACCAAAAGAAGAAGATATGAATATAACCAGGAGAGAAGGAGAGTCTGTGACACTGAGATGCTCATATGATTCAAGCAGCAATAATATTTTGCTTTACTGGTACAGACAGTATCCTAATAGTGAACCAAAATATTTACTATATAAAAGTGCCACACCCCAGTCATCCACTGAACTCCCTATTAACAGTGTGACTCTGTCAGATTCAGCTCTCTATTATTGTGCTCTAAGAGTATCAGCCCAGTGATACAAAATGCCTGAGAGGCTTTACAAAAACTCACACACACAATTCTTGCTTTAAAAGTCAGTAATCAAATGTGTATAATACCACATGTACCACTGAGACTGTAAATAACAGAATGTGGTGACACCTGCTGAACGATTTAAGAGTGCATGAAGAGAGTAGAGAGGGGTGATATGATAATGAACTAGAACAAGTTGCTGCACATGTGTTTAACAGCTAAATAAATTTGATATTTTATATAAAAATATATATAAAATATATTGTTTTAAGTTTAAATTATAATCAGGCAAAAAATCAAAACTAACACTGTGTTATCTGACTTCTCATGTGAACTAAAATATATCCAATAAGAAAGGGGAATCATAAACTAGTTGTTTCAAATAGATTTAATGTGAACTGTAAGGAAGAACAATGATTGTTTAATACAAAAGAAAGATAGTTTGCCTTGTAGATTATTCTAAGAGCCACAGTAAGAATATATTACATAAAGTCAACTTATCATAACAATGTTGATAAGTATTGATTACATTTAGAGTAATTCACATCAGTTAAATTGATATACACTGTTCCTCTGTATATTTATATTATGAAAGAAAAAGGGATAGAGGATTGGCTGTGATGTCACTGACCACACCCACACTATTCATGAACAGCAGAGCCCCTCCCACTGCAGAATAAATCCATGCATCATCTACATCATTGATTTCATTTATCAAAAGTTTATAGCTGTGCATATGTCTGAATCTCAAAAATGATAAATAGCAAAACCTCCTAAAGCTGTGATCAAAACCCAATTAAAACATATTTAATCTGAGGTATTAACATGGAGGCCTGTCTGATAGTGATTCTCACAATTTCAGGTGAATATATTTTATGCTTTAAAGATCAAATGATGTTTTATGATGTTATGATTTATGGAAAAGATTGATGTTTAGTGTGCAATTGCTACATTTTATTGCAGGTGTGTTTTCTGACAGCATTGGTCCAGTTGACAAGGACACTAATATGATCATTAGAGAAGGAGAGTCTGTGACACTGAGATGCTCATATGATACCAGCAGCAGTTATGTCAGACTTTACTGGTACAGACAGTATCCTAATACAGAACCGACATATTTACTGAGGCAAGGTGCTCGATCATATGAAGGAGAGCTGGATAAAACAGACCAGCGGTTTAAGCCAACTTCATCCCAAACATCCACTGAACTCATTATTAACAGTGTGACTCTGTCAGATTCAGCTCTCTATTATTGTGCTCTAAGAGTATCAGCCCAGTGTTACAAAGTGCCTGAGAAGCTTTACAAAAACTCACACACACAATTCTTGCTTTAAAAGCCCGTTATCAAATATTTATCACACCGTATTTATATTTTGTAAACCACAGTGACTGTATGTGGTAACACCTGTTGAACAATTCTGAAGTAATGAAGAGAGTGGAGAAGAGAGGATATGACATCACACTAGAAGAATTTGTTGTATGGGATGTTTACCTTATTTTGCAAAGCAGAAGTAAGTTATTTTCTGTGAATGTGTGTGAACATCCGATTCATTAGCCACTATAAATCACTGAAAGAATAACAAAAATGCTTTAAATGGTAAAATAATTTACGCTACAAACCAGTGTGTTTATGATTATGATAATAAATTAAAATAATATGATAACAAACAACAGTTTGCAAAATCAAGCAGCATAACAGACAGTGTTTGTACAGCTAAAATAACTGTAAAATAACTATTAAAAATAAAATATCAGTCTCAGAGCTGTGTTATTTAATGTGAAGAAACATCACAAAAAATAAATGAAACTTCTATTTGTAATTCCATAAAGAAACCAGGAGAGGGAGAAATGCAGTCTATACTGATACTGATAACAGTGTTTGGAGCTCCTCCCTTCCTTATGTAATAATGGCTTCGAATCGCTCTCTTTTCTCAGTTAATCTGCTTTTGCTGATTGATTCAATCTGTTCTTTGGGTACCACTCTATCATCTTGAAGAACAAACAATGAAATTATGGATGATGAAGACATTAATAATACTTGTATCAGTTATTCTTGGTATGTGAATGAAATATGTTACTATTTGAATGTTTGGCTGTATTTATGATGATGATGATTGTCACAGAATTATTCTTGTGTTTTACCAGGATGTCAATCAGAAGACTCAGTTGATCAGCCACTTAAACATGTTACTGAATTTGAGGGAGAATTGATCACATTGGACTGCAAATATACTACAAGCTCAACATCACAAGAGCTCTTCTGGTACATACAGAGAACAAATGAATCTCCTAAACTTGTGTTACAAAGGAATTCATATGGAGGAGGAGTGAATGGAACGGAGTACCAGGAGAGATTTCACTCTGAAGTGAAACCATCAAAATCCGTCCTCTTGATGATCCAGGACCTGCGTGTGTCTGACTCTGCTGTGTACTACTGTGCTCTGAGGCCCACAGTGTTAACAGGACGTCTCTCTCTCACACAAAAACAAAAGAAACAAACCTACAGGCGAGTGAAACAGGTTGAGTTGTATCAATTTAATTAATTAAAAATGAGCTGCAGCTGTGAAATCACTATGATTTCACCAAAAACCAATCAGATATAAGAAAATAAAATTTAATGTCTGGTTTATAATTTGATTTGTGACCATGTTTATGAATGATGGAATTGGTTTCATTGAATCAGCAGATTCTCTAGTTTAATGTGATACTGTGACATTTACACAAGATTGAAAAAAACAACAACACATTTTCAGATTTTTGAATTTTAAGCACATATTTTGTATAATGTGTTTGATTAATGTACAATAAATTAACGCACAAAAAGTACCATACATGTATTCCTAATGTTACAACTCACCTACAGTAGTACATTTCATCAGTTACAATATATTGTGTGTATGTGGAGGTGGACCTGATGTCACTAGCCACACCCATATTATTAATAAACAACAGACCACCTCTCCAAGTAATTCAGCAAGTAAAGCTCAAAACATAAATCTGAACAGATCTGATCAAAAGCATGAACATGGAGAAACATCTATTACTGATTGTCATAACAGTATCAGGTGAATACTCTGTTAACAAGTCATATGCATTGGTTCAAAATTTAAAGCTGTGTTTTAAGCAATGGTAAACACTACTTCAAGCTATGAAATATATACTTTAAAGTCAAATATTGACTTCATGAAATGGACGGTTTTGTTGTCTAAATTTATATGCAGGTGTATTTCCTGACAGCATTGGACCAAAAGACAAGGACGCAATAATCAGTAAAGAAGGAGAGTCTGTGACTCTGAGCTGCTCATACAGTACAATCGCCAATGATATCTTGCTTTACTGGTTCAGACAGAATCCAAACAAAGAACCTCAGTATTTACTGTGGAAAGGTGCTCGATCGTGGAACCGTGAGGAGAATATACCAGACCGACAGTTTAAGTCAACAACATCCCAATCATCCACTGAACTCACTATTGATAAAGCAGCTCTGTCAGATTCAGCTCTCTATTATTGTGCTCTAAGAGTTGGAGCCCAGTGATACAAAGTGCCTGAGAAGCTTTACAAAAACTCACACACAAAAACGAACAACAGTAATCAAAAGACTCACACACAAAGCCACATTTATCTCTCATATAACCCACACAGAATATACACACCACAATATGGTAACACCTGCTTAGAGTGAAAGAGGACCAAAGTAAATAATTATATTATTAAGATTAAGATTATATTATTAAGATTATTTAACAAATTACATCATTACATTTTCACACACCTTCACTTATTTTACCCGTGGTTTTGTGAAAAGGTTCTTAGAGGAAAAACTTAAATTTTAAACATAAAAATGTTGCAACTAACTAAAATTACTATGTTCATGTTTGTTCATTAACTAATGTTAACAGATTCAACTTTTAATCTTAAAATGGTATTAGTAAATGCTGAGATTAACATTAATGCTGTAGATGCATTGTTTGTTAGTTCATGTTAACTAATGTAGTTAATAATGTTAACTTATTGTAAAGTGTTCCTACTTAAACTTAAATTAAAATGAAAAAAGGAAAACAAACTAAAAATATAAAAATAAAAACTAATTCAAATTTTTTAAAAATATTTAAAATAAAAAAACTATAATATATAAATAATATAAAAACACTTCATATAGGAGGGGTCTTAATGGCACTAACCACACCCACATTATAATATCAGCAAACTTCCTCTCTAAACCAACATTCAAAATAACAGAGTAAGTTAATATCCACACAAAAACTCCTAAAACAAACTCATAAATCTGTAAATATAAAACTATTTAAGCCGTTTGATCAACATGAAGAGATTTCTGCTGCTGACTCTCATAGCAGTATCAGGTAACACACACTTTCAACATTTTACATGCTTGGGTTCAAAACATTAAGTATTGTGTTTTGTCAGGTACTAGTGTTTAAATTTATTTGCAGGTGTGTTTTCTGATAGCATTGGACCAAATAAAAAGGACACTAATGTGATCAGAAGAGAAGGAGAGTCTGTGAGCCTGAGATGCTCATATGATTCAAGCAGCAGTTATGTTTTGCTTTACTGGTTCAGACAGTATCCAAACAGTGAACTAGAATATTTACTGTATAAAGGTGCTCAATCATGGAGGAATAAGGAGGATATATCAGACCATCGGTTTAAGTCGACTACATCCCAATCGTCCACATCACTCACTATTGATGAAGGAGCTCTGTCAGATTCAGCTCTCTATTACTGTGCTATGAAGAGTCGTCTATACAGCCCAGTGTTAGAAGAGCCTGAGAGGCTGTACAAAAACTCACACAGAAATATTGCTTTGAAAGTCAATAATCAAATGTAAATCAAACCACTTTTGAAAACCACAGAGACGTAAATAACAGAATGTGGCGACACCTGCTGAACAAACAGAAGTGAAGTCATTGTTATCCTGTTGTTATGTTATGCAGTGCAAAGATTTTAACACATATAATACATTTATATTTAGATTCTTCATAAGGTGATGACCAGGATTGCATTCATAAATACTTGACCTCTCTTATATACATACTCAAATGGCTCTACTTTGCTATTAAAGATAACGGATTACTAAAATGTAAAGAAAATAATGGCAAAAGATGAAGAGAGCAGTGTGAGATCCATCACAGAGATATTCAGAGGAAATATTGACAAAAACAGTAACTCAAACAGAATATTGTAATAGAGAAATGAACAGAAGATAAAATATACTGTACATTATATAGTTATAAATAAACTATTTTTTACTGAAATTTCACTATACTGAAACAAAAGAAAAGGAAAAATTACAAGGAAAGAGAACAACATGTGGTGATTCAACAGATCAAGCTCCTCCCAGCCTATATATGTGTGACAGCATTTAAAACAGGCTTATCAAAGACGAGCTGAAACAACTGCACACTTTAGTCCAATCATTTAACAGTTATAATGGCTCACTGGGAAAGACATTTAATCTTCTTTATAATGTATTTCTGGGGTGAGTAGGATCATTTTGAGTCTCTAAATTTGCCATACATATATTAAATCATGCAAAATATTAATTGATCATGCTTAAAATTCTTTTCCAGTATGTGACTCTCTGGAGAGTGTTGACCAGAATACAAGAGTTCAGACTGCTTTTGAAGGCGGATCAGTAACGATTAACTGTACATATGAAACCAGTGATCCATCCCCGTATCTCTTCTGGTACCAGCAAAAGATGAACGGAATCCCCAAAAACATGATGATAATATCTGCTATAAGTGTACAGAATGACAAAGACTTTGGGAAGAGATTTACTGCAAATTACAACAAAACTTCAAGATCAGTTCCTCTGATGATCCAGGATGTGTGTGTGTCTGACTCTGCTGTGTACTACTGTGCTCTGAGGCCCACTGTGACTCAAACACACTCAACACTCATACAAAAACTCTCATGGTGTTCACTTACACTTTCTGATGGTTTATGATATTTGCTGTATATAGTTTTTTTTAACTTCGATTAACATTGTAATAGTGTTCAATTCCACTATTAGTTATTAACCTAAAATAAATAAAATATTAACAGTATAATGATTAACTTAAACAGGTGTTGCTATTTCACTTACCATACCAGAAAAAGGTACATTTATTATTATTTTTATGTAATTATTTCAACTTAATAATTTATTTTATCTCACCTTACTTAAAGACAAGATAAAACTTTAACAACATTAACTTTAAATTTTTATTGTCACCTTGTAATAACTCTTGCCATGCAGAAGAGGGCGACAAACAGTTACTCTACAAATGATCTTGAAGTAGTTTTGAGCTCCTCTTTGACAAACATCCCCTCTCTATTTTCATGAACAATGCTCTTTCTAGCGACTGCTTCATCCACTGAAGATCATTTGGTCACTCATCACTAACACCGTGTATACTTGCATTTGCTAATTATCTAATTTAAACATTAAAGAGTTTGTTCACCCAAAAATGAAATTAATTGCTCATTAATTACTCACCCTCATGACGTTCCACACCCGTAAGACCTTCGTTCATCTTTGCAACACAAATTAAGATATTTTTGATGAAATCCAAGAGGTATATGACTCGTCCATAGACAGCAATTTAACCAATACTTTTAAGGTCCAGAAAGGTACTAAAGACATTGTTAAAACAGCTGATGTGACTTCAGTGGTTCAACTTTAATGTTATGAAGCGACGAGAATACTTTTTGTGTGCAAAAACAAAACAAAAATAACTAATTTATTCAATAATATCTTCTCTTCTGTGTCATTCTCATACGTTGTTTACGTCCAGCGCTTCCAGGTTCTCCGTCAGAACGCTGGCTCATTATTGGCCGGCTCCTGCATCAGCATCACACGCATGCGTCGTGCTGATCACGTGATCAGCTTTGGCCAATACTGAGCCAGCATTTAGACGTAAACACGGAAGCCTTCACTGTGCTTACTGCATGAACTGCGTAAGGATAATGACAGGGAAGAGAAGAGATTGTTTAATAAAGTTGTTATTTTTGTTTTGTTTGCTTTTGGGCACAAAAAGTATTGTTGTCACTTCATAACATTAAAGTTGAACCACTGCAGTCACGTTGACAATGTCTTTTGTACCTTTCTGGACCTTGAAAGTGTCGGTTTGCTGTCTATGGACGAGTCATATACCTCTCGGATTTCATCAAAAATATCTTAATTTGTGTTCCGAAGATGAATCTCCACGGATGTGGAACGACATGAGGTTGAGTAAATAATGACATTTTTGGGTTGAGCTAACCCTTTAAGATCTGTACTGGTCTATTGTGTACTAACTGACCCTATGTGTATTAGGCGACTTCATATGCAAAGCAGATTTAACTTTAAGTGAAACCATTGAGATGTTCCAGTCAGAAGATGTGCAGATGAAGCAAACAGTGAGCACAACACATCCAGTCCTCATCTGACATGTAATACTTGTTTTAACAACATGGTGAGATACTCCTCAGTGGGTGGAGTTCATCTTTGTTCAAAGCTGCCAAAGTCACCTTGTACAGTACATGAGACTTTTCTTTGCTTTTTTGAGACAGTATAAAAATTATAGCTAAGTAACTGTTACAGAATGTCTACTTGGATCAGATTTTCACTCATTCTTTTTTCATTTTCTTTAGGTATGTAATCAGTTCAATCTCTATGTTTCATGACTTAGTTTTAGGCTACTTAATAATTTTACAGATATTTTGTATTGATTTTCAGAATGCCGAGCGGAGGATAGTGTTACTCAGCCAACAGAAGTTCAAACTGCTACTGCAGGTCAAACTGTGACTATTGACTGCACATACAAAACCAACGCATTCCCAACGCTTTACTGGTACCAATATAAAGCAAATCAATTCCCAAAATATATGCTGAAGAGATATGCTGGATCGAGCGATGAGGATGAAGACTTTAAGTTCAGATTTAATGCAACACTGGACTCCACATCAAGATCAGTTCCTCTGATGATCCAGGACCTGCGTGTGTCTGACTCTGCTGTGTACTACTGTGCTCTGAACCCCACTGTGACTCAAACACACTCAACACTCACACAGAAACAGAGCTTCAAAACATCCACTACTCATGTGTAATGTAGTCCCTACATAGAGATTGAACATAGTTGAATAGCATAATTAAAAAAAAAAAAAAAATTGTCTGTTTATCTAAATGATCATTATAATAAATGGGCTAGTTTAACATTCATAAACAGTGAATTAATTAGATTTAAACAGATTAAATAACTCAAATAAAATATATAGAGTTTTTCAGATAAAGAAAAGCTGTCAAATGGAAAGCGTTTTTTCTCCTTTTATGTATTTTATATTAAATAGATGTATCGATACAAGACAAGACAATGTACATTCTACTAACTCCATACCTTTACTGGTACATTCAGCGCTCTGATGGTCTTCCTGAATATATACTGATGAGATACAAATTTGGATCAAGCAGCAGCTCTGAATTTAGAGAGACCCAATGGTCCTCATAGAGTAATGAGAGTGGAGGAGGAGTAAACAGCAGCTCTAGATGACATAAGGAACTGCTTGTTTCAGCAAACCTGCGCTTTTCTCCTGACTGGTAAAGCATCATGTTGACATTTGCCGTAGTCCTGTTAATAGAATCTCTCCTAATAACATTTAGAGGTAAGCTTTCAAATAATTATTACTTTAAAGAGGTTTCCCTGTATGCAATGCAGAATTCTTATTGTAAAACATGCTCATTGCTCTCGTAATTGTTTTCAGGTGTTACTGCTGAAGACATCATATTCTCCTACAATGATACAGTAATTGCTAAAGCAGGTGAAAAAGTGATCTTATCTTGCAGCTACACTGGCACGGTTTATGATTTATATTGGTATCATCAATTCCCTGGTTCAGCACCTCAGTTCCTCATAATGGAATCGTCTGGAATCAAAATGCTACTCCTCCGGTTCCTGGGATAAATATGGCCAACAGAAAAGACATCAAACGTCTGGAGCTAGAGATCTTCCCTGCTGCGGTGTCATATTCTGCTCTGTACTACTGTGCTGTGCGGCCCACAGTGAAAGGAAACCTTCTGACTCCATACAAAAACCAGAGTGATACCTAGCAGCAAAGACAGAAACAGAACAGATTTTCTCATAGAAAAAGATTTTACTAATTTTAACTCCATGCTTCTTTGTGATCACAGTTTGATTGTCATGACAGGTATCAAAACAGTCAGGATTACAGTTCTATACTTTTTACACATGCTTACATTCTTATTTCATTCAATTTAAACATTGACAAGGCCAATTATGTTTTTTTTTTAAGATTCAAAGCATCTGTTAACATATACTTCAGTATTTTAAGTCACTGATACAATGACATAATTCCATGCACAAGAATATTCTGATATAAATTTCCAATATAACTGAACATTCATTTATCTGTATTCCCTAATTCTAGGTGATATTAGATACAGACAGTAGCAGAAAAGTCAAGTGAATCAGTTGGGTAAATAATTGTCCAAAAAAGTACTAAAATGCAGCACAATAATGGCAAGAATGAGCACAATGTCCATAAGAATAGTGAAAAGAATGTGTATATCTTATCCTAATATGTACTTGGAAATATTCCAAATACAGAGCATATACATATCATTTTTTCAGAATAATGGCTTGACCAGAATATCTGAATCAGAATGTCTGAAAAAGAAAGTCTTTTTGGGGAAAAAAATAAGTAGTGTTCAGCTCAGCTGGTGAATGACAAATCCATGAAGCAATACAATAGTGATAATGAGATCTAAGTAGAAAACAAATTCTTTTCCATTATACTAAATAATTGATTTCTTCAACTAGAACTTGTGAGAATGCATAACATTTCATAGTCACTGCAGTACAATTCAATTCAGTTGTGGGGGTGCTAGTAGTTTCAATAGAAAACCTCATATTAGACAGATGTGTGTATATCTGCTCTCCTCCACTTGGGGGAGATGTTTTAATAAATATATGCTGCTTCACTCTTACAGTCAAGACTTCACAAGTTTGAACATCTCAGCAAGTTCCAGTTAAATCCAAGAGAACATTGTTTACTTCTGTGGGTCTTTTGTATCATGATTACCATGAGAAGCTGTGTGGAAACTCTTTTAATCCTGTTCGCAACTTGCATGGGTAATATACCATCTTTTATGCATGCATTTGTTCCTATCTGTCAGTTATATCTAGATGTATAAATAAATTTACTGAAATAATTTACTCTCCTCACAGAATGCAGAGGACAAGACTTTGTGGATCAGCCCAAAAGGTTCCAGTCAGCATATGACGAGGAGGACGCAGTAACTTTGTATTGTAAATACAATACTACAAGCTCAAACCCTACTCTACTCTGGTACAGACAACATGGTTATGACTCCCCGAAATATATCCTACGGAGACATAAATTTGGAGATGGTGATGAAGCCACTGAGTTCAAGGGACGATTTCACTCCAGACACGATTCTACTTCAAGATCAGTTCCTCTGACAATTCAAAATCCACGTGTGTCTGACTCTGCTCTGTACTACTGTGCTCTGCAGCCCACTGTGACAACAGGATATTCAGTGCTTGAACTAAAACCCTTACCTGAGCTTATACTTATGCCTAGGTCCTACATATAATGAATTAGACAAGTGCTTCAAAAAGTTATAGTCAGACAATCTTGAAGCTCTCCAGTGCAGCAACAAATGAAAGTGACTGTATACAGCACAAGGAGGTGGGCTCTACTAAACTTTTGGTTCCTATGAAGGTTAATGTCATCATGAAAGCAAAATTGACAATTCTTATTTTTTAATGGAATATTGCAGAATTTATTATAAATGATTTATCCATGTAGGCTACATCACTATTTTTAATACATGAGCCATGGTAATCTTCAATCAAACAACTTCCCCTCCCTCTTACTACGACATCTCTTCAAGTTCTCTTCTCTGATGAGGTGTTTATCGGTGTGAGGGCGGGACAACCGGTCACTCACATGAGATCAGAGCAATAGCAAACCACACCGATCCAATCAGTTCCTGATGGACAAAATCAAGTCCCACCCTACATTTTTTCTTGTTCGAGAAGCTGTTTCACTCAGATATTCGTCACAATAGGGAAGAAAAGACAATCGCAACTTCCGTTTCATACCTAAGTTTACTTAACTTTAACATTTATAAGTGTACTTAACATTTTCTGTTAATTAACATTTGCGCATCCATCTAAGCACGTTTAAATAGAAAAGTATGAAGACAATGCAGTGGAGCGGGTAAAAAAAGGATTCTGTGTGAACCATACACTGTAAAACAACAAAAAAAAAAAAAAAAAAAAAAAAAAAAGATGGACAGCGCGTCTCCGCTTCTTTCCAATGCAGAAAAATGAAGCCAGTAATGGTCATTGCCGATTACGTCATTCGGATCCCAAGTCTGTGCAGTAGTGATCCTGAGGTGGAGCCACGGCATCAAGGTACTTCCGCTCCGCATCAACAACTAACTAAAACCAAACTTATTGGGAAAACAAACACTTGAACATAGGTCTGCGTGAAGAGAACTACCTAAAATGACAGAAACCATCTTTGGAAAAAAATTATTTGAAATGTAATTGGATTTTTTCGTTTGGCTCGCGTCCCATTCGATTGCATGGAGTGGGCGGAGTTTAAGACCTATACTGCAGCCAGCCACCAGGGGGCGATCGAAATGCTTTGGCTTCACTTTTCAGGAGCTGTGCGGCACACTTGGGTGTGAACCCATCATTCACCAACTACGCTTTGGCGTAACATGCACCTCTCAAGCAGAAGGAATACAAGCATGATATCTGTTTCAAGCGCTTTGAAATGAGTCCTCCAGAGATGAAAAGCTTTAGCAATGTCCACTTTTGTCTTGCTTAGGGTCGTATTGTTTTTTATTGCTTTATATTCCTTATTGTTCCTTTTTAGGGCATTTGGCTTTGTGAGCTGTTGTTGACAGACAAGAAATCCTCATGATGTAAACCGTTCCAAATTCATAAGTCGCTTTTCTGGCTTGACATAGAGTCAAACCAAAATTTATTCAGACACCTTGAACATTTCATTCATTAATTTAGTTTATTCACTATAGTTAAAAAAAATGGTAATAAAATATGACAAGATCTCAGAGTTAAACTGTGTCAGAAAAAAATTATCTTAATTATGTCAGATAACACTTAAGCAACACATGGTCAGGTCAAAGTGTCTGAATAAGTTTTGGCTCCAAATTTTTATCAATTTTAATGGTAGCCCACTGTATGAAGAATGTTTGGGTATAATATGTCACAGTTTACTTTATTTTGCTATCCTCACTTACATGAACTATAGTGTCCTGTACCCACTAGTAAAAATATACCAAAAATATCAAAAATGTCTGAATAATTTTTGGTTTGACTGTATATGGACTGACTGCTGTGAAATGATGACAGAAAGCACCTCAAAAGCTTTTGACTGGTTAAAGCAGGGTGCGATTTGTTAAAAAACAGAGGGGGGATATTTGTAGAATGTAGAATGTTAATGTAGAAATTTAGACAATGTAGAAATTAAGTGTAATTCATATAAAATGAACAATAAAAATACAAGTAAAAATAATTATTTAAACTGAAACATAAACCAAACAAAAGTTGACTGTTGTAATGCTTGTAGACACTTTAATGGTTTTTGCTGTTCTTAAATGATGGTTAAAATATTTTTATTGCATAGTTATAATAGATTAAAACTTTATTTCACATTTTATTTACTTTATTTTTAAGACAGTAGTTAAACCAGTCCACTGAGAACAGAGGTTAAAGTGAATCTATTTTAGTAAATTCAAAAGGATGATTATGTTTTAATGTGAGTGCAGCTTTCAGGGGCGGTGCTATAGGAGACATCCTCTGCCAGAAAGTGAGTGTTTTCTGTCTAACTAACAGTTCCTTCAACAGATGAACTAATCCATCATACTGCAAAATGGTGCTCTGTTTTTTGGTTGTGTTCTGTACTTTTGCATGTATGTATTTCCATATTTTGCATATAGTTTTCCATTATGTTTAATTGTTTAATTTTTTTTCTTCTTGTTGAATTGTGCTGTTTTTTTCTTCATGACAATTGAGTTTAATATGGTTTAATCTTATCTACAGGTGTCAGTTTTGGGAATGTCATCACACCAGTTCGTACTCAGGTGTCTGGGACGGAGGGGGACAATATAACACTGTCCTGTAACTACTCCTCAGCAGTTACTCTACAGTGGTATCGCCAATATCACGGTTCAGCTCCAGAATACCTTCTGATAATACTACATAGGACAGGAAAAGTTTCACAGAAGTCTGAAATTGTAGATCTAGATCCCAGATTTTCTGGAAAAGTGAATGAAGAGAAAACCCATGTGTATCTGGAGATCTCCTCTGCTGCAGTATCAGACTCTGCTCTGTATTACTGTGCTCTGAGGCCCACAGTCACAGGAAACACTGTAACACTGTACAAAAAACAGTTTTCACATGCTTATCAAACCTTGAAATGTACATACAAACCACAGCTGGACTTAACAACACATGTAAAAAAAAAAAAAAAAAAAAAACATACAACAGCTACTGATAGTGGAATTGTCAAGTAACATATAATGGTAATGAGCTGGCTTTACTGGTACACTGAAAATATACTTTTTACTCATTTGAATTGTTTATTTTTTTTTTTACCACATTGGCAGGTATTTTTTCTTGTTTTAAACTTAAACTCACTGAATTTTGATAAATTATTCGGAAAACAAGACTTTTTGTTGACAAGTCATTTTGTTTCTCAAGTAAATGTTTCTTGATTTAACAATTTAAAGATATTTGTACTGGAAACAAGACTTAAATACAGAGTCAAGCCCAAAGTAGACTTCACTTTTTACGCATACGAGGGTCAGCGTTCAGTGTGCATGACGCAAATATCGTCATCAGAAGAGTGCACGCGTGCTGTATGCGCACCGCCGGATTTCTGTAACCGCATTTACTTGTACTTGTCGCAGGTTGCACATGCGCATTTAATTTTTTTGCAGTTATTAGTTTTATCCACAAGGTGGCAACAGTGCCCTGGGAGCGTCGATTCACAAGGTAGTCAAAGAAAAACTGCATAAACAGAACAGACCGGAACGCATGCAAGCTACAGCGATGATGGAGGCCTACATAGATGAGAGATTGTGTGAAGAGGTTAGAAAGTACCTTCATTTGTACAACTCTAGCATGAAAGAATACAAAGATGTTTACATGGGTTAACTTGTGCCAAGAGATTGCTCAAAACTGTGCATGCGTCGAACGCCTGTATATGCGTACAAATCAAATGGAGTATACTTTGCAAGGCTTTGCGTTTGACTGTGCGTGTACACTAGCGTACGCATAAAAACAAAGTATACCCAGGGCTTAAGAAAATCACTCTTTGCGAATACAAACAGTAACTCCATATATAATGTAACTAATAGAATAAACTGAACAATTGGTTTCATTCAGTCACATCAAAAATCCCTATTGAAATCGATCTCATATACAAATCAGAACAACTGTAATATTATTATAGGTGCAAAGTCTTTTTTAAAGACTGTAAATGACTGTAAACATTTCACAAATCTCTTCGGATCATCTGATGTTTCTGTGTTTCTCCTGTTCAAACCTGAATATTGAACCAACATGTTGATCTATTTAATCATATTGATATCATCAGCTAAAGGTTAGTGCATATGCTGGAGCATTCTTAAAAGGGGGATGAAAACATTTTATAAGTGTAGAACAAATTTAGTTTTTGTGTAGTTTATAAATAAATAAGGTTATACTTTATTTTCAGGTGACATAGTAACATTGTACTTACTCAAATAAGTACTGGTAATATTACTTAACTACATGTACTTACTATAGAGTTAGGGTTAGGGTTTGGTTTAGGGTTAGTTATTCATAATTATGCATAATTTACTGTTATTACTATAGTAAGTACATGTAGTAATGTGTAACTATGTCACCTTAAAATCAAGTGTTACCATAAATAATGATTCTCTTATTTAAGAAAAATAGCCTGATTACTATATATCAGAAAAGCTTTTTTTAAGATAACCAAGCTAATAACAACATTGCATTATTAAGTATATATAGTACATTTGAATGCATTGGAATGGAACATTTGAAAGAGGATGTAAATTTCACTTACATTTTTCTTTTTTACGCTTTAACTGCAGGTTCCAGAGCTGCAGAAGTCAACACACCATACAGTGATTATGAATTTGCTGTGAAAGTGTGACACTCTCTTGTAGCTACACTGGTTCTGTTCAAGGTCTTCACTGGTATCGCCAATACGCAGGTTCACCACCACAGTTCCTCATAATGGATAACTATGGGACAGTTACTAAAGCTGATCCTCCAGTTGCTGGAATCTCAATCCATCACAGAAAAGACAACAGCAGTGTGGATCTGAAGATCTCTTCTGCTGCTGTAACTGACTCTGCTGTGTACTTCTGTGCTCTGGAGCCCACAGTGACAGGAAATCCAGTGCATGCTGTACAAAAAGTGTTTAACTGGGAGAAAGAAATCGAAAGGTGCCGTTGAGGTTTTATGTATGGTGAAAAATTAAACAGATAATTAAGAAGTTCTTACATTAGTAGATCCTGTCATATATGGCAGTTAAAATATTCTGTGGCTGAAAGAGGAAGAAAGATCGTACAGATCAGTTTCATGAGGACATAAATGTGCATATGTGTGAGCACAACACTAAAATGTCTGTATATAAAAACAAATGGCAATAGTAACCCAAACACAGACAGCACATTTTAAAGCACACTTTAAAGGATTAGTTCACATCAGAATTAAAATTTAAATTAAAAAAGAAGTCCACTATATGGAGAAAAATCCTGAAATATTTTCCTCAAAAACATTAATTTCTTTTCAGCTGAAGAAAGAAAGACATAAACATCTTGGATGACACAGGGGTGAGTAAATTATCAGGAAATTTTAATTCTGAAGTGAACTAATTCTTTAAAACGAATGGACAAAACATGCTGTTCTGAGCTCCAACATTAGGGGGCAACATAACCTCACAAGCTATGCTTTATTCACATTAGACAACCACCCGATGTCTAAATAAAACACTGCTCACCATTTGATTTTAAAGCACAGAGCATGTCCATGTTTCACTAACCACACCCACATTATTAATACACAACAGAACTTCACTCAGTCTCAGTGAACAAACACTCTGATCTTTAAAGTGAACTTCAGTTAAGATGGAGGAGAGGCAAATGCTGCTCATGATGCTCATCACAGTTTCAGGTAAAGTAAATACAGTATACAGCAAAACAACTAAAATCCTTATTAGATCATGATATATTATAATATGATTGATTATATTTCAGGTGGATTTGCAGATAAAATTGGACCAAAAGATGGAAATACTAATGTAATCAAAGAAGAAGGAGAGTCTGTGACACTGAGCTGCACATATGAAACTAACAGCAATGATATTTGGCTTTTCTGGTACAGACAGTATCCAAACAGAGAACCAGAATATTTACTGTATAAAGGTGCTCGATCACAGAGCAGTCAGGAAGATATACCAGACGGTTTTCAGTCGAAAACATCCCAATCATCCACTGAACTCACTATTAACAGTGTGACTCTGTCAGATTCAGCTCTCTATTATTGTGCTCTTGAAGTAGCCCAGTGATACAAAATGCCTGAGAAGCTTTACAAAAACTCATACAAAATTAATGCTTTGAAGTGTCTTTAATCAATCTGTATCATGTTATTGTAAACCACAAACAGGGAATGTGGTGACAGCTGTGAATTTGCGAGGTTACATAAGGGCATGTGAATAAAATTCAGCATGCATCTCTACATGGTTCTCATATTACTGCTTTTATGTTTTCTCTTTCTCATGTCAAGGATGTCATTTAAAATGATTTGAAACCAAAGTCTCGTCACACACACACACACACACACACACACACAATATTTTACATACATGACAGGTAATTTTTGATCTTCTACATGTGTCTTTTGTGAATGTTATCACACTAGTCCAAACTAAAGATAATAAAAGGGGAGCAAATAAAACTGAAACAAGAAAAACATTACATAAATATGAAGAACACTTTCTGGCAGAGGATTCTTAGAATAAACAGTAAATGGGACTTTGCAAAAATGTATATACTTTTAATGAAATATATTATTTAGATGGTAAATTCTCATCATGAACACATCCATGAACTAAGCAGGGTTAAGCTTGGCCAGTACCCAGATGGGAGACCTCCTGGGAAAACTATATTGCTGGAAGAGGTGTTAGTGAGGCCAGCAGGGGGCGTCACCCTGTGGTCTGCGTGGGGTCCTAACGCCCCAGTATAGTGACAGGGACACGATACTGTAAATAAGCACTGGCCTTTAGATGAGATGTTAAATCTAGCTCCTGTGAATCTGTGTAATTCTTCATTTCTGTCCACTGTGCAAAATCTACATCATGTTTAGGCTAAATGTTTTATTCCCGCACTCGCGCCAGTAAGCATGTCATCAGGGAAGAGAAGAGTAGTCGCTGCAAGAAGGACGGGGACGTTGTTTTGATTAAAGATTACGAGGGCACATGATTTTAAAAAAATGATATGGATGGATAAATCATGTATAATAAATACTGGAATATTCCATAAAAAAATAAGAATTGTCAATTTTGATTTCATGGTGACTTTAAAGCATATAGCTGCACATATAGGTGCTTCTCAGTCTTAAAGTTAACATGTGCTCTTGGCTCGTCAAGCCTTGTCTGAAATAGGTTTCCATTTTGAAGACTTCTGATACTCAGTCCTTCAGCACACATACTGTATTCTACTGTACAACAGGCTCCAGCACACCTCAGTCTATTTTAATACCTCATCACATGAATGTTACTCTTTGTCTGCCCCTGTATGACTTTGTTCTGAGCGGCAGTAACACTTTAAAATCACATTATTCTCTCTTTTGAATTACAGAAGCTGTGCAGCTTTTAAGTTGTGTGCTTCACAGTTCACTGACCACACCCACAGTATTAGTACACAACAGAACTTCAGTCAGTGCATTCATTTACTCCTGATTAATATACTGGATATGACCACAGTTTCATTCACATTAAGGCAATATTCAGGTACAGTTTTCTAATAAATCCAACTGAATTATAAATACATTCTACCTCTGGACTGCCAACATGGAGAGACATATGCTGCTCATGATTCTCATTGTAGTTACAGGTAAGTACTAAATAATCTGGACAAACAACATCCCATTTTTATATGAAAGCAATCATCACATGATGTTTTTTTGTGTATAATATTTATCTATTTTAATACTGAAAGGACACATTTGCAAGAAACATTCCTACTGATCAGAGATTAGAGATCATGATGTATATAAAAAATGTATTTAATTTCAGGTGGATTTGCTGACAGAATTGGACCAGGAGAAGGAAATACTAATATAATGAAGGGAGAAGGAGAGTCTGTGACACTGAGCTGTACATATGATACAAGCAGCAATAATGTTTGGCTTTACTGGTTCAGACAGTATCCAAAAGGAGAACCTCAGTATTTACTGCTCAAAGGTGCTCGATCAGAGAGTTATGAGAATATACCAGACCGTCGGTTTCGGTCAACAACATCCCAGTCATCCACTGAACTCATTATTGATAAAGCAGCTCTGTCAGATTCAGCTCTCTATTATTGTGCTCTAAGAGTTGGAGCCCAGTGATACAAAATGCCTGAGAAGCTTTACAAAAACTCAAATACACAATGTGCTTTAAACAGTCTTTAATCTAACAGCATCAAACCACAATTTATTATTTTTTTGTAAACCACAGCTCTGGAAATACCACTGTGGCAACACCTGTGAATATGGGAGATTATGAAAGGTTATATATGGGGCATGTGAAACTATCATTAAGCATTTGTTTTTCTAAAAATGTTGTTTAAAAATGACTCTAAATTCAGAAATCATTCAGTGAACAAAGAGAATGGGATTTGTTAAACTAAAAAATGAACAAAAACTAACAAACAAGAAAACATAAAAATAATTTTTTTTCTGAAGTAGTTCTCTGTCCATTATCTTCTATTCTCTTACCCAGACAGGTAAGAAAAATATACTTTTTACTCATTTAAATTAAGTTTATTTTTCTTATCCCATTGGCGGGTTTTTTTTTTTTTTTTTTTTTTTCTTGTTTTAAACTTAAACTCACTGAATTTTGATAAATTATTCAGAAAACGACTTTTTGTTGACAAGTCGTTTTGTTTCTCGAATAAATGTTTCTTGATTTAACAATTTTAAGATATTTGTAGTGGAAACAAGACTAAAATACAGAGTTAAGCCCAACATAGACTTCACTTTTTGCATGATGCAAGTTTCGTCATCAGAAGAGTATGTGTGTACTGTACGCGCACCGCCGGATTTCTGTAACCGCGCGTACTTGTACTTGTCGCAGGTTGCACATGTGCATTTAATTTTTTTACAGTAATTAGTTTATCCACAAGGTGGCAACCGTGCCCTGGGGGCGTCGATTCACAAGGTAGTCAAAGAAAAACTGCATAAACAGAACAGACCGGAACACATGCAAGCTACAGCGACGATGGAGGCCTACATAGACGAGAGATTGTGTGAAGAGGTTAGAAAGTACCTTCATTTGTACAACTCTATCATGAAATAATACAAAGATGTTTACATGCGTTGTAACTCGTGGCGAGAGATTGCTCAAAACTGAGCATGCGTCAAACGTCTGTATATGCGTACGAGTCAAATGGAGTATACTTTGTAAGGCTGTGCATTCGACTGTTCGTGTACACTAGCGTACGCGTAGAAAAACTAAGTATACCCAGGGCTTAAGAAAATCACTCTTTGCGAGTACAGACAGTCATCAAACATCCCTATTGAAATCGATCTCATATACAACTTTAATATTATTATAGGTGCAAAGTCTTTGCAAAATGTCTTTTTTAAACTAACTTAAAAAGAATTGTGTATTGGTCTTTGCTAAAATGTAGAAACAATTTAATATAAATAAATAATTAGAGGGTAAATTATCATCAAGCACATTCACTGTACGCAGTGGTTCTCAACCGGTGGGGCGGGGGCGCGAGTAGGCTACAGGATGGGAGGAAAAAAAACCTGAAAATTTTTTTTATCACTAAACTACTGTCATAAAAAGATATAGTTTTGTATATACATAACTCCTGAATAAAATTAAAATGTGTTTGGACTGATTTAAAAAAAAAAAAAAAGTTTTGAACAAATTTGATTGGTTTGTCGATAGTGAGCGCAAATGCAGGTGATAAGCGGTTTTATTAAGCGAGTCATTGAGTCGTTCATTCACGATTCGTTCAAACGGCCGATTCATCAAGAATGAGACAGGTGTTTGTGAATGGGTCATTGAATCTTTGACTCAAACGATTTGTTCAAAACACTGAATCATTCAAAACACGATTGAGTGTTGCTGTGAGATGCGCTATGTTGTGATCTTTGTTTGGATTCATCGGATCTATTTTCGCTGCTAAAATAGACCAAAACAGTCATTATTTCGTCTAAAATGTAAGTGACTTAATATTATTAACTTGTTTGTTGAACTGTCATATCAGTGTCACATTTTCAATCGCGAGGTGATGGTAAATTAAGTGATGGTCAATTGTCAGCTCTCTTGGTCGTCAGGTCGTGTGATGTATGTTGCTGAACTGTATTCAAATGTTATAAATATAAAAACACCACATTTTGAAATTTAACTGCAGTATGTCAATTTAGTTTATTTGTGTGTGCTGCACTCATAGACTTTAGAAAACGGCGCTCATTTGTTTGATTTCTCCTCGAGAAGCTGCGCAAGCCTCAAAAGTTTAAGGTCCTTGCACCCTGAGTCCGAAACTGTCGTATTCGTTTTTTCATATTCGTCATTTGGTGGCTCTCAATTGTCAAAAACACCCCTCAAAATATTTGCTACGGATGCGAAAAATGCAGAAAATCGAACCATCCGAATTAATTTTTATGACGGACGGAAGTTTCAGAGGCTGCAAACGTATAAAACGTGAGGTCGTATTCAGTTTTATATATATATGAACGAATAAACTAGTCAGAATATAGGCTACAGTTAAAGCTTTCCTTTAGTTTTTGTGAAATGCTCACACGCACGCACGCACGCAGCCACGCACACACAAACATGTTTAAATACATTTATGTTGTTAATAAATAAATAACAATAAATTGTTGTAACAGCAATATCTCCAAGTTTTGTTTTTCACTGTAAAAATGTCATGATTTGCCAATGCAAAGAGAGTACCGCCACCTTTTTCCCCCACTTCAAGCACTGATTATTACACAAACAAATCATCCTCCTGGCGACTTTAATCAATAATAAAGCATAAATTAATATCAGAGGTCTGGTGCCAATTCCCAATTATAGCAATAGCCTAGTAATGCACTTGGGCCCCAACTGCAATGAACCAGCTTTGGGGGGGCCCAGCTTGCAAAAGGTTGAGAACCCGATCAGATAGAGATGATCTACTTCTTAATTTCAGCACTGTAGCTTTAAGAGGAGGTGCTACAGCTGGAGACTCCTTCTGCTAGATGATGAATGAATGTTTACTTCAGGAACACTTTGTGATGCAGATGAACTAAAACATCATCCTGAAAAATGATGCTGTTTGTTTTGGTTTTGTTCAGTTGTCTTGCACGTAAGTATCCTATTTCAACCCTCAGGCACTCAGTTTTCTTTTCCATTTGTTTGTATGTCTTTGTTGTCAAATGTTGATAATCTCATCTGCAGGTGTGAGTTTTGGGAATGTCATCACACCAGTTGAAACTCATATGTTTGGGACAGAAGGAGACATTATAAGTCTCTCCTGTAGCTACTCCTCAGCAAGAAGTTTATTTTGGTATCGCCAATATCCCGGATCAGCTCCTGAATTTCTTTTCATCATTCTCCACGCCACTGGGGAAGTTTTACAAAAATCTAATATTGTGGATCAAGATCCTCGATTCTCTGCAAAACTGAATGAAGAGAAAACCCATGTGTATCTGGAGATCTCCTCTGCTGAAGTGACAGACTCAGTGATGTTCTACTGTGCCATGGTGCCCACAGTGACAGGAAATCCAGTGCATGCTGTACAAAAAGTTTAACTGGGAGAAAGAAAGCGAGAGGTGCCGTTGAGGTTTTATGTACGGTGAAAAATCACACAGATCCTTAAGATAGTCTATTCTTATGAAGTTCTTATATTAGTAGATCTTGTCATATACAGCATAGTTAAAATATTCTGTGGCTGGAAGAGGAAGAAAGATCATACAGATCAGTTTCATAAATGTGCATATGTGTGAGCACAACACTAAAATGTCTGTATATAAAAACAAATGTCATCAGTAACTCAAACACAGACAGCACATTTTAAAGCACACTTTAAAGGATTAGTTCACAACAGAATTAAAATTTAAATTAAAAAAGAAGTCCACTATATGGAGAAAAATCCTGGAATATTTTCCTCAAAAACATTAATTTCTTTTCGACTCAAGAAAGAAAGAAATAAACATCTTGGATGACACGGGGGTGAGTAAGTTATCAGGAAATTTTTAATTCTGATGTGAACTAATCCTTTAAAGCAAATGGACAAAACATGCTGTTCTGAGCTCCAACATTAGGGGGCAACATAACCTCACAAGCTATGCTTTATACACATTAGACAACCACCTGATGTCTAAATAAAACACTGCTCACCATTTGATTTTAAAGCACAGAGCATGTCCATGTTTCACTAACCACACCCATATTATTAAAACATTACAGAACTTCACTCAGTCTCAGTGAACAAACACTCTGATCTTTAAAGTGGACTTCAGTTAAGATGGAGGAGAGGCAAATGCTGCTCATGATGCTCATCACAGTTTCAGGTAAAGTAAATACAGTATACAGCAAAACAACTAAAATCCTTATTAGATCATGATATTATAATATGATTAATTATATTTCAGGTGGATTTGCAGATAAAATTGGACCAAAAGATGGAAATACTAATGTAATCAAAAAAGAAGGAGAGTCTGTGACACTGAGCTGCACATATGAAACTAACAGCAATGATATTTGGCTTTACTGGTACAGACAGTATCCAAACAGAGAACCAGAATATTTACTGTATAAAGGTGCTCTGTCACAGAGCAGTCAGGGAGATATACCAGACGGTTTTCAGTCGAAAACATCCCAATCATCCACTGAACTCACTATTAACAGTGTGACTCTGTCAGATTCAGCTCTCTATTATTGTGCTCTAAGAGTAGTAGCCCAGTGATACAAAATGCCTGAGAAGCTTTACAAAAACTCATACAAAATTAATGCTTTGAAGTGTCTTTAATCAATCTGTATCATGTTATTGTAAACCACAAACAGTGAATGTGGTGACAGCTGTGAATTTGGGAGGTTACATAAGGGCATGTGAATAAAATTCAGCATGCATCTCTGGTTCTCACAGACTGCTTTTATGTTTTCTCTTTCTCATGTCAAGGATGTCATTTAAAATGATGTGAAACCAAAGTCTCGTAAACACACACACACACACACACATAATCGTATATGTGGTTTACGGGGACTCTCCATAGATGTAATGGTTTTTATACTGTACAAACTGTATATTCTGTCCCCCTACACTACCCCTACTCCTAAACCTACCCATCACAGAAAACTGTCTGCAGTTTTTGAATTTCAAAAAAAAAAAAGTTTTTTAAGCCGTTTTTTTTTAAGCCATTTGGTTTACGAGGCATATTTACGTTGTAATACCCATGTCATTATACATATTTGTGTATATATGTGTATACACCATGTATACAAGAACACACACACACATGCGCACACAAAACATTTTCATACATGACAGATAATTTTTGATCTTCTACAGGTGTCTTTTGTGAATGTTATCACACTAGTCCAAACTAAAGATATAGTGACAGGGACACGATACTGTAAATAAGCACTGGCCTTCAGATGAGATGTTAAATCTAGGTCCTGTGAATCTGTGTAATTCTTCATTTCTGTCCACTGTGCAAAATCTATGTCATGTTTAGGCTAAATGTTTTTTCCCGCACTCGCGCCAGTAAGCGTGTCATCAGAGAAAAAAAGAGTATAAGTACATATAGGTGCATCTCAGTCTTAAAGTTAACATGTGCTCTTGGCTCGTCAAGCCTTGTCTGAAATAGTTTTCCATTTTGAAGACTTCTGATACTCAGTCCTTCAGCACACATACTGTATTCTACTGTACAACAGGCTCCAGCACACCTCAGTCTATTTTAATACCTCACCACATGAATGTTACTCTTTGTCTGCCCCTGTATGACTTTGTTCTGAGCGGCAGTAACACTTTAAAATCACATTATTCTCTCTTTTGAATTACAGAAGCTGTGCAGCTTTTAAGTTGTGTGCTTCACAGTTCACTGACCACACCCACAGTATTAGTACACAACAGAACTTCAGTCAGTGCATTCATTTACTCCTGATTAATATACTGGATATGACCACAGTTTCATTCACATTAAGGCAATATTCAGGAACAGTTTTATAATAAATCCAACTGTATTATAAATACAATCTACCTCTGGACTGCCAACATGGAGAGACATATGCTGCTTATGATTCTCATTGTAGTTACAGGTGAGTAAATAAGCTGGACAAACAACATCCCATTTTTATATGAAAGCAATTACCACATGATGTTTTTGTTGTTGTTTAATATTTATCTATTTTAATACTGAAAGGACACATTTGTAAGTTTTATTGGAACAATCCTACTGATCAGAGATTATACAGAGCATGATGTATTTAAAAAATGTATTTAATTTCAGGTGGATTTGCTGACAGAATTGGACCAGGAGAAGGAAATACTAATATAATGAAGGGAGAAGGAGACTCTGTGACACTGAGCTGTTCATATGATTCTAGCAGCAGTAATGTTTTGCTTTACTGGTACAGACAGTATCCAAAAGGAGAACCTCAGTATTTACTGTGGAAAGCTGCAAGTGGTGATGAGGATATATCAGACCATCAGTTTTGGTCAACAACATCCCAGTCATCCACTGAACTCATTATTGATAAAGCAGCTCTGTCAGATTCAGCTCTCTATTATTGTGCTCTAAGAGTAGTTGCCCAGTGATACAAAATGCCTGAGAAGCTTTACAAAAACTCAAATACACAATGTGCTTTAAACAGTCTTTAATCTAACAGCATCAAACCACAATTTATTATTTTTTTGTAAACCACAGCTCTGGAAATACCACTGTGGCAACACCTGTGAATATGGGAGATTATGAAAGGTTATATATGGGGCATGTGAAACTATCATTAAGCATTTGTTTTTCTAAACATGTTATTTAAAAATTACTCTAAATTCAGAAATCATTCAGTAAACAAAGAGAATGGAATTTGTTAACCTAAAAATTGAACAACAACTAACAAACAAACAAGAAAACATAAAAATACATTTATTCTGAAGTAGTTCTCTGTTATCCAGATCAAGAGGATCTGCAGTCGTCATGTATAATGGGAAGAGGAGGAGTTTAACACAGACATCAGCGCACAAATCTACTGTAGGAAACAATCCAGCAGCTGGTCTTTGTTTAGTTTGTTCCTGACAGTTTGTTGAGTGAACATGTTCATCTATATTATGATACTGATGTCATCAACTGAAGGTATAATATCACAATATTTTAGAAAAATATCACATTAAGGAAATTAATTAAGAAAAAATTTAAATTTAATTGTGAATTGTGATTTAATTTATAAAAGATTCATATATCAATGATGTGTGTGTGTTTGTGTGCTAAACTTAATGCAACTTTCATTTGCAGGTTCCAGATCCACAGAAGTCATCACTCCAAAAAGTGTCAGAGTATTTGCACTTGAGGGTGACAATGTGACGCTCTCTTGTAACTACAGCGGTTCTGTTCGTGGTGTTCACTGGTATCGCCAATACGCAGGTTCACCACCACAGTTCCTCATACTGGAAGATTCAGGAGTAACTACTCCAGCTGATCCACCCGTTCCAAGAATAAACATCATTCACAGAAAAGAGCAAAGTCATATGGATCTGGAGATCTCCTCTGCTGCAGTATCAGACTCTGCTCTGTATTACTGTGCTCTGAGGCCCACAGTCACAGGAAACACTGTAACACTGTACAAAAAACAGTTCCCTTTCGTGGGAACTGTCGACGCTGCGTATAACGCATTGGGAACCTTCTGCGTGATAACGTCATTGAAGCACTCATGTATCTAACCAATCGCGTAGCGAGACGTCAGAGGCGGGTGACGTCACGGACCAGGAAACTATAAAGCATACCCGGATGCAGAGATCGCTAGCTTCTGTTGTCTTCAGCAAGCACTCTATGTTATCTTGTGTGTCTTATTTGGTGTTGTTTGTCTACCATCCTTTCATTATAAAGACAGAATCTCTTCGTCTGAGGACAAGAGTTTTCAGCTACAACACATATATATACATATATATATATATATCTAAGACACGAAAATGGCGGAGAAACAGCAACATTTTGTTAAGTGTGTTCATCCCTGTGAAAGATATTTAACACCTGGGGATACACACGAAATGTGTGTTGTTTGTCTGGGGGTTGAGCACGCACAGGCAGCTCTCGAGGGGGCTGTCTGTGTGCATTGCGACAAGCTCACCCTCAGAGTATTAAGATCACGCCGGGCACTCTTTGATAGAGAGGGTGCCTCGGTCGGTGTTCCCCGCGGATCGGGTCCCGCTGCTGCTGAGGCACAGCGTAGACTTCATTCGTGGGGTTCACAAATGGAGCTGGCAGAGGGGCTTGAGACGGGCCCAGCCTTATCTCAGCCCTCACCTGCCAGATCCAGTGTCTCTCCTCTGGCGGTGGAAGCACGCGCTGCGGTTTCTTCCCCCCGGAGAGAGGCACCGGCGCTTCACCTCTCTTCCTCCGAGGAGGTTGATGTGGTGAGCGTCGAGGCTGGGGAGGAGGTTCCGCCATCCTCTTCCCCAGCATATGAGGAGCTCTTGGAGGTAGTGACTAGGGCTGTGGATAAGTTAAAGATCGACTGGCCAGTAGAGAAGGCAGAAATGAAACCAAAAAGTAAACTCGATGAACGGTTTCTCCCTGCCCGGTCACTACCCCAGCGTCGGGGTTTGCCTTTCTTCCCCGATCTTCACGCCGAGGTGTCAAGATCGTGGAAAAGGCCCGTTCAGTATAGAATTTTCAGCCCCCAGACTTCTACTTATAGCAATATAATGGGGCTGAAACAGCACGGCTATGGGGCGATGCCTCGAGTAGAGGAGACGCTCGCGAGCTATCTCTCGCCTGAGTCTGCATCGTCCCTAAAAACCCCAACGCTGCCCACTAAGCCCCTAAAGACAACATCGGGCTTAGTGGGCAAGGCTTATGCGGCAGTAGGTCAGGCGGCAGCATGCTTACACACAATGTCATTGCTGCAGGCATATCAAGCCGACCTGCCGGGGGAGATTGATGAAAGCGGGGAGGCCACATTTGAATGCATCCAGGAACTTAGGAAAGCAACAGACCTGGCTCTCCGTGCCACCAAAGAGACGGCCAAATCAGTAGGCCGTTCTATGGCAGCCTTGGTGGCCACGGAAAGGCATTTGTGGCTGAACCTCTCGGACATAAGGGATAAAGATAAAGCTGCCCTTATGGACGCGCCGCTGTCTCCTGCGGGCCTGTTTGGCGACGCTGTGACATCAGTCGTCGACAGGTTCCAGGAGACCAAGAAACAATCTGCGGCGTTCCAGAGGTTCCTCCCCCGCCGTTCAAAAATTCCCCCCGAGGCTGCTGAGCGGGAGCAGCCTCGGCCGTCCACGAGCTCCTCTGCGCACCACAGAGCGCAGCAAAAGATCAGTGTGGCCACCCGTACTCCCCCACAGAAAACCTGGGGATCGGGGCGGTCTACACAGCAGAAGCCTTCGAGGGGTAAAACGGACCTGCGGGCCGTTATTATCGCCAAGAAGGCTTCAAAGCGAGGGCGGCCCCCTCCGGAGGGAGCCTGGTGTCAGGATATCTGGCACCCGCTTCCCTTCGGCACCCTCAGGGGACCGTTGTGTTAACTCTGCCACCCAGTGTGCGTCAGGGCGCAGCGGTCTCCACCGACCCTCCGAGGAGGACCGGTTATCACTTGATTCGGCTGTCTTCTGCCGGTGCGCCGCTTCAGAGAGTCGAGTCAAGTGCTCAAATAACACCAGAGGCCAGTCTTGAGAGACTGGTTCCCTTAGTAGATTTTATGGCAGAATGGAAACGTCTGCCGAATATATCGAAATGGGTGCTGCTCATCATAGAAAAGGGTTACAGAATTCAGTTCGGGTCTCGCCCGCCCAGGTTCAACGGGGTTCTTCCCACAGTGGTGACCCCCGAGCAGTCTCTGGTGATGGAACGAGAGGTTATGACACTTTTGCAAAAAGGAGCTATAGAAAGGGTTCCTCCTCCCAGCAAGCTGTCAGGCTTTTACAGCCGCTACTTCATTGTTCCAAAGAAGGATGGGGGACTACGTCCTATCATAGATTTACGGGTGCTAAATCGCTCTATACAAAAGCTAAAATTCAAGATGCTTACACTCAAACAGATTATCCCACAGATCAGGTCCGAGGACTGGTTTGTGGCGATAGACCTGAAAGATGCGTACTTTCATGTGTCCATCCATCCTTCTCACAGGAAGTTCCTCAGGTTTGCTTTCGGGGGCGAAGCCTACCAATACAGGGTTCTTCCGTTCGGCCTGTCATTATCACCCCGCACGTTCACGAAGTGCGTGGATGCAGCTCTGGCTCCACTGAGACTCCAGGGCATCCGCGTACTGAATTATATCGACGATTGGTTGATTCTAGCTCAATCAGAGCAACTAGCAGTTCAGCATCGAGATGCTGTTCTGTCCCACATGAAAAGGCTTGGGCTGAGGCTCAATGCCAAGAAGAGTGTGCTAGTTCCGGCTCAGACGACCACTTATCTAGGTGTAGTCTGGGACTCCACCACGATGCAGGCACATCTGTCCCCTGCTCATGTGAGTTCCATCCTCGCAGCCGTGAAAGGGGTGAAATTAGGCCAGTCACTCACTGTAAAACAGTTCCAGAAACTGTTAGGTCTGATGGCAGCTGCGTCCAACGTGATACCTTTTGGCCTTCTGCACATGAGACCCTTACAGTGGTGGCTCAGGACCAGGGGGTTTTCTCCGAGGGGAAATCCTTTTCGCATGATCAGAGTCACGCGGCGATGCCTTCATGCTCTGGCCATGTGGAAAAATCCCTGGTTCCTGTCCCAGGGGCCTGTGCTGGGGACTTCTGGTCGTCGTGTAATGCTTACGACAGATGCTTCCCTCACGGGCTGGGGGGCGATCATGAGTGGTCGCTCAGCTCAGGGGTTATGGGAGGACCATCAGCTCTCCTGGCACATAAATCGGCTGGAGATGATGGCGGTGTTTCTAGCATTGAAACACTTCCTCCCAGACCTGAGAGACCACCATGTGTTGGTCCGTACGGACAACATGTCAGTGGTCTCATACATAAACCATCAGGGGGGTCTGCGGTCTCGCCAACTATATTACTTGGCCTGTCGGATTCTCCTGTGGTCCCTAGGGAAGCTGCGCTCGTTAAGGGCAGCCTACATCCCGGGGTATCAAAACGTGGGAGCAGACGCCCTGTCGAGGCAGGGGCCGAGGCCCGGGGAGTGGAGACTCCACCCAGAAGTGGTGGATCTCATATGGAAAAATTTCGGTCAAGCGGAAGTCGACCTATTTGCCTCGGGAGAGTCAACCCAGTGTCCACTCTGGTACTCCCTAACATACCCAGCACCTCTGGGTCTGGATGCCATGGTGCAGACGTGGCCGAGGCTACGTCTGTACGCTTTTCCCCCGTTCGCTCTGCTCCCGGGAGTTCTGGAGAAAGTACGCCAGGAGGGGGCCAGCCTAATACTGGTAGCCCCGTTCTGGCCAACCAGGATATGGTTCTCGGACTTAGTGTCCCTATTAGACGGCTCCCCAATGGAGCTTCCCCTCAGACAGGATCTCCTGTCGCAAGCGGGCGGCACGATAATACATCCTCGCCCAGAACTATGGAAGCTATGGGCCTGGCCTCTGAGGGGGCCAGGTTCATAGAAGCTGGTCTCCCAACTGAGGTTGTGGAGACCATCCTTAACTCCAGAGCTCCCTCCACGAGGAAGCTGTATTCCTATAAATGGAATTTGTTTTCTACTTGGTGTAGACGAAATAATACGGACCCTGTCCACTCTTCTATAAGCTTCGTGCTAAGATTTCTCCAAGAAAAGTTCTCGGAGGGCCTATCTCCTTCAACCTTGAAGGTTTATGTTGCGGCTATCTCAGCCTATCATGCTCCTCTGGAGGGGGATTCCTCGGTAGGACGAGACCCCCTCGTAACACGCTTCCTCCGTGGTACACTGAGGTTGAGGCCTCCAGTGCGCACAAGGGTTCCGGCCTGGGACTTGGCCGTGGTATTGCAAGGGCTAGCCGAGGCTCCCTTCGAACCATTAGAGGAGGTTCCAGAAAAATTCCTCACTCTAAAAACTATTTTCCTACTTGCTATCACTTCTCTGAAGAGAATAGGAGACTTACAAGCACTTTCAATTGCTCCATCTTACCTGGAATTTGCCCCAGGAATGGTGAAGGCATTCCTTCATGTTAGGCCTGGCTATGTGCCAAAGGTCCCCACTAATGTCCCAGGTCCCATTGTGCTCCAGGCCTTCTATCCTCCTCCCTTCGAGACTTCGGATCAGGAAAAACTGAATCTGCTCTGCCCAGTGAGGGCTTTGGATATGTATGTCCACAGAGCTGCCCTGTGGCGAAAGTCAGATCAATTATTTGTCTGTTATGGGTCCCCTAAGAAAGGGGGCCCAGCATCTAAGCAGAGGATGAGCAAGTGGGTGGTCGAGGCCATCTCACTTGCATATGAAGCGGCCGGACAGCCTTCTCCATTGAATGTCCGCGCCCACTCTACCAGGGGTATGGCGGCATCAAAGGCTTTGATGTCTGGTATCTCCATTAATGATATCTGTGATGCAGCTGGATGGTCATGCCAGCACACATTTATCAGGTTCTATAACCTTGATGTCGGCTCCACTCCGGGGTCTTCTATTCTGTCAAGCTAACATTGGCAAGTACTTGAAGCTACGGCACAGCTGGGATTGCGTTCCCAATGCGTTATACGCAGCGTCGACAGTTCCCACGAAAGGGAACGTCTCAGGTTACAGATGTAACCCTGGTTCCCTGAGTAGGGAACGAGACGCTGCGTCTCCTGCCGTACCCCCAGCATACTTGCGAGTGCTTGCTTCAGACTTATCCCAGAAGCTAGCGATCTCTGCATCCGGGTACGCTTTATAGTTTCCTGGTCCGTGACGTCACCCGCCTCTGACGTCTCGCTACGCGATTGGTTAGATACATGAGTGCTTCAATGACGTTATCACGCAGAAGGTTCCCAATGCGTTATACGCAGCGTCTCGTTCCCTACTCAGGGAACCAGGGTTACATCTGTAACCTGAGACGTTTTCATATGCTTATCAAACCTTGAAATGTACATACAAACCACAGCTGGACTCAACAACACAAATGTCAAAAAAGACACAACAGCTACTGATAGTGGAATTGTCAAGTAAAATAATGTTAATGTAAGCTGGCTTTACACTGCAAAACATGATTTTCATATTCAGTATTTTTGTCTTGTTTTCCAATACAAATTTCTAAACATTTTTATACCAAGATACATTTACTTGAGAAGCAGAATGACTTAAAAAATAAAGTTTTCTGAAAACATTTGTCAGATATGCTTAAAACAAGAAAAAATACCTCCCAGACAGGTAAGAAAAATATACTTTTACTATACCCCAATGGCAGTTTTTTGTTTTTGTTTTTTCTTGTTTTAAATTTAAACTCACTTGATTTTGATAAATTATTCAGAAAACAAGACTTTTTGTTGACAAGTCGTTTTGTTTCTCGAATAAATGTTTCTTGATTTAACAATTTTAAGATATTTGTACTGGAAACAAGACTAAAATACAGAGTTAAGCCCAACATAGACTTCACTTTTTGCATGATGCAAGTTTCGTCATCAGAAGAGTATGCGTGTATTTCTGTAACCGCTCGTACTTGTACTTGTCGCAGGTCACACATGCGCATTTAATTTTTTTGCAGTAATTACTTTATCCACAAGGTGGCAATCGTGCCCTGGGGGCGTCGATTCACAAGGTAGTCAAGGAAAAACTGCATAAACAGAACAGACCGGAACACATGCAAGCTACAGTGACGATGGAGGCCTACATAGACGAGAGATTGTGTGAAGAGGTTAGAAAGTACCCTCATTTGTACAACTCTAGCATGAAAGAATACAAAGATGTTTACATGGGTTAACGAGAGATTGCTCAAAACTGCGCATGCGTTAAACGCCTGTATATGCGTACGAGTCAAATGAAGTATACTTTGCAAGGCTGTGCGTTTGACTGTGCGTGTACACTAGCATACGCATAAAAACAAAGTATACCCAGGGCATAAGAAAATCACTCTTTATGAGTACAGACAGTAACTCCATATATAATGTAACTAATAGAATAAACTGAACAATTGGTTTCAGTCAGTTACATCAGAAATCCCTATTGAAATCGATCTCATATACAAATCAGAACAACTGTAATATTATTATAGGTGCAAAGTCTTTTTTAAATTAACCTTAAAAAAAATTGTGTATTGGTCTTTGCTAAAATGTAGAAACAGTTTAATATAAATAAATAGAGGGTAAATTATCATCAAGCACATTCACTATAGGATCAGATAGAGATGATCTACTTCTTAATTTCAGCACTGTAGCTTTAAGAGGAGGTGCTACAGCTGGAGACTCCTTCTGCTAGATGATGAATGAATGTTTACTTCAGGAACACTTTGTGATGCAGATGAACTAAAACATCATCCTGAAAAATGATGCTGTTTGTTTTGGTTTTGTTCAGTTGTCTTGCATGTAAGTATATTATTTCAACCCTCAGGCACTCAGTTTTCTTTTCCATTTGTTTGTATGTCTTTGTTGTCAAATGTTGATAATCTCATCTGCAGGTGTGAGTTTTGGGAATGTCATCACACCAGTTGAAACTCATATGTTTGGGAGAGAAGGAGACATTATAAGTCTCTCCTGTAGCTACTCCTCAGCAAGAAGTTTATTTTGGTATCGCCAATATCCTGGATCAGCTCCTGAATTTCTTTTCATCATTCTCCACGCCACTGGGGAAGTTTCACAAAAATCTAATATTGTGGATCAAGATCCTCGATTCTCTGCAAAACTGAATGAAGAGAAAACCCATGTGTATCTGGAGATCTCCTCTGCTGAAGTGACAGACTCAGTGATGTTCTACTGTGCCATGGTGCCCACAGTGACAGGAAAACACACTACACTGTACAAAAACCTCACTTACTGTATTTTGGAAAAGTATTAAAGCATACAGGATATTTCTACTGACATTTTACTATTCAATATATAAAAAGAACATCTAACCCACCAAAAAGAAAAAAAAACTTAATGTTTTCATTTTATAATATAATAAAATTTATATAATTCGTCTTCATTTTAAACTTAATTGTAAGCAACAAAAATACGCTTTCTGCTAGTCTGAGTAATTATTGTAACAGAATCTTCATTTCTGTCTACCATGCAAAATCTTGATTTAAGTTTAAGATTATCCCCCTAAAATATGTTACTAAAATATGTTGTAGCTTTTCATTTATCTATATCGATCTATTTATTAATATTCTTTTAAATATGTGGGAATGTATAAATAACATTTAAAAAGTCTTGTCTGTCATATATTGTGAGACGAGGGCTGGATGTAGTGAATCTGAGGAGGAGGAGTTTATCACAGTCATTGTGAGATACAATAAAGGACTGTAAACATTTCATAAATCTCTTCGGATCATCTGATGTTTCTGTGTGTCTCCTGTTCAAACCTGAATATTGAGTCAACATGTTGATCTATTTAATCATATCATCAGCTCAAGGTAGGTGCATATGATGGAGCAATCTTAAAAGGGGGATGAAAACATTTTAGAACATTTTTCGTGTAGAACGAATTTAGTTTTTGTGTAATTTATAAATAAATTATGACTTTCGTATTTAAGAAAAAGAGCTGATTGCTATATATAAGAAATGCTTTTTTTTTTTTTTTTTTAGATAACCAAGCTAATAACAACATTGCATTATTAAGTATATACAGTACATTTGATTGCATTTTAATTGAGAATGTTCATTTGAAAGAGGATGTAAATTTCACTTACATTTTTCACTTTTTTACGCTTTAACCGCAGGTTCCAGAGCTGCAGAAGTCATCACACCATACAGTGATTATGAATTTGCTGTTGAGGGTGAAAATGTAACACTCTCACCCTCTAGCTACACTGGTTCTGTTCGAGGTCTTCACTGGTATCGTCAATACGCAGGTTCACCACCACAGTTCCTCATAATGCATAACTATGGGACAGTTACTAAAGCTGATCCTCCAGTTGCTGGAATCTCAATCCATCACAGAAAAGACAACAGCAGTGTGGATCTGAAGATCTCTTCTGCTGCTGTAACTGACTCTGCTGTGTACTTCTGTGCTCTGGAGCCCACAGTGACAGGAAATCCAGTGCATGCTGTACAAAAAGTGTTTAACTGGGAGAAAGAAAGCGAGGTGGGGTTGAGGTTTTATGTATGGTGAAAAATCACACAGATACTTAAGATAGCCTATTCTTATGAAGTTCTTGATTCTTATGAAATTCTTGTGAGGACATAAATGTGCATATGTGTGAGCTCAACACTAAAATGTCTGTATATAAAACAAATGCCAATGGTAAGTCAAACACAGACAGCACATTTTAAAGCACACTTTAAAGAATTAGTTCACTTCAGAATTAAAATTTCCTGATAATTTACTCACCCCCATGTCATCCAAGATGTTTGTCTTTATTTCTTCAGTCAAAAAGAAATTAAGGTTGAGGAAAGCATTCCAGGATTTTTCTCCATATAGTGGACTTCAACAGTTACCAACGGGTTGAAGGTCCAAATTTAAGTTTCAGTGCAGCTTCAAAGGGCTCTACACGATCCCAGACGAGGAATAAGGGTCTTATAGCGAAATGATAGGTTATTTTCTGAAAAAAATAAAATAAAAATGTATATACATTTTAATCACAAATGCTCATCTTGCACTGCGATGCGCCACACATTACGTAATGGAAAGGTCATGTGTGACATAGGCGGAAGTACTGAGCAAGTGTTTACAAAGTGAACATGCAAAGACTAGGTCAAATGGGCTTTACAAAAAAGGTAAAACAACGATGTTGGACGATTTTTGAAGTTGGAGAAGAAAATGAGATGGAGTTTTTCGCCCTATATGGCGGTATATCCGCCTATGTCACACGTGACCTTTCCAATGCGTGGCACATCACAGAGCAGTGCAAGACAAGCATTTGTGGTTAATGACTGATATTTTTACTAAATAAGACCCTTATTCCTCGTCTGGGATCGTGTAGAGTCCATTGAAGCTGCAGTGAAACTGCAGTTTGGACCTTCAACCCGTTGGTAACTGTTGGAGTCCACTATATGGAGAAAAATCCTGGAATGTTTTCCTTCAAAACCTTAATTTCTTTTCAACTGAAGAAAGAAAGACATAAACATCTTGGATGACATGGGGGTGAGTAAATTATCAGGAAATTTTAATTCTGATGTGAACTAATCCTTTAAAGCAAATGGACAAAACATGCTGTTCTGAGCTCCAACATTAGGGGGCAACATAACCTCACAAGCTATGCTTTATTCACAATATAGACAACCACCTGATGTCTAAATAAAACACTGCTCACCATTTGATTTTAAAGCACAGAGCATGTCCATGTTTCACTAACCACACCCACATTATTAATACACAACAGAACTTCACTCAGTCTCAGTGAACAAACACTCTGATCTTTAAAGAGGACTTCAGTTAAGATGGAGGAGAAGCAAATGCTGCTCATGATGCTCATCACAGTTTCAGGTAAAGTAAATACAGTATACAGCAAAACAACTAAAATCCTTATTAGATCATGATATATTATAATATGATTGATTGTATTTCAGGTGGATTTGCTGATAAAATTGGACCAAAAGATGGAAATACTAATGTAATCAAAGAAGAAGGAGAGTCTGTGACACTGAGCTGCACATATGAAACTAACAGCAATGATATTTGGCTTTACTGGTACAGACAATATCCAAACAGAGAACCAGAATATTTACTGTATAAAGGTGCTCTGTCACGGAGCAGTCAGGGAGATATACCAGACGGTTTTCAGTCGAAAACATCCCAATCATCCACTGAACTCACTATTAACAGTGTGACTCTGTCAGATTCAGCTCTCTATTATTGTGCTCTTGAAGTAGCCCAGTGATACAAAATGCCTGAGAAGCTTTACAAAAACTCATACAAAATTAATGCTTTGAAGTGTCTTTAATCAATCTGTATCATGTTATTGTAAACCACAAACAGGGAATGTGGTGACAGCTGTGAATTTGTGAGGTTACATAAGGGCATGTGAATAAAATTCAGCATGCATCTCTACATGGTTCTCACATAACTGCTTTTATGTTTTCTCTTTCTCATGTCAAGGATGTCATTTAAAATGATATGAAACCAAAGTCTCGTAAACACACACACGCACAAAATATTTTACATACATGACAGATAATTTTTGTGAATGTTATCACACTAGTCCAAACTAAAGATAATAAAAGGGGAGCAAATAAAACTGAAACATTACATAAATATGAAGAACACTTTGTGGATCTGGCTGTCATCATAACATCCAGGTATCATCCTGCTGGTGGGTGAGGAGAGACCCCAAGCCCACTGTAAAGTGCTTTGAATGTACAGAATGTACATATAAAATGCTTCATTTGTTCATTCATTGACGAATCAGATAGAGATGATCTGTTTCATAAATTCAGCACTGTAGCTTTAAGAGGAGGTGCTAGAGCTGGAGACTCCTTCTGCTAGATGATGATGTTTATTTCAGTAACACTGTCCTGCAGATGAACTAAAACATCATCCTGAAAAATGATGCTTTGTTTTTTGCTTTTGCTTTCTTCTCTTGCTTGTAAGTATTTCACTTCAACCCTTAATATTTGTCTTAATCTGGTTATTTCTTTCCTTTATGAAATTAAAGAAATGAAGGTAATCTCATCTGCAGGTGTGAGTTTTGGGAATGTCATCACACCAGTTGAAACTCATATGTTTGGGAGAGAAGGAGACATTATAAGTCTCTCCTGTAGCTACTCCTCAGCAAACAGTCTGTTTTGGTATCGCCAATATCCCGGATCGGCTCCTGAATTTCTTTTCAGTATTCTTCATGCCACTGGGGCAGTTTTACAAAAATCTAATATTGTGGATCAAGATCCTCGATTCTCTGCAAAACTGAATGAAGAGAAAACCCATGTGTATCTGGAGATCTCCTCTGCTGAAGTGACAGACTCAGTGATGTTCTACTGTGCCATGGTGCCCACAGTGACAGGAAAACACACTACACTGTACAAAAACCTCGCTTACTGTACTGTGAGAAAGTGTTAAAGCATAAACAGATATATTCATGTGCCATTTAGAGGATTTACTAATCAATATGAAAAAAGTAAAAACCTTTTATCTGCTACATGTTTTCATGTTATAATTTATAGTACTCTTTCTTACAAACCTATAGGTAAAAATGCTTTCTCTGTGTAATTATTTCTGTCCACTACAGTATGTTAAACACGCTGTCCTGTGTTTAAACAGAAGGGGGCAGTATAATATCACAAGTGAAGATTTCTCTGACATTACGCTCCTGCCTAGTCGCTCAGGTATTGGAAAACTTTTTCTCTCCTCACCTCTTGCCCTTTTAAAAAATGAAAAAAAAAAAAAAAAAAAAAATGTAGAATGGGACTTCGTTTTGTCTGAAGGGGTGGGTTTACAGTACAATCCCTCTTCTTGTACTATATAATGAATTAGAAATCAGAGTTTTCTTAAAACCAGTGAATCTATTCTAGTATTTATGTCTGTATTTGGTATGTGAGAGGGGACTGAGGATCTGACCCATGGCAGGAATGCAATAACAGTGTTTCCTCATTTAGCCCGGCTTTCAGAGAATAAATATGTACTTGTTTTGTACTTAAATAATTTCTCACACAACCAAATTAATCAAGTTATATTTTGAATTAAAGAGAATTATATTAATATTTTGTAGAAAGAGTCTTGGAATAACCTAATTTGTGTAAAGAACAATACCATGTTAAGATCATGATGTTGCTAAAGTTATCTGTACTGTTAACCTATCAGAAGCTGTAGAAATGTGGTCAACTGATTATACATCTGATTATAAGTATAAGTGTTTCTGTATCTATAAGTTAGTTTGAGGCTGGATCATCTTACTCATTTTTTCTATGGCGTGTGGAAGTGTGGAGAACTTTGTCTTCAGTAAACTCTCTGTTAACTGACTGAACTTCAACTGAACTTGACTCCTGGTCTTCATTGATCATACTTGTCTCTTTATGTGAACCAACTGTAATTCCCATACAGTCCATCGGGAATTATGATCTCATGTGAGTGACAGGTTGTCCTGCACTCGCGCCAGTAAGCATGTCAACAGAGAAGAGAAGAGCAGTTGCTGCAAGAAGGTCAGGGACGTAATTTTGGTTAAAGTTTACGAGGGCACATGAATTTAAATTAAAAAATTATATGGATGGATAAATCATGTATAATAAATACTGGAATATTCCATAAAAAATAAGAATTGTCAATTTTGATTTCATGGTGACTTTAAAGCATATACACCGATCAGACATAACATTATGACCACTGACAGGTGAAGTGAATAAAAAATGATTCTCTTCATCACGGCACCTGTTGGGTGGGATATATTAGGCAGCAAATGGACATTTTGTCCTCAAAGTTGATGTGTTAGAAGCAGGAAAAATAGGCAAGTGTAAGGATTTGAGCGAGTTTGACAAGGGCCAAATTGTGATGGCTAGACGACTGGGTCAGAGCATCTCCAAAACTGCAGCTCTTGTGGGGTGTTCCCGGTCTGCAGTGGTCAGTATCTATCAAAAGTGGTCCAAGGAAGGAACAGTGGTGAACCGGTGACAGGGCCAAGGCACACTGATGCACGTGGGCTGGCCTGTGTGGTCCGATCCAATAGACGAGCTACTGTAGCTCAAAGCGCCAACAGTGGGCACGTGAGCATCAGAACTGGACCACGTAGCAATGAAAGAAGGTTGCCTGGTCTGATGAATCACGTTTTCTTTTACATCACGTGGATGGCTGGGTGTGTGTGCGTCGCTTACCTGGGGAACACATGGCACCAGGATGCACTATGGGAAGAATGTTCTGCTGGGAAACCTTGGGCCCTGCCATCCATGTGGATGTTACTCTGACACGTACCACCTACCTAAGCATTGTTGCAGACCATGTTCACCCTTTCAAATGGTATTTCAACAGGCTCTACCACACCTCAGTCTATTTTAATACCTCACCAACATGGATGTTTCTCTTTTTCTGCCCCTGTATGAATTCTTTCTGAGTGACCAGTAACACTTTATAATCACATTATGCTCTCTTTTAAATTGTGTGCTTCACAGTTCACTGACCACACCCACAGTATTAGTACACAACAGAACTTCAGTCGGTGCATTCATTTACTCCTGATTAATATACTGGATATGACCACAGTTTCATTCACATTAAGGCAATATTTAGGTACAGTTTTCTGATAAATCCAACTGTATTATAAATACAATCTACCTCTGGACTGCCAACATGGAGAGACATATGCTGCTCATGATTCTCATTGTAGTTACAGGTAAGTACTAAATAAGCTGGACAAACAACATCCCATTTTTATATGAAAGCAATCATCACATGATGTGTTTTTTTTTTTTTTTTTTTTTTTTTTTTTTTAATATATATCTATTTTTTTATTGAAAGGACACATTTTTAAGTTTTATTGAAACAATCCTACTGATCAGAGATTACAGATCATGATGTATATAAAAATGTATTTAATTTCAGGTGGATTTGCTGACAGAATTGGACCAAGAGAAGGAAATACTAATATAATGATGGGAGAAGGAGACTCTGTGACACTGAGCTGTTCATATGATACAAGCAGCAATAATGTTTGGCTTTACTGGTACAGACAGTATCCAAAAGGAGAACCTCAGTATTTACTGCTCAAAGGTGCTCGATCAGAGAGTGGTTATGAGAATATACCAGACCGTCGGTTTCGGTCAACAACATCCCAGTCATCCACTGAACTCATTATTGATAAAGCAGCTCTGTCAGATTCAGCTCTCTATTATTGTGCTCTAAGAGTTGGAGCCCAGTGATACAAAATGCCTGAGAAGCTTTACAAAAACTCAAATACACAATGTGCTTTAAACAGTCTTTAATCTAACAGCATCAAACCACAATTTATTATTTTTTTGTAAACCACAGCTCTGGAAATACCACTGTGACAACACCTGTGAATATGGGAGATTATGAAAGGTTATATATGGGGCATGTGAAACTATCATTAAGCATTTGTTTTTCTAAATATGTTATTTAAAAATGACTCTAAATTCAGAAATCATTCAGTAAACAAAGGGAATGGGATTTGTTAAACAAAAAATTGAACAAAAACTGACATACAAACAAGAAAACATAAAATACATTTTTTTTCTGACGTATTTCTCTGTCCGTTATCCAGATCAAGAGGATCTGCAGTCGTCATGTATAATGGGAAGAGGAGGAGTTTAACACAGACATCAGCGCACAAATCTACTGTAGGAAACAATCCAGCAGCTGGTCTTTGTTTAGTTTGTTCCTGACAGTTTGTTGAGTGAACATGTTCATCTATATTATGATACTGATGTCATCAACTGAAGGTATAATATCACAATATTTTAGAAAAATATCACATTAAGGAAATACAATGAAATGTATAATTTAAATTTAATTGTGCTCTTTTTAATGATTTTTTGTTCCAAATTTATAAAAGTTTCATATATCAGAGATGTGTGTATCATGTTTGTGTGCTAAACTTAATGGCACTTTAATTTGCAGGTTCCAGATCCACAGAAGTCATCACTCCAAAAAGTGTCAGAGTATTTGCACTTGAGGGTGACAATGTGACGCTCTCTTGTAACTACAGCGGTTCTGTTCGTGGTGTTCACTGGTGTCACCAATACGCAGGTTCACCACCACAGTTCCTCATACTGGAAGATTCAGGAGTAACTACTCCAGCTGATCAACCCGTTCCAAGAATAACCATCATTCACAAAAAAGAGCAAAGTCATGTGTATCTGGAGATCTCCTCTGCTGCAGTATCAGACTCTGCTCTGTATTACTGTGCTCTGAGGCCCACAGTCACAGGAAACACAGTAACATAAAACAAAAAGTATATTTCACCATCCAGATGAATGTCTAGTTTCCCTAAATTGTTTTTGTGACCTGGAACATGGATGAATTAAAGTCGATGCAAAAAACAAACCTGTGTATTTAGTGAGTGATGTCACTAACCACACCCACTTTACAAATACTCTTTAGAACTTAGAACTCGTTCAAACTGCAGTGTCAGTGAAATGTATCTTCTTCTTCATTCACATTAGATACAGGGATTCCCTGAAGTCCTTCATTGCAGTGTCTCTTGTCCCTGCGAACATGATTAGGCTTAAAACAAAATAAATCACTCGGAATAGTAACATGGACAGATGCCAATTGCTCATTCTCATGACAGGTACTTTTTTAGAGTGTCATTTATATATTCATACACTACTGTTTAAAAGTTTGGGGTCAGTAAGATTTTTTTAAAAGAAAGTAATACTTTTATTCAGGAAACATACATAAAACTGATCAAAAGCGACAGTGAAGACATTTGTAATGTTATAAAAGTTTCTATTTCAAATAAATGCTTTTTCTTGAGCACCAAATCAGCATATTAGAATGATTTCTGAAGGATCATGTGACACTGAAGACTGGAGTAATGGCTGTAGAAATAAATAGAAATTTTAAAAAATAAAATTCCTTTTAAAAACCTTAAAATTCTTGCTGATCCCAGACTTTTGAATGATAGTGTATATAGATCATTTAATTAGTATGTTTTTTTTTTTAGTATTTAAGTATTTCCAGGGTTATTTCTATTATTGTTCTAAAGCACAAATTGTCTTGTAGGTGTGTTTGCTGACAGCATTGTGCCAAAAGAAGAAGGTACAAATAAAACCAGGAGAGAAGGAGAGTCTGTGACGCTGAGCTGCACATATAAAAGCAGAAATAATGTTTTCCTTTACTGGTACAGACAGTATCCTAATAGTGAACCTCAGTATTTGCTGTTTAAAGGCGCTCGCTCGTCTGATGAAGGGAGTGTATCAGACATTCGTTATAAGTTAACTAAATCTCCTACATCCACTTCACTCACCATTAACTATGTGAATCTGTCAGATTCAGCTCTCTATTACTGCGCTCTTAAAAGCAGAAGCCCAGTGATACAAAGTCCACAGACGCTTTACAAAAACACACACATAATTAGTGTGTCAGTTATCCACCACATCTATGTGTCTTAAACCACAAGACAACAGGATGTGATAACACCTGCTGCAGAAGAAAAATAAAAAAAACAGTCAAATGCATCTCTTTTGTTGGTTAGGTCCACCTCTTCAGGTTTCCTCAACCTTGTTGTTGTAAACTTATAGCAACAATAAAACTGAAAAAATCTTTCTTTAGTGACATCTACAACTATGGAAGTGCATTTCTGTCTCAGAGTAAAAAATAAAAGGCAGTTTAAAATAAGAAAAAGTCACAATTATGAGAATTAAATTCACAATTAAAGGTGCAGTAGGTGATCTGGGAAAATGCTAACTTTAGCCTGCTAGCATTGAAAGCGTACGTTCCACCCTCCCTGCAAATCGCTGTCCAAAGCCACGCCTCCTCCAAAACATATGAACGCGCACAGACCAGCGAGACGACCAGAGACAACTTATTAGATTACATCATGTGTCATTCACCGGTCGGATTAGTTCGGTTACGAGATTTCAATGACTGTCAGTTTTCAATGACGGTTTTATTCTTTTACGAAAGTAAAAAATAGAAAGCAGTTTAAAATAAAAAAAAAAATAAAGTCACAATTATGAGAATTAAATTCACAATTAACTGTTTATATTTAGACATGGGCTTCCATACATCGTTAACTCTTGAATCACGTGCAGGTAATTTTAAAAATCTGCGGGTCAATAAGCTTTTTTGAAAGAAATGAAAACTTTTATTCAACAAAGATGCATTAAATTGGTCAAAAGTGACAGTAAAGACATTTATAATGTTACAAAATATTTCTGTTTCAAATAAACTGTTTATATTTAGAAAAGGGTTTCCATACATGGCAGTTTATGAACTGCAGATTTAAGGGGAGGGACTAGCTAGAGAGAGAAAAACGAATGCTTTCTTCAGTAACAGTAACAGGTGTTGCAGAATAACTCTTGTATCATCCTGAAAAATGATGCTCTTTGTTTTTATTTTGCTCTTTTCCCTCGCAGGTATGTATTCTGTTACAGTCTGTCAAGATTTTTGTTTATTACTTGCTTGTCCCTTTTTCCCCTTTTAAGTTCAACATGTTCATTTTTTTAACAAGCTAAACCTTAATTTTTCTTTCTGCAGGTGATATTTTTGGGAATGTCATCACGCCGCTTCAAACTAAAGTATATAGAACAGAAAAGGACATTATATCCCTGTCGTGCAACTACTCCTCTGCAGTGAGTCTATACTGGTATCGCCAATATCCCAGATCGGCTCCTGAATTTCTTTTCGTCATTCAACATGCTACTGGGAAAGTTTTTCAGTTTTTCAGTTTTTCAGTCGATGATTTAGATCCTCGATTCTCTGGAAAACTGAATAAGGAGAAACTCCATACGTATCTCGAAATCTCTTCTGCCAAAGTGACAGACTCAGCGATGTACTACTGTGCCCTGGAGCCCACAGTGACAGGAAAACAAACTTCACTGTACAAAAACCACCAGCTCAATTTACTAAACACTTATTCATTGTGCTTCTTCCCTCTCTAGTCAGCAGCGGTCGGACCTGGTTGAAGCTGGTGGTCAGACGCTTTCTCCACTGCTTTCTAACAGTGAAATCCAAAAAACATAAACTATGCTCAACTCCAAAATCCTAATTTAATCTAATTAAGAAAAAAATAGTGAGAGTAGTAACACTAGCAGTAGTCAGTGAGATTAGATTGCCATCTGGTGGGCTTGTAAAATAGAAGCCGTTAGCCATTCACTTATTTATTTATTTATTTTATTTTTTTCTTTGTTTAATCTTAAAAGCTGTTTCTATTTTCAAAATTAGTCAGATTGATTCCCAGCTGGTGAATTTTGCTCTTTTGAGAGATCAAATGTTCTTATAACTATAGGCTAAACAGTGTATCTTTTATTGTTTTAGTTAATTGAGGTATAGAATATTGGATCACACTTTAGATTAGGGTCCAATTCTCACTATTAACTTAGCCTCAATAAACTTGTATTTACTGCTTATTAATAGTTAGTAAGGTAGTTGTTAAGTTTAGGTAATGGGTAGGATTAAGGGATATAGAATATCATGCAGAATAAGGCATTAATATGTGCTTTATTGATTCATCAATAACCTTTGGCCATCTAACTAAACCAATATGCCAATTTCTGTTGGATCCAAAGAGTTGTTCTGGTGCGACTGCAAGGAAAAAGCATAGAAAGAACATTTCGAACATAAAATCAGCAACACCTGAATGGAGATTTTGTTTAATTTCTCCATTCCTCAAGTGGTTTTGTGTTTAAAAGTTTCTGTCATTTATAAAAGAATTATGTCAAGAGGCGGAGCTTAACACAGGTCTGTCAAACACAGACTAGTTCAGCATCACAGATCACTGAGGGAAGCAGGAACCTGTTCATCATGTTCACTTGTGCACTTATATTGCTGACTTTAACTCAAGGTAAAACATTACTTGTGCTGTATAATTATCTCACAATGTTATCATTTTAAATATACTCAATCTCACACCTTTTTTATGTAGGTAACAGAGCTAAAGAGGTCATCACTCCATACAGTGATGCAGCATTTGCCTCTGAGGCCGAGAGTGTGAAACTCTCTTGTAACTACAGCAGATCTGTTGATAGTCTTCACTGGTATCGACAATACGCAGGTTCACCACCACAGTTCCTCATACTGGATTATTCAGGACATGTTACTCAAGCTAATCCTCCAGTTCCTGGAATATCCATCAGTCACAGAAAAGAAGCCAACAGTGTGTATCTGGAGATCTCCTCTGCTGCAGTATCAGACTCTGCTCTGTATTACTGTGCTCTGAGGCCCACAGTCACAGGAAACACTGTAACACTGTACAAAAACCTGAAAAATAATTAAGTCACAAACTTGCAATGATGTCTAGCCATCATACACGTGAAGGCGTGCATTTCGAATATATAATTGTGCTATCGAATTACTATTTGACTATTAATTTACTCTGAGATTTGAATTAAAAAATACAGATGTACACTGTTGATTAAAATGCATTGGTAATGTTCATGAATTTTAAAATTAGACCAGATGACTTTAAAATTGCTAGTGATGGGGAAAAAAATCGCACATTTGTCCCATTAAAGGCAATATAGTGTAAACCTGGGAAAACATTTATGAAATTCTGAAACAAAAGTTACCAATTATCATAAATTCCTGTGACTATCCACTGTTTAGTTGGAGCAATTTTGCTATTTAGTCCCCAATATGAATGCATCAGTTTTGTGATACATGTAAATGTTTGTCATCTGCCACTAGGGGGTGAAGTTACAACAAAAACTCTAGATGCAACTGAGTGAACGACTATTTACTTTTGAAAAGCTAATGGTATTTTTCCCTACACACAGAATACAGAGGGCAGAATAATCAAAGATATCAAACACACAAAGAGACTCTGAACTATATATAATAGATCAAGTGCAACAGATCAAGAAAAAATCCTATTAACTGACAGTTATCTCAGTTTTAATGTGGTAATACAGAAGGTGGTTTAAATATCAGAAACTCAAACCACACCCACATTTACAGACAATATACTGTAGCTGCACAAACGACTCTCCATTACATTCATACATTTACCTTTCAATTTAAAATCATAAAGCATATACTGATACGACTATAGTTTATTAGTAAATTTCCCACCATGGAGAGATGTATTCTGCTGATTCTTATAACAGTATCAGGTAAAGTCCACTTCATTTATCAGCACTAGACTAAAATATACTGAGGATTCAAAGTGTTATTTATGCACATACTTATTTAATGCTGACATATTTTGTTAATTTTCAATGTTAATCATTCAGCATTGTTACTGTAACAACAGAAAGGACAGGGGTTTAATTAAACTTTTATGAAATATAATTAATTCTCTTGCAGGTGTATTTGCTGACAGCATTAAACCAAAAGACAAGGAAAATATAATCAGGACAGAAGGAGAGTCTGTGACACTGAGCTGTACATATGAAGCAAGCAGCAGTGCTGTTATGCTTTACTGGTACAGACAGTATCCAAACAGAGAACCTCAGTATTTACTGCGGAAAGGTGCTGGAGCATGGAGCAGTAGTGAGGATATACCAGATCCTCACTTTCAGTCAAATACACCCCAATCATCCACTGAACTCATTATTAACAGTGTGACTCTGTCAGATTCAGCTCTCTATTATTGTGCTCTAAGAGTTGGAGCCCAGTGATACAAAGTCTATGTGAAGCTGTACAAAAACTGAAAATTATTTTTCACTTTGATCTCAAGCCGCATCAAACCCACAATCTATAATTCACACAATATAATTGTGGAAACACCTGTGTGTGGTTAGAGGAAATTTATTTCAAGTTATAAAGGCAAATTAGAGAAAAATGAAAAGATATCAAAATAAAAGATACATACAGTAATACATATTCTACAAGATATGTATAACCATCCTGAATTATTTACACACTGTACATCACAATCAGCTTGACAAATGTCAAAATTATATAATTATTTATTACTGCACATGTCATGTAGTGCCCCAGTAATACAAAACACCTGAGAGGCTTTACAAAAACTCATACACAAAATTATTGTTTTGAAGTTGAACAGTATTTCATCAACTATAAATCAAACCACAGCTGTTATATATGAGCCACAAAGGCTCTGTGAATAACAGGATATGGTAACACTGGTTAAAATTTAATTGAGATGAATTAAATAAAGTATAATGGTCTCACTGGGTAATCATTTCAGAGAGGACAACCAACTGTATCTGTAATGAATTCACATGTGAAAGAAACAACAGAAGACAGTCCTTTTGCCCTCTGAATATATCTTGCTTAAGTGTCATGAAACTAAATAATGCCACATTGCTAATAATCCTAATGGTCTAAACAGGCTACATGTCCTTAATGCAAAATATAATTCCTTAGGTGACATGTAAACTATACATGTTTCCCAAAAGGATTGTGAGATTTACTGAAATCATTCATTTTGTGACAGATTTTGAAGGGGGGGTCTAATGCTATTTCATGAATTCTGACTTATTTACACTGTTAAAGAGTTGGATTCTCATGCTAAACATGGCCAAAGTTTCAAAAAACGAGTTGGATATATAACAGACTATTTCTGTGCCAAAAATACTGTTCAGATTGCTCAGAAACTTCGGGCAGTTTTTTTCGAGTACGGCCCTTTATTATGTAATAAAGGGCGGAATTCTTTGTACGGGCACTTCCCCCGGAAGAGCGTGCGTGCACACATCAACCAGAGCGAGAGAGCAAAAGCACACTCATCAACGCGCTTCGTTCGGCTTTACGCAAGTCGTCGGCAGCCCTGCACAGGACTTGCTCGAGAAAGATTTGTCACTTTGTTTTTAGACCACGAAATCAACAATGTCACCAAAGAAGTGTGTTTGTTGTTGTGAGGGAAAGATAACCTTGCTTCCCAAAGAACCCAGTGTTAAGTGGAGCTAAGAGATTTGTGCTCACGCATTACATTGATGCGCTCTCGATATCTGTCATTAAAATAACCATAGAAACTGATAGTTGCAATCACTTTTTTATTGGTTAAAATGAATGGAGAATGTCTCGTGTTTTTCCGTGGCTGCTTGAGCCCTCAGGATCGGTGCTTAGGGTTTTATAAACAAGGCCCAGTTCTACGCTGGATTTACAGATTGTTTGAAACTGAAAGATGGAGCGGTCACAGCAATAATGATCCCGGTCATGAGTCGGAACCGCAGGTGGTGAGAAAAACTGCTTCAAATGTCTGTTTTGTTGGCAATAGGTGCCTAAGTGCATATAGTGTAAACAACACGAACATAGTGAATTCATAAATTCATTATTCATTATTCACTATACGCTATATTCATTATAGTGATTCAAAAGTTATCCATGGATAATGGGATGGTGTACTGTGTGTGTTTAAACACATTTGTTTAGCTGACCATTGATAGCTTGCAGACGATCGCTACGCAAAAGCTGCACGTGCTCGTCACTCTTTAGCTCCACACGGCATGCCTCCAGGCACTCGGCTGTTTTTGGAAAGACTCGGTACAGCGCATCTATCTTTTATAAATATGATAAAACTAAAGACTTTCCAGAGATATGAAGGATGCACTACTACTCTATAGGTACTCAAGATTAACATGAGATTGGCAGAAACTGTGTGTGATGATACCCCTCCCTACCTTCCTCCCCTCCCCTCCCTTAAAGGTATGGGTATTTATTTTTTCCTCACAAAATGCACTTGATCAATAATTTATAAAGATATCAATCAACATACCATAACAAGATGTGGCATTAGACTGCAATAATGATACAGGCACAAACCCCACTATCAAATATTGAATATTCTAACTCTCTCTCTAACACTAAATAGCCTCTATTTTGTTTAGCTTTGAATGACTTATAGTAAGATAATGAACAATCACGGTCACACTAGCTGATAAAACTGAATTAGTGGAGGAAGATATACTTATTCAACAAGAAGCATAGTTATTTTTCTGAGATATTCCTATGAAGGGACAAACATCTCAGGTTTTATTAAGGAAAGACAGAGAAGGTGGTCTAAATAAACCACACCCACATGAAAGCTTCACAATAGGCTACTACAATCATACATTTACTGTTTAGCTTCAGTTTATAAAGCCAGTTAGTAAATCTTCTCAACATGGAGAGATGCTTTCTACTGATTCTTCTATCTGTGCCAGGTATAAAACGTTTAATCTAAACAGACTCAAATATAATGTACATTAAAATGTTTTGGCTAATGTAATTCTATATTACAATAATGACATCACAGTTTGTTGAAGGAACTATTTTTGGCATTGTAATTTTCATTTATAAATCTTATACATTTTTGGATAAGTAAACAAGGTGACCTGTTGTGAAATTTGTCCATTTCTCTTGCAGGGTTTCTGTCTGACAGCATTGAACCAAAAGACAAGGAAACTAATATTTACAGAAATGAAGAAGAGCGTGTAACTCTGAGCTGCTCGTATGATTCAAGCAGCAATTATGTCTACCTCTACTGGTACAGACAGTATCCTAATAAAGAACCCGAATATTTACTGAGGAAAGGTGCTCGATCATGGAGCAGTTATTGGAATATACCAGACCCTCAACGGTTTCAGTCGACTACATCTCAATCATCCACTGAACTCATTATTAACAGTGTGACTCTGTCAGATTCAGCTCTCTATTATTGTGCTCTAAGAGTTGGAGCCCAGTGATACAAAGTCTATGTGAAGCTGTACAAAAACTGAAAATTATTTTTCACTTTGATCTCAAGCCACATCAGACCCACAATCTATAATTCACACAATATAATTGTGGAAACACCTGTGTGTGGTTAGAGGAAATTTATTTCAAGTTATAAAGGCAAATTAGAGAAAAATGAAGAGATCAAAATAAAAGATACATAATACATATTCTACAAGAAATGTACAACCATCCTGGATTATTTACATACTGTACATCACAATCAGCTTGACAAATGTCAAAATTATATAATTATTTATTACTGCACATGTCATGTAGTGCCCCAATAATACAAAACACCTGAGAGGCTTTACAAAAACAAACTCGTACACAAAAATATTGTTTTAAAGTTGAACAGTATTTCATCAACTATAAATCAAACCACAGCTGATCTTTATATGAGCCACAAAGGCTCTGTGAATAACAGGATATGGTAACACTGGTTAAAATTTAATTGAGATGAATTAAATAAAGTATAATGGTCTCACTGAGAAATTAGTGCTATAAAAAGTTATTTAGTGTTCTTGCAGGTAATTCATAAATTATAAACTGCTCCTTCATTTGACTGACTTTGCCTGTCAAAATGAGTCAAATCAAATGTATAAGCAATTTATACATGTTTCTAGTGTCACTTTTGCAAATGTCACATCAACAGTCCAAACTACAGTGTTGTTTGAATAATAAACTTAAAGAATAATAAAAAATATCACTCTTTCAGCAGATTATTTGAATATGAAGACTGTAGCTTTAAGAGGAGGTGCTATAGCTGGAGAAATCCTCTGCTAGACAATGAATGAAGGTTTACTTCAGTAACACTTTGTCCTGCAGATGAACTGAACTAAAACATCATTCTAAAAATGATCCTTTTGGTTTTGGTTTTGCTTTGTTCTCTAACATGTGAGTATATTCTATCCCAAAGTGTGTCAGGATTTTATCATATTTCTTGTTTGCTGTCTGTTCTGCTGTGGCATGTGAAATGTTGATTTGAACTTGAATTGTATCCTCCTGCAGGTGTCAGTTTTGGGAAAGAAATCACACCAGTCCAAACTGAGATGTTTGGGACGGAGGGGGACAATATAACTCTGTCCTGTAGTTACTCCTCAGCAGTTAGTCTGCAGTGGTATCGCCAGTATCCCAACTCAGCTCCTGAATACCTTTTAGTCATATTTCATGGAACAGGGAAAGTTTCTCAAAAATCCAAAATTTTAGATCTAGATCCCAGATTCTCTGGAAAACTGAATGAAAAGAAAACCCATGTGGATCTGATCATCTCCTCTGCTAAAGTGACAGACTCAGCGATGTACTACTGTGCCATGGTGCCCACAGTGACAGAAAACTGAATAATACTGAGCAAAAACTGGAGCAAAGAGCATAAAACACATCATATCCCAGTTTAAATACATTAAACATTTGAGAAATGACATCAACTAGAAAAATAACAAGTTCAAGATAATTTAGGTATTTATCCTTCATAATATATGTTAATTTCTGTACATATAAGAGGATTATGTCAGAAGGCGGAGCTTAACACAGGCCTGTGAAACACATCAGTTCAGTGATCAGCATCACATACAGCATCACTCAGGCAAGCAGCAACTACCATCATGTTCACTTGTGTACTTATATTGCTGACTTTAACGGAAGGTAAAATCTTACATGTATCATTACATCATCATATCTCACTTTAAGCATGCTGAAATAGGTTTTTGTTGTAGGTAACAGAGCTAAAGAGGTCATCACTCCATACAGTGATGCAGCATTTGCCTCTGAGACCGAGACTGTGAAACTCTCTTGTAACTACAGCGGTTCTGTTGATAGTCTTCACTGGTATCGACAATATGCAGGTTCACCACCACAGTGTTGTACACCTTATTCAGCTTTCACTCATGTGAGAGAAACTCTTATAATATTTTTTTTTTTTGAGTGTTACTTTATGGCAACCTGGTTTCCATCGTCCTTAAAGGGGCAGCACCCAACAAACATTGATGGAATAACAAACTGTATTATGTGTGTGTCATCATGTTTGAAGAAATATAAATAAGGTCAGCATTTATCATCCATCATCTTTTTCAGATTCACAAATGTTTTGTTCTTGTTAGACTTGTGGACGTTGTGAATAAATGTAATAAATGTTTGTCACATCACCACTGGGGGGTGCTGTGTGTGTACATTAAACATTTCAGAGAGGACAACCAACTGTATCTGTAATGAATTCACATGTGAAAGAAACAACAGAATACAGTCCTTTTGCCCTCTGAATATATCTTGCCTAAGTGTCATGAAAATAAATAATGCCACACTGCTAATAATCCTAATGGTCTAAACAGGCTACATGTCCTCAATGCAAAATATAATTCCTTGGATGAAATATGATATGATATGATACAGGCACAAACCCCACTATCAAATATTGAATATTCTAACTCTCTGACTCTAACACTAAATAGCCTCTATTTTGTTTAGCTTTGAATGACTTATAGTAAGATAATGAACAATCACGGTCACACTAGCTGATAAAACTGAATTAGTGGAGGAAGATACTTATTCAACAAGAAGCATAGTATTTTTTTTATTTTATTATTTTTATTTATTTATTTATTTTTTTGAGATATTCATTGACTGAAGGCACAATCATCTCAGGTTTTAATAAGGAAAGACAGAGAAGGTGGTCTAAATAAACCACACCCACATGAAAGCTTCACAATAGGCTACTACAATCATACAATTACTGTTTAGCTTCAGTTTATAAAGACAGTTAGTAAATCTTCTCAACATGGAGAGATGCTTTCTACTGATTCTTCTATCTGTGCCAGGTATAAAACGTTTAATCTAAACAGACTCAAATATAATGTACATTAAAATGTTTTGACTATATTTTTAAATGTAATTCTATATTACAATAATGACATCACAGTTTGTTGAAGAAACTATTTTTGGCATTGTAATTTTCATTTATAAATCTTACAAATTTTTGGATAAGTAGACAAGGTGACCTGTTGTGAAATTTGTCCATTTCTCTTGCAGGGTTTCTGTCTGACAGCATTGAACCAAAAGACAAGGAAACTAATATTTACAGAAATGAAGAAGAGCGTGTAACTCTGAGCTGCTCGTATGATTCAAGCAGCAATGATGTCTACCTCTACTGGTACAGACAGTATCCTAATAAAGAACCCGAATATTTACTGTATAAAGGTGCTCAATCACAGGACGGTTATGAGGATATACCAGACCCTCAACGGTTTCAGTCGACTACATCTCAATCATCCACTGAACTCATTATTAACAGTGTGACTCTGTCAGATTCAGCTCTCTATTATTGTGCTCTAAGAGTTGGAGCCCAGTGATACAAAGTGCCTGAGAGGCTTTACAAAAACTCACATGTAGATTTTGCCTTTTAAAAAATTATTCAAATATGAATAATTTATTATTCATTATTATTATTTTTCTTTGTTTAATATTTAAAAGCTGTTTCTAATTTCAAAATTAGTCAGATTGATTCCCAGCTGGTGAATTTTGCTCTTTCGAGAGATCAAATGTTCTTATAACTATAGGCTAAACAGTGTATCTTTTATTGTTTTAGTTAATTGAGGTATAGAATATTGGATCACACTTTAGATTAGGGTCCAGTTCTCACTATTAACTACGACTTTAGCCTCAAACTCCTAATCACTGCTTATTAATAGTTAGTAAGGTAGTTGTTAAATTTAGGTATTAGGTAAGATTAAGGGATGTAGAATATGATCATGCAGAATAAGGCATTAATATGTGCTTTATAAGTTCTAATAAACAGCCAATATCCTAGTAATATGCATGCTAATAAGCAACTAGTTAATAGTGTGAATTGGACCCTAAACTAAAGTGTTACTGAATATTGATTCATCAATAACCTTTGGCCATCTAACTAAACCAATATGCCAATTTCTGTTGGATCTGAAGAGCTGTTCTGGTGCGACTGCAAGGAAAAAGCATAGAAAGAACATATCGAACACAAAACCAACACTTGAATGGAGATTTTGTTTAATTTCTCCATTCCTCAAGTGGTTTTGTGTTTAAAAATTTCTGTCGTTTATAAAAGAATTATGTCAAGAGGCGGAGCTTAACACAGACCTGTCAAACACAGACTAGTTCAGCATCACAGATCACTGAGGGACGCAGGAACCTGTTCATCATGTTCACTTGTGCACTTATATTGCTGATTTTATCTCAAGGTAAAACCTTACTTGTGCTGTATAATTACCTCAAAATATTATCATTTTAAATATGCTCAATCTCACACTTTTTTATGTAGGTAACAGAGCTAAAGAGGTCATCACTCCATACAGTGATGCAGCATTTGCCTCTGAGGCCGAGAGTGTGAAACTCTCTTGTAACTACAGCGGTTCTGTTGAGAGTCTTCACTGGTATCGACAATACGCAGGTTCACCACCACAGTTCCTCATACTGGATTATTCAGGACACGTTACTCAAGCTAATCCTCCAGTTCCTGGAATATCCATCAGTCACAGAAAAGAAGCCAACAGTGTGTATCTGGAGATCTCCTCTGCTGCAGTATCAGACTCTGCTCTGTATTACTGTGCTCTGAGGCCCACAGTCACAGGAAACACTGTAACACTATACAAAAACCTGAAAAACTATTAAGTCACAATTTTGCAATGATGTCTAGCCATCATACATGTGAAAGCATGTATTTAGAATATATAATTGTGCTATCGAATTACTATTTGATTATTAATTTACTCTGAACTTTGTATTCAAAAATACAGATGTACACTGTTGATTAAAATGTATTGGTAATGTTCATGAATTTTAAAATGAAATGATTAAACAAGATTACTTTAAAATTGCTAGTGATGGAAAATCACACTATTCTGAAACAAACTGTCATGCTTTTCTTTCAGTCTTCTTAAAATTAATATTTTCCGATGAAAGATAATATAGTGTAAACCTGGGAAAACATTTCTGAAATTCTGAAACAAAAGTTACCAATTATCATAAATTCATGTCCACTGTTTAGCTGAAGCAATTTTGCAATTATTTAGTCCCCAATATGAATGCATCAGTTTTGTGATACATGTAAATGTTTGTCATCTGTCACTAGGGGGTGAAGTTACATCAAAAACTATAGATGCAACTGAGTGAACGACTATTTACTTTTGAAAAGCTAATGGTATTTTTCCCTACACACAGAATACAGAGGGCAGAATAATCAAAGATATCAAACACACAAAGAGACTCTGAACTATATATAATAGATCAAGTGCAACAGATCAAGAAAAAACCCTATTAACTGACAGTTATCTCAAGGTAAAACCTTACTTGTGCTGTATAATTACCTCAAAATATTATCATTTTAAATATGCTCAATCTCACACTTTTTATGTAGGTAACAGAGCTAAAGAGGTCATCACTCCATACAGTGATGCAGCATTTAATGTGGCAAGACAGAAGGTGGTTTAAATATCAGAAACTCAAACCACACCCACATTTACAGACAATATACTGTAGCTGCACAAACGACTCTCCATTACATTCATACATTTACCTTTCAATTTAAAATCATAAAGCATATACTGATACAACTATAGTTTATTAGTAAATTTCCCACCATGGAGAGATGTATTCTGCTGATTCTTATAACAGTATCAGGTAAAGTCCACTTCATTTATCAGCATTAGACTAAAATATATTGAGGATTCAAAGTGTTATTTATGCAAATACTTATTTAGTAGATAATGCTGACATATTTTGTTAATTTTCAATGTTGATCATTCACAGCACTGTTACTGTAACAACAGAAAGGACAGGGGTTTAATTAAACTTTTATGAAATATAATTAATTCTCTTGCAGGTATATTTGCTGACAGCATTAAACCAAAAGACAAGGATAATATAATCAGGACAGAAGGAGAGTCTGTGACACTGAGCTGTACATATGAAGCAAGCAGCAGTGCTGTTATGCTTTACTGGTACAGACAGTATCCAAACAGAGAACCTCAGTATTTACTGCGGAAAGGTGCTGGAGCATTGAGCAGTAGTGAGGATATACCAGATCCTCACTTTCAGTCAAATACACCCCAATCATCCACTGAACTCATTATTAACAGTGTGACTCTGTCAGATTCAGCTCTCTATTATTGTGCTCTAAGAGTTGGAGCCCAGTGATACAAAGTCTATGTGAAGCCGTACAAAAACTGAAAATTATTTTTCACTTTGATCTCAAGCCGCATCAAACCCACAATCTATAATTCACACAATATAATTGTGGAAACACCTGTGTGTGGTTAGAGGAAATTTATTTCAAGTTATAAAGGCAAATTAGAGAAAAATGAAAAGAGATCAAAATAAAAGATACATAATACATATTCTACTAGATTCTACTAAACCTTGAATTATTGTCATACTGTAAACCTGACAAATGTGACTTAACATTACATTATTTTTTTATTACTGCACATTTCATGTAGTGCCCCAGTAATACAAAACACCTGAGAGGCTTTACAAAAACTCACATGAAATTACACAAAATTATTGTTTTGAAGTTGAACAGTATTTAATCAACTATAAATCAAACCATAGCTGTTCTTATATGAGCCACAAAGGCTCTGTGAATAACAGGATATGGTTACAACAGTTAAAATTTAATTGAGATGAATTAAATAATGTATAATGGTTTCATTGGGAAATTATTGATATAAAAATATGACTGTTATTTAGTGTTCTTGCTGGTGATTCATAAATTATAATCTGCTCCTTCATTTGACTGACTTTGCTTGTCAAAATGAGTCAAATCAAATGTATAAGCAATTTATACATGTTTCTAGTGTCACTTTTGCAAATTGCAAATCACTCTTACAGCAGATTATTTGAATATGAAGACTGTAGCTTTAAGAGGAGGTGCTATAGCTGGAGAAATCCTCTGCTAGACAATGAATGAAGGTTTACTTCAGTAACACTTTGTCCTGCAGATGAACTGAACTAAAACATCATCCTAAAAATGATCCTTTTGGTTTTGGTTTTGCTTTGTTCTCTAACATGTGAGTATATTCTATCCCAAAGTGTGTCACATCACCACTGTGGGTGCTGTGTGTGTACATTAAACATTTCAGAGAGGACAACAAACTGTATCTGTAATGAATTCACATGTGAAAGAAACAACAGAAGACGGTCCTTTTGCCCTCTGAATATATCTTGCTTAAGTGTCATGACAATAAATACTCATTGCTAATAATCCTAATGGTCTAGACAGACTTCATGTCCTCAATGCAAAATATAATTCCTTGGGTGAAATATAAATTAGACATGTTTCCCAAAAGGATTGTGAAATTTATTGAAATCAATCATTTTGTGACAGGTTTTAAAGGTATGGGTATAGGCCTCAATATTTAGTTTTTCCTCACAAAATGCACTTGATCAATAATTTATAAAAATATCAATCAACATACCATAACAAGATGTGGCATTAGACTGCAATAATGATACAGGCACAAACCCCACTATCAAATATTGAATATTCTAACTCTCTCTCTAACACTAAATAGCCTCTTTTTTGTTTAGCTCTGAATGACTTATAGTAAGATAATGAACGATCACGGTCACACTAGCTGATAAAACTGAATTAGTGGAGGAAGATATACTTATTCAACAAGAAGCATAGTTATTTTTCTGAGATATTCCTATGAAGGGACAAACATCTCAGGTTTTATTAAGGAAAGACAGAGAAGGTGGTCTAAATAAACCACACCCACATGAAAGCTTCACAATAGGCTACTACAATCATACATTTACTGTTTAGCTTCAGTTTATAAAGCCAGTTAGTAAATCTTCTCAACATGGAGAGATGCTTTCTACTGATTCTTCTATCGGTGCCAGGTATAAAACGTTTAATCTAAACAGACTCAAATATAAAATGTTTTGGCTATATTTTTAAATGTAATTCTATATTACAATAATGACATCACAGTTTGTTGAAGGAACTATTTTTGGCATTGTAATTTTCATTTATAAATCTTATACATTTTTGGATAAGTAAACAAGGTGACCTGTTGTGAAATTTGTCCATTTCTCTTGCAGGGTTTCTGTCTGACAGCATTGAACCAAAAGACAAGGAAACTAATATTTACAGAAATGAAGAAGAGCGTGTAACTCTGAGCTGCTCGTATGATACAAGCAGCAGTTATATTTTGCTTTACTGGTACAGACAGTATCCTAATAAAGAACCAGAATATTTACTGTATAAAGGTGCTCAATCACAGAGCAGTGATGAGGATATACCAGACCCTCAACGGTTTCAGTCGACTACATCCCAATCATCCACTGAACTCATTATTAACAGTGTGACTCTGTCAGATTCAGCTCTCTATTATTGTGCTCTAAGAGTTGACACCCAGTGATACAAAATGCCTGAGAGGCTTTACAAAAACTCACATGTAGATTTTGCCTTTTAAAAAACGATTCAAATATGATTTAAACCACAGCTTTATCTTGTGTAAACCACAACACAATATTGTAACACCTGTTGGAAGAAAAAACTGTGTGCTAGGAGGAAACTATAAAGAGGATTAAGAAGATTATGATTCATTGTTTTTTTTATAAACCTTCCCATAAAAGAACCTCTGAGAATAAGTTTTCCTTGCTAAAAATCCCAGTAAACACTATTTGCTCAAGCATAAATATAGATATATTACAATTAAACTGTGTATTTCAGTTTTTAATGCTATCAGCAGTAGATATACACGGACTAAAATTAAGAGACCAAAACAGAGAACACCAAACATTTCCATGTTTCTTTAATACCTTCTGATTGCAACAAACAGGTTATTAGAGTACTACAGTAAAACTCCTGACCTACGTGTTCATATCTGGCACATCTAAGCTTCAAATGCTATTTCATTATTATTTTGATTATGGATTTGCAGCTTTATGGACTGCGGCTTTAAGGGGAGGAGTTCATCTGAGACCTTCTCCTTTACTTGACAATGACTGAATTAGTTGAACAGCAGTTTGTGCTGAATACATCGTGCAAAATGATTCTCTGCTTGCACGTTTTCCTTTGTTGCCTTGTGTGTACGTATTATGGATTACATATACTGAATTAATGTCATTACTATTTTAAACTAACAACGTAATTGTTATGATGTTTCAATGAATTATTACATGATGTTACATGAATTTTGACTCTTGCAGGTGGCACTTTGGGGAATCTCATCACTCCAGTCCAAAATGAGATGTCCCGTCCAGAGGGAGCAAATATTACTCTGTCTTGTAACTACTCTTCTTCAGCATATAGTCTACAGTGGTATCGCCAATATCCCGGACAAGCTCCAAAATATCTTTTTGTCATTCAATATGCTACTAGGAAAGTTACACAAATATCAGAAATTGTCGGTCTAGATCCACGATTCTCTGCAAAACTGAATGAAAAGAAAACCCATGTGTATCTGGAGATCTCCACAGCTAAAGTGACAGACTCTGCAATTTACTACTGTGCCATGGAGCCCACAGTGACAGGAAACACTGTAACACTGTACAAAAACCCTCTCAACAGCAACACTGTAGGTGAATGTACAATGCATTGCATGTCTACATAAAATATCTGCAAATAAATAAATATAAAATAAAACAAAACCTATTTTTAAATACATATTTTTGAAAACAATAAATCAATAAAATAGTTTTATGATAGTATTAAAATAGTTCAATAATAAAATAATAAAAAACTGAATGATAAGAACACTACTCAGGCTTTCATGTATAAGAGTACAAATGTATAAAGTTATGCTCAGCAGAAGTAAACTGTAGTATGTTTATGATATTAGATCCCCACCTGCTGGAAATCGTAGGAACAGTCAACTCATTGAAATATTTGATCTTTTTTGTTCTTTGTGGGACCTACAAGTCTTAGGAAATGCAGATTATGTATGACAAGTTGACATCACTTGTACTTCCTGCTTTTGCATTCACGCCAAGACAAGATCAATCTCTCAACAAACATTGAGACTCATCTGATGTGATCATGGAAAGAGTCCAAATGGCCAGTCAGCAAATAGAAAAATATCTGGTGATTCTCCTTATAGCATCAGGTACAATCCACCATTCCAATACATAATTTGTATGCTTATTCAGATCTTTAAATGTCCATACAAGTCTTAATTTTAATAGCCTAATGTATCTCCTTCCAGGTGTTATTTGTCAAGATCGAATTGGACCCAGTGGCGAGAGGACCAGTGTTATCAGTACAGAAGGAGATTCTGTGACACTCGAGTGTTCATACGAATCAAGCAGCAGCTATGTTCTCTTTTATTGGTACAGACAGTTTACTAACACACAGCCTCAATTTGTGCTGGCAAAAGGTGGACGATCAGAGAGATATAAGATCATACCAGACCCTCGATTTGAATCAACTTCATCCCAGACATCCACCTCACTGACTATTAAAAGTATAACTTTGTCAGATTCAGCTCTCTATTACTGTGCTCTAATTAATAGTATCAGGCAGCCCAGTGTTACAAAGTGCCTCAGAGGCTTTACAAAAACTCACTCAGAAAACTTGCATTGAACAGTAAGTTATCACATAATTATCAAACCACATTTGTGTCTTTATAGACCACAAAGCAAAACTGCAGGATATGGTAACACCTGCTGGAAATAAACAGTTGCATGTGGCCTACAGTAAACACGAGCCGAAATGTTTAAATCAGGTCATTTTAGTGATTAATAAGTAAGCTTTATATATTATCAGCATGGTTGGTTCTGAATATTAACAACATGTAAATACTGAGTAATTTACACTTTAGAAACACTGCCAATTGTTTTTGCTCCGTCAACACAAATGAAGCCACAAAAGAATCGCAGTCCAAGCAAACAAACTGTTTTGAACGAATCGATTGAGTGAATGATTCAGTGAATCACTCATAAAAACAGTTGCTTGTTTTGTTCATGAATGCATCAGCTTTGTTGAACAAAATAATAGAACGGATGATTGATTCGATGAAGACTGAATGAATCACAGTTCTGGTAATGACTCACTAAAAGAAATTCCAGTCACTTGTCGCCACCTACTGGTTCTGTGTTTGGATAATGGGACTGCATCAATACTGCATTGTGGTTGTATAATTCAAGATGAGATGAGCCAATCAAACACTAACAGTAATACACTTGCATTTATAAAAATCTGACAACACAGTCAAAGGATTCGCTCCTCAAAAGTTCTGGGTATAATTACTGTACAAGTTGGAGATGTCTACATCACTTCTCATCTGTCTCACATTTCTGTCAGGTACAAATACACTATTACTTCAACATCAAACAAATAGTTTTGCATTTTCTTGCTTTAAATGTCCTTTGATGTTTTTTGCAGAAATCACTTTCTGTGCTCATATTGCACCAGAGACAAAAACTGTCATTGGTAGAGAGGGGGAATCTGCGACTCTCACATGCTTGTATGAATCAAGCAGCCCTAATGCTTTGCTCTTCTGGAGTAGACTGATCCCAAGACAGGCACCTGAGGTTTTATTGCTCAAGGGTACACGATCAGAGACACGCTTTCAAAGCGTAGATCCTCGCTATGATTCTGCAACTTCAAAGACATCCACTTTTCTCATCATTAACCAACTAAAGCTGGAGGACACTGCTTCCTAAAACTGTGTCCTTCAAATGCTATTTCATTATTGTTTTGATTATGGATTTGCAGCTTTATGAACTGCAGCTTTAAGGGGAGGAGTTCATCTGAGACCTTCTCCTTTACTTGACAATGACTGAATTAGTTGAACAGCAGTTTGTGCTGAATACATCATGCAAAATGATTCTCTGCTTGCACGTTTTCCTTTGTTGCCTTGTGTGTACGTATTATGGATTACATATACTGAATTATTGTCATTACAACAACTTAAGTGTTATGATGTTTCAATAAATTATTACATGATGTTGCATGAATTTTGATTCTTGCAGGTGGCACTTTGGGGAATGTCATCACTCCAGTCCAAAATGAGATGTCCCGTCCAGAGGGAGCAAATATTACTCTGTCTTGTAACTACTCTTCTTCAGCAGCATATACTCTACAGTGGTATCGCCAATATCCCGGACAAGCTCCAAAATATCTTTTTGTCATTCAATATGCTACTGGGAAAGTTACACAAATATCAGAAATTGTCGGTCTAGATCCACGATTCTCTGCAAAACTGAATGAAGAGAAAACCCACATGTATCTGGAGATCTCCTCTGCCGAAGTGACAGACTCAGTGATGTTCTACTGTGCTCTGGAGCCCACAGTGACAGGAAAACAAACTACACTGTACAAAAACTCCAACAAGATCACACATCACCATCAAGACAATATTAGACAACTGGATTTACAAGTCATAACATTTAGAGGCTTCTTTCATATCACACGCTGAAACAGGACTAAATGTGAGACAGTTGTGTTAAAACATGTTACGAAAAAAAACAACAGTCCTGTGAACTAAATAGTTGTGCTTGCACAGATCTGCATTGGAAGTGAACTGTTTAATAAAGAGAGGAGGTGAATTAATTGTCCTTACAGTCCTTGATAAGAACATTAAAGAGTCTCTTAATGAGTGTCATAAGCTTTAACTCATGTTTTACTTCAAACAGACAGCCATTCTGACCAGCAACAAAACGTCTGACCTGTGTGTCCATGTTGACTCTATACTGTCGCTCTGTCAATTCTGTTTCGTCTGCAGCTTTAAGGGGAGGAGCTTGCTTCAGACATCTTCTGTTTGACAAGGAAATAATTCAAAGTTTAGTTGAACAGTTTGTGCTGAACTGAAACTTCATCCTGCTTATCATCAACATGTTGCTCTTCTTAACTGGTTTGATTTGTTCTCTTATATGTAAGTATTCCTTTGCAGACAGAATATTTGTTTGTCTCTTCTATTACTTTGTCTTGTTATTAATAAGTGTGTTGTTTATGTTTTTGATTTTATGTACATTATATTTCCATGAATTTTGATTCTTGATTTTGAAGGTGGCAGTTTTGCGAATATCATGCCAGTCCAGACTAAGGTTTATGAGAAAGAGGGAGAAAATGTTACTCTGTCCTGTAACTACTCCTCAGCATCCACACTACAATGGTATCGCCAATATCCCGGATCAGCTCCTGAATTTCTCATGATCATTATACATTCCACAGGAAAAGTTTCACAAAAGTCAAAAATTGTGGATCAAGATCCTCGATTCTCTGGAAAAGTGAATGAAAAGAAAACCCATGTGTATCTGGAGATCTCCACAGCTAAAGTGACAGACTCTGCAATTTACTACTGTGCCATGGTGCCCACAGTGACAGGAAACACTGTAACACTGTACAAAAACCCTCTCAACAGCAACACTGTAGGTGAATGTACAATGCATTGCATGTCTACATAAAATATCTGCAAATAAATAAATAAAACAAAACCATGTCCATATTTTAAATACACATTTTTGGAAGCAATCAATAAAACAGTTTTATAATAGTATTAAAATTGTTTTTAAGGGAAAAACAGAATAATAGCAAACACTACTCAACTACATAACTCAACAACTACTAAAGTATTAGTTTTTAGTATTAGTAATAGGTTCAAAAGTGCAGATGTATACAATTATGCTCAGCAGAAGTATAGTATATTTTTTAGATATTACATCGCCACCTGCTGGAAATATTTGGAACAGTTAACTCATTTAAATATTTGATCTTTTTTTTTCTTAGAGAAATGCAGATGATGTATGACAAGTTGACATCACTTGTACTTCCTGCTTTTGCATTCACCCCAAGACAACCTCTCAAGAAACATTAAGACTCATCTGATGTTATCATGGAAAGAGTCCAAATGGCCAGTCAAAAAAAATAGAAAAATATCTGGTGATTCTCCTTATAGCATCAGGTACAATTCACCGTTCCAATACATAATTTGTATGCTTATTCAGATCTTTAAATATCTATATACATCTTAATTTTAATAATGTATCTCCTTCCAGATGTTATCTGTCAAGATCAGTTTGGACCCAGTGGCCAGAGGACCAGTGTTATCAGTACAGAAGGAGATTCTGTGACACTCGAGTGTTCATACGATTCAAGCAGCAGCTATGTTCTCCTTTATTGGTACAGACAGTTTACTAACACACAGCCTCAATTTGTGCTGGCGAAAGGCGGACGATCAGAGACATATAAGAACATACCAGACCCTCGATTTGAATCAACTACATCTCAGACATCCACCTCACTGACTATTAAAAGTGTAACTTTGTCAGATTCAGCTCTCTATTATTGTGCTCTAAGAGTTAGAGCCCAGTGTTACAAAGTACCTGAGAGGCTTTACAAAAACTCACTCAGAAAACTTGCTTTGAACAGTAAGTTATCAAATATATATCAAACCACACTTGTGTCTTTATAAACCACAGTGCCAAACTGCAGAACATTGTAACACCTGCTGGAAATAAAGAGTTGCATGTGGCCTACACGAGCTGGTAATTTTAGTAATTAATTAGTAAGCTTTATATATTGTCAACATGGTTTTGAATATTAACAAGATGTAAATACTGAGTAACTTGTACTTAAGGAATATTGCTCCATCAACGCAAATACTTACAAACAAAATCCAAGCAAACAAACTGAGTAAATGATTCAGTGAATCACTCATAAAAACAGTTGCTTGTTTTGTTCATGAATGAATCAGCGTTGTTGAATGAAATTATAGAACGGATGAATGATCCGATGAAGACTGAATGAATCACAGTTCTGGGGTGCTTCTCATTTCTTATTTGTGCATCCTTGTTTCCTTTACTTGAGTCTCAGCTCCATGCCCGTAGGATGTGAAGGGAGGATGCATGGAAAGAAAACGAGGATGGAGGAATTGAAGGAAATGTTATTTGTATATTGGAATGTTCTTGATCACTCGAGCATCACTTCAAAGCGTCATCAGCTGCGCTCGAGGGATCTGCCCTCATGTTGTTAAAGTTTGGTTATTTAAAAAAATCATAATAAATATTAATAACGCAAGATGCCCTCAGGTTTCTCGACGAGAAAGTCTTCCCTGTGTATCCTCCCTCATAGCTCCTCGGGAAGCTTCCTCACTCCTCATTCCTCGCCTCCTCACGGTGCAATTACAGAATTGAGATGTCCTTCAAGATGGCTGAGTTCGATCGGTGTCCGGGTCACAGGCTGGAGGATGTAGGAGCGAGGAAACGAGGAAGCATCAATTTGAGTATTGAGAAGCACCCCTGGTAATGACTCACTAAAAGAAATTCCAGTCACTTGTCGCCACCTACTGTATGAATAAAGACCTTTGATTATCTTCATGTACTTTACAACAGTGTTTTTATATATTTTTTGGCAAAATGTGATTGAAATTTAAACTGCACAATTATTGCATTTATCTCAACTAATTGCAATTAGATAAAATAACTGCATTTAGACGATTAATCACTAAAGGTTTATGGCTGGCTTGTAAGGACCAAAAGTAGAGAAATATTTCAAACAACATAAGATTGTACAAATGACATACTGAAGAAGGGGGCGGAGCTTCCAGAGGAGACTTCAGATTTGTCACTTGTCATGTTATGTTATTTTGCTCTGCATACACTCACAATATGTTGCTGTACATAGTCATTTGGCTCTTAATCCTTGCAGGTGAGTATATTTTTTCTTTACCAAGTGTGTGTGACTGTATTACTGAAAATACGCTTCTTTTTAATGCCAAATGAGCTGTGGAAATCAACATATTTCTCATATTTTTCATTAAGATGTCACTCTTGCAGAAGCCATTACCTCAGAACACACAGAAGTGCGTGCAAAGGAGGCAGAGAACATAACACTATCCTGTAGTTATTCCTCGGCATACAGTCTCCTTTGGTATCGACAGCATCACACATCAGCTCCTCATTTCCTCATGCTCATCCTACAAAACACTGGAAAAGTAATCCAGAGTTCAGACAAGCGCCTGTCAGGAAAACTGAACGCGGAGAAAAATCGTGTTGATTTGGAAATCCCCTCTTCCACAGTACAAGACTCTGCACTGTATTTCTGCGCTCTGCAGACCACAGTGACAGGAAATCAAATGTTACTGTACAAAAACCTGACATCATGAGATCTCATGGAGTTTATCACTCTTAGTTAGAGGGAGGAGCTTCAAGCAGCTGTAAAGATCTCCAGTGTCATCACAGACGTGTCATTCAGCATAATGCTGCTCATCACAGTTATCCTGCTCTGTGCTGTTGGGAGTGAGTATAACTCAATATTGCTTAGCCAAATTGATTTGTTCGTCTTAATATAGCATTTTTAATATAATTACACTGTAAATGATGTCAGACTTTCTAAATGCCTGAATTAAGACAAAATGAGATTTTATAGTTCAGTTTTGTTTTTGTTTTTTTTCTAATTATGTTTATCATCATTTTCAGGTGGAAGGCTTGAGAGTCTCATTACATCAGGCCAAACTGAGCTCTTTCATAAGGAGGGTGACATTATCACGTTGTCCTGTAGCTACTCAACAGCAATTAGTTTGCATTGGTACCGCCAAAATCCCAGATCAGCTCCTGAATATCTTTTATTAATTCTGCAAACGTCTGGACGGGTCCAGAGAGCAGAGAATCTGGATTCTCGGTTTTCAGTGAGACTGAATGAAAAGAAAAACCGTGTAGATCTGATCATCTCCTCTGCTAAAGTGTCAGACTCTGCTCTGTATTACTGTGCCCTGGAGCCCACAGTGACAGGAAACACTATAACGTTGCACAAAAACCTATATAGAAAAGACATTGACCCATAACAAACAGTTCCATTCATTCTAACTTGGACATTGCAAAAAGGCAATGTCCTCATGCTTAACTCTAGATAATATTCTAATATCAGTTCCTCCAAGCCAAACAATTGCTACTAATGTTCATCGCTGTCTCATTTATTTCATGCAAACAAATGCTTTTAAGACAAACATGTTCTCCTGAACTCCTACCATGTAATCCTCCTTCAACCACTTAAAATACTGTAACACTAAAACAATATAACGGTGTGAAAATATAAAGACTATTATTATGAAAAAGGGACAATATCATGAAGTTTATTATGATTAATCTGCCATCTAGTGGTCCTTTAGGCTCAGTACACTGGTCAGAAAAACTTGTGAAATATGCTTTTTGAGGCTTTATGATATCATATCAAGCAGTAAAAAATTAAAACATCACTGTCATCTAATAAAAAGTGGCAAAATAGTGAGATTATTTATAAAAATAGACAGGGAAATATAAGTAAATCAGTTTAATTCTGTCTTTTATTTTTGCATGTATTCATTTCTGTTCACCATTTTGTTGGAAGGCCACCAAATATTATTTGTGATTATATTTATTCTTTTAAAGACTACACAAACATGTTTTATATATAAAAATTAAACACTGAATGAAAGAAAACAAGAGCATGAACCAGTTCGATATGGACAAAAAAAGTGAAATTATTAAATTGATGTCAATTTTGGACATGAGTACTTTTCAGCACTCAAAGGTAAATCAATTTAAGGCCAAAAACTTTGACCTAGTTGATCAGATTACTGAAGTGTCACTGTGATTGTCACTGTGATTTCTGAAATGAATACGTTTTAACAAACTTTTTTGTCTTTCTAAGCTTTCTCTTTGGTCCTGAGCCTGATTTAGGGAGAAGTTCGTGAAATGAATGAGAATGATGCTGTATTTTTACATTACACCAGCAGGGAGCACCCAGAGTTTTGACCTACAATGAAAGCCGGTTATGTTGTGAAAGGATACACAACCCTGATAGTTCAGAGGCTGAACAGACTGTGAGAGCGGGTGTCAGGTCTATGTTTAGTAATTGTTTTAGTTCTCTATAGCAGATTGTTTTTGGTCAATCATGAGAACTTGGCTGAGGGATATGCTTATTGTTATATTCTGTCTAGGTGATGTTGCACTTTTTTTTATTTATTTCATTCCTTTAGGAAAATGTTTGAGAATGAGTGAGTTAAATAATGTTATGTGCTCTCCACAGAATGCAGAGGACAACACACTGTACGTCAGCCAACAATAACAACTTCAGCTTACATGGCAGAGACCGTAACCCTGAACTGTGAATATAATACAACAGACACAATGCCTGCTCTGCTGTGGTACAGGCAAACTAAGCATTTACCTCCAGAATATATATTAGTAAGACACAATCTTGGAAACGGAAGTAATTCCAAAGACTTCCCCAACAAGAGATTTCAGTCCCAGTTGGATTCTGCTGCAAGAAGAATTACACTGACTGTCCAGAACCTTCATCTGACTGACTCTTCTGTGTACTTCTGTGCTTTGAGGCCCACTGTGAAAACAGGATATTGAGTTTTCTAACAAAAACCTGGGGCCCTATTTTAACAATCTAATCTCATGGTCTAAAGCGCACGGTGCAAGTGCACTTAGGGCGTGTCCAAATCCACTTTTGCTAGTTTAACAATGAAAAAAATGGTGGGCGCGCCAGGCGCATGGTCTAAAAGGGTTGTCCTTATTCTCTTAATGAGTAATGGGTGTGTTTTGGGCTTAACATGCAATAAACCAGTCAGAGTCTCATCTCCCATTCCCTTTACAAGCCAGTTGCGCTCGCGCCATGGCGGAATTTGCTAGCGAGGAAACGGATCTGCTCGTGTGTGAGGTTAAAGCGTGCAAGCAGACCATCTACAGGACAAGCCGGATTCCATCTTAATGCACACAATAATAATCTTTTACATTGTAATTCTTTTATTTTTAATATTTGGCATGTTTGTGTGCTGCTGCGCGTCACTGTGTGTGTAATAAGCAGAATGTACGCACGTTGTGCACCCGCCTATAGGTGCATATTACTAACACACTCTTTAAATAACAATACATATATTGCGCCATTGACTTTAGATCAGGTTTCAGTTGGTCAATGGCGCAGTCTATTTCAGTTGCCTCAAAATAGCAACGTGCCAACAATGCGCCTGAACACACCTCGTTTTCACACCAGTACGCCCATGGGCGCACAAATGGGTACAAATGCATTTGCTATTTAAACAACGTGGCGCGGGACGTGAAAATCATAACTGTGTCGGGCTGAAACTAGCAAAAAACACTTGCGTCGCACCAGGCGCAGCATTGGTCAGGTGTATGATAGGGCCCTTGAACAGCCCATGTATTACAGTTTTTGCCACTCTCACTGTATATACACTCTCTGGTAATTGTGCGGTTTTAATTTTGATGGATCTCAGCATGGCATTTGATACCCTTGATCATGGCATTCTTTTAAATTGTTCACAGCAAATTGGGATTCAGGGGTATGCTTTAAATTGGTTTATCTCCTATTCAAAGGATCGAACCTTTTCTGTAGAGACTGGCAATTATTCATCATCACGTGCACCAGTTTTGTATGGGGTTCCACAGGGCTCAATTTTGGGTCCTGTTTTATTTTCTTTATACATGCTCCCGTTGTATACCATTTTTAGGAAGTATAATGTCTCATACCACAGTTATGCAGATGATACTCAGTGTTACGTTCCTTTACATCCAAAGGATGTTTCTAGTCTGCAGTGTTTGTTTGATTGTCTGAGAGATGTTAAACATTGGATGTCTGCCAACTTCCTTTAGTTAAACGAATCAAAGACAAAAGTCTTAATTTTTGGCCCCTCTGCTTCTAGTCTGTAATACATGCTTTTATTTCATCCAGATTAGATTATTGTAATGTATTGTAATGTATTGTGTTTCACAGTCTCTATTGTCACATCTTCAACTTGTTCAAAATGCTGCTGCTAGACTGTTGACTGGAACAAGGAAGAGGGAACATATTGTACCTGTGCTGATCTCTCCTCACTGGCTCCCAGTTAAATATCGTATTCAGTTCAAAACATTATTGTTTGTTTATAAGGGTTTGCATGGACTGGCTCCTCTATATATTTCTGATCTTCTTTCAATTCACCTTAAAGTTGACTGTTCCAAGGACAAGTTTTAAATTGAAAGGAGTTCGTGCCTTTTCAGTGGCTTCTCCACAGCTTTGGAACAATTTGCCATTCCATATAAAAACTGCAACAAAATACATTGATTTTAAATCTCTTCATCAAACTCATTTATCTATTGCATAAGGTCATGTAAGAAGGTGCAGTGGTAACACTTTTAGTGTACTGTCTGTTGATGTGTTTTGTGTTTAATTATTAGGGTATTTGCTTAAACTTGACCAATTGTTGTTTTTAAATGTGCTTTATGAAAAAATATGACAGACTGACTGACTGACTTAAAAATAAAGGTTCTAAAAGGGTTTTTCCCTTATATAAATTGGTTGCCTATAATGCAAACCCTCAAACATAAAGGTTCCAAAGGGACTTTCGTTGAAGAACCATTTTTGGTTCCCCAAAGAACCTTATAGGTAACAGTTCTTAAAAGAACCATTATTTAGTGTGAAGAACTTTTTAATAATCTGAAGAACCTTTTTTCACTGCAAAGAACCTTTTGTGCAATGGAAAAGTTCCACTGATGTTTAAGCTTCTAAGGAACGTTCATTATTATATTATTTGGTATATTGAAAAAAATCTTAAAAAAAAAAAATATATATATATATATCTCAATATTGCGGATCAACATAATTACACTAATTTCTCCTGGGGAAAAATTATGAAAACAAACATATGTCGGCTACATTAATTTACATTAACAATTTATGAGTTTGTAACAGCCCTATGTAGAGTCTATAGCATCTGGTGACACCTGTCAGAGACATCACTGCACTGTGATTGGGTGTTGAAAGCACTGGCTGGGAGCTTCAGTAGTCTGAAGGAGGCTGTTATGGCAGTTCTGCAAAGCTTAGTGAGGAAACCATCATTCGAAACAATGTCTTTCTGTTTGTTTCTAATTTTAATGGCCTTCATTGGTAAGATTTCTGTTCTTTACCTACATGCATTTACTTTTTTTCCACATTAGCAGTGAATATTTGATGCTAACTTTAGTTGCTTTGTAACATTGACACAGGTAATGAACTGAATTGAATCAACACTGAACTAAACTGAGCTGAATAATGACAACAGTCTTGCAGAGCTGCTTTACAGCTGAAATTAAATTCATAACTTTAATTTTGCAACACTGTTATTTTTGCGAAGCTGCTTTGAAACAATCTGTGTTGTATAAAGAGCTATACAAATAAATGTGAGTTGATGTGACTTGCTTGAAATGCTTTAAATGACTAATTCAACATTCTTCTCAGGTGCCAGTATACAAGACAGCATTACTCCAACATCTCCTGCTGTCCATGCAAAGGACAAAGAAAAAGTGACTATTTCTTGTAAATACCAGTATACTGTGTCAATGAATAATCTACAGTGGTATCGACAATACCGCAACTCTGAGCCGGAATTCCTGATTCTAATCATGGAGTCGGGACAAACGCAGACCGCTACACCTCCTCACCCTCGGCTCACAGCCTCAGTTCATAAAGGAAACAAGACGGTGAATCTGGAAATCTTCCCTGCAGATGTGAAGGATTCTGCCGTGTATTACTGTGCACTGCAGCCCACAGTGGCAGGAAACACCATGTACACCATACAAAAACCTGCTCAAAGCTAAACGCCTTAGATGTTAGAAACCATGAGACCAGAGAGTCTGCACACACGCCACAAGAGGGCGCATGCATGAAGTTGAAATGTTGTACTGTCAACCACTTTAGACTACACAGAAACAAATCATCAGGGGATTGTGAACAGAAGCACTCAACTGATCAGTAAATTCAGGATGAGGAGATCACTAGTACTAATTGTCATCGCTACCTCAGGTATTTAACATAAAATGTATATGAATTTTTCATATGAATGTATCATTTCAAAGCTTAATAAGACTGAATTTATATTTATCAAAGCTTTTACATAACACTTTTTATTTCCTTTCCAGTTGCTCTTGGTGATCGCATTGGACCAGATGAGGCTGTTATTATTAGAAATGAAACTGACCGGGTGACATTAAGTTGCTCATATGAAACAAACAGTGAAGATGTTGATCTTTATTGGTATAGACAGTTTCCTAACAGTGAGCCACAGTATTTACTGTGGAAAGGTGCTCGATCAAGAGATGGTGAGAGTAGTACACCAGATCCTCATTTTGAATCATCTACAACCAGAACATCCACTAAACTGATTATCAAAGCAGCTGCTCTGAAAGATTCAGCTCTCTATTACTGTGCTCTTTGGAAAGACACAGTGATACAAAGTTACTGAGAAGCTGTACAAAAACACACATTCTTTAAACTCAAAAAACATCAAAGTATTAACCAAACCCAGACAAATTATCTGCCATAACCATTACTGTATGTGGGAACACCTGCAACTGATACAGTAGCCAAAACCAAGAGATTAATAGATTTAATGAAGCAGCATTTATACTGTGAACACAACAAAGTGTTGAAATGCAGAATGTGTATCCAGATATTGCTATATAATATCTAAATATTGACCAAAATCTTAAATAAAAATGTAATCACTCTGGAAGATCCCTGTTTAAACCCACAATAAGCTACAGGCATGAAACATGTTACTAAAATATACTTCTGTCATGACAACTCTCTGAGTGTTTGGCATGGGTATGACAATGTTGTTGACATTGTTTGGTCTTGGCGGAATAGATCTGCTGCGCTGCTGCTGCTTTTATTGCTGCTGTTGCTGTTGATTATTGCTGTTGAATCTTCGAAGCTTCAAGAAGCAGTGTTTTGAAATCGCTCATTGTTGAATAAAGTCATTATTTAGTTTTTTTGGTGCACAAAAAGTATTCTCGTCGCTTCATAACATTAAGGTTGAACCACTGTTGTCACATGAACTGTTTTAAATATGTCTTTAGTACCTTTCTGGGAATTTGAAAGTATTAATTATCTTGCTGTCAATGGAGGTCTCACTGAGCCATTGGATTTTATCAAAAATATTTTAATTTGTGTTCTGAAGATGAACGAAGGTCTTATGGGAGTGGAACAGCATGAGGGTGAGTAATTAATGACAGAATTTTCATTTTTGGGTGAACTAACCCTTTAAGTCTAGATATATCCTATTTTGCATAAGTTTGGGCTTTGAGTTGAGTTTGTTTGCTGTACGTTTCTATGGATGAATAAAAAATAAAATAAAATCAGAATAGTCATCTTAAATTTCTTATGTTTGTTCTGCTGATAATTTTGAGACTGTCTCTAAAAACTGGACCCCCAACTCTAAACCTAAAACATGTGTTTGGGGTCAGTAGGAGGGGCTTTAGTGTTCTGACACCATCTAGGCCATCCTGAGGATGTGGTTTTGAAATAGATTAGCTACAAACTGAGCTGTCAGTCAGAACATTGGCCTGAACAATGTTACTCTGTTTACTAAGCTTTCTTTCTACATTCGGAGGTGAGTAGCTCAATATTTGATTATTTTTCACAACTTCCACCCCTTAACCACAAACTTTGCAGAATTATTTATTCATTGTGAGATCTTTATTATTCCTGTACAATTAATCCTTCAGAAGTCAGGTTCGCAAACAGCAGCCAAAATACAAGACCATAATGAACGAACATTTACAAATACTCATTCCTCTTTTTCAGGTGGCAGCTGTGGAGATTTCATCAGTCCTGTCCAAACTGAGGTTTATAGGAAGAGTGGGGATAAAGTCACATTATCTTGCAACTACTCTTCAGCCCTTTCTTTGTACTGGTATCGTCAATATCCAAGGTCAAGTCCACATTGCCTTCTTCTGATACTACAAAACAGCGGGGAGTCTCAAATCGTGCAGCCTGGCATGTCAGTGAAATTAAATGAAAAGAAAACCTCTGTGGATCTGGAGATCTCCTCTGTGAAAGTATCAGACTCGGCAGTGTACTACTGTGCGTTGAAGCCCACAGTGAGAGGAAACCCGACAGCGCCGTACAAAAACCTGAATCTGGCCTGACATAGTGGATTTAAGTACTGAAAAATATACTAATACTATAGAAACACTGCATCCTCTTGGATATACATTTTTACCACATCTGTTCTGAATCACACTCTAGTTATACTGTTTAGGGAACATTTTACAATAAGGTTCCATTTGTTAACTTGGTACCACTTTAGAATACTGTTCCATCATTAATGAATAACTAATGACTCAAGTGTTACTACATCCTTCTAAAGGAATTACTGGCCATTTGGATCAGTATTCTAAAGCGAAGATTATGGTAATACTTGAGTCACTAGTGGGTTACCATGATCTTTACTTTAGAATTAATTATGCAATACTTTCATTAACTTTAGTACTTATTTATCCTCTGGGAGGTATGAAAAAAATAGTAGTTATTGATTAGCTAATAGTGAATTACCTCATTCAACTGAGCGCTATCTCTTACTAATTAGTTAATCAGGGTGTCTTGTTAGTTAATAGTAGTAACTATGTCAGTATTGCGTTTCTTGTAGTTATTCATCAATGACGGAACAGTATTTTAAAGTGTTACCATTTTTTAACATAAACTAACAATGAACAGTACTTCTGAAGCATTTATTAATCTTAGTTAATGTTAATTTAATGTTAAAAACAAAAGTTAAATATGGTAATATTATTTAATGGATCTGAGCTAACATGAACTAACAATGAATAGATTGTATTTTTATTCATGTTAACAACAAATGTATTGCTCTTTTTATGTTAAGTAATGCATTAACTAATTTATTTATTTATTTATTTAATCTATTCATTATTTAGCGATGAAAATACTGTATGACTGACCGAAGTTAATGAATTTCCAGTATTGTGTTAAATTAAAATGAGGTAAAGAATCATTACCAAAGACCATTTGTTTGGGTGTTTGTGTATTTTTAAGAGAGGTCAAAATTTATTTTCTTATTTTTTATTTATTGTTCATTTCTCATTTTGTGAACAGGGCAAGTAGTAAATCTGACAATGAAATTCAGATACATAAGCAGAGATTTTAATTTCACACAGACCAGCATACATTTTAAAATATTTAATGCAAAAGTATATCTATGTCCTCACTGCAGGATTTATCCAGCAATGAGTTAATTTTGTTGGGGCATAGCTCTTGAAAACCAGTCTGAATGGGTGCGAATTTTGTGCATTGTCACTGTTTTTATTGTTTTTATTTTTTAACATTGACCTGCTCCAATTCTTGTTTGTATACACTGAATATATTGCAATATGTTGCAAGTTTTTGTAGTTCTAGACAGTGTGGTAAATTTGCTAACACTTTATTTTAAGGTGACGTAATTACATGTCGTTACTATGTTACTATAGTAATAACAGTAAATTATGCATAATTACAAGTAACTAACCCTAAAACAAACCATAACCACAACGAAACTCTATAGTAAGTAGGTACATGTAGTAAATTAATATTACTCAGTACTTATTTGAATAAGTAAAGTGTAATATGTCACCTTGTTACACTGTAATTATACAGTGTATTTATATACACTGTAATTTATAATTATACAGTGGAGCACTGGGCTCTATATTTTGAAAAATATATATATGTTTCTCTGAAAACATCTCTTATTATTTTATATAACACAATTTCATGTACTGCATACGTATACTGTATGTTGAATCAATTCAGTTAAATTTGTGAATTTTTTTTATTTTTTTTTATTGATTTATATAGTCAAGTAAAATGTTAAGCCACATCTCCTCATCATATAAGTTTAAGTTGTCACTCTGCTGCTTCTTGTTCAAGAATAACCTATTTTAGCACAGTTCTAGTTTGAACTGATATCCATCTCTGTCTATATTTGAAGCGCAGAGGATTCACCAAACCTCATATAGGTTACAGAAAAATTAGGACATAATGAGTGTGTGGAAACACCTGCAGGTGTCTGAAACTAAAATAGACATGTACGTTAATGCTATACATCCAATCTATTTGCAAAAGGGGAAAAACACTTGAGATAAAGTGGTTAGAAATGCACTTTAAAAAAATCATTACTGTAAAAAAATTTTTTTTTTAAATTATATTTATTTTAAACAATATAATAGTAAACAATTTTTGTTTTGTTTGTCAAATTTTGGTTGATTAACAATGCGTCAATAACATGTTTAAAAGTATAAGAAAGGAATTAGCAGATAATCGGCTACGATGTACAATCTATAGCATATTATTATTACTATAATAAGGTATTCATTTATAAATGTTGGTAAAAAAAAAAAAAAAAAACACTGATGGTGTCTAATTTCATAAAAAACAATAGGCCTACAATTACCACAACATAAAGTAACCATGCAGAGAAAATAAAACTACGATGTGTTTTGTACTTTAATCTCAGAACAAAATGAATGAAACACCAAACAAGCTGTACTTACAGTATATGTAAATCAGAATGTTTGTGGTTTGGCATTTTATATACATTTTTAAAGCAACAGTGCTGAATTTACAATGTAACAGCTCTCTACAGAACATTTTTAAGAAGAACATCTAATTGAATCTGAGATTTAAAAAAAAAAAAAAACATTTAAAATGTCAAAATGTATTATTCATTCATTTCGCAATGTGTGATCACACCCAGATAAAATAATGCTTCCATTGCTCTCGGCCAATTTCATTCAAATATTGAGCCCTCAGATGATGAGATGTGGGTGGAGCTTTGAGAAAGATTCAAGAGAGACTGTCATTCTCAATCACAAGATTCATTTGTGTTTTACAGTGCAGTCATGATGTTCCTGTGCTTTCTGTTTCTGCTGACAATAACACAGGGTATGTAAGAGACAAGTTTAAATATAAATATATTTATAACTACAACTATAATGCACCTGTTAATGTCAAATGTCTGATTTTGTGGTAATTCACCAGTTTTACGTGACTTTTCATACTTTACAATTATTTTTGTTCTACACACATTTTGCAGATGAATGTTTTGCACAGACAATAACACCACTGCAGGGCCGAACACAAGTTACTGAGGGGGAGACAGTCATTCTGTCATGCAAATATGATGTCAGTGTACAGAATTTACTTTGGTATCGACAATATCCTGGATCAGGACTGGAATTTCTGCTCCTTGTCGTTGAGTCAGACAAGAAGACTGTATTAAATGCAGATCCTCCTATTCCTAGACTGGATGGCAAAATGACCATGAACAATAAGACAGTGTATCTGGAGATCTCCTCTGCTGAAGTGACAGACTCTGCTCTGTACTACTGTGCCCTGCAGCCCACAGTGACAGAAAACACATCAACACTGTACAAAAACCTCCAACCACACTCCATATACAATAAACAAATGGTGTTGAAATTAAATCACTATGAGTAAATTACATACAAAGTACTGCATTATACTATGCTGTAATTAATTGCTTATACTCTACAGATTATTGTTTTAGTGCAGGAACTTTCTATCATGACAACTCTCGGAAGAATTTAGCATGTTAATGGATATGACAATGTTAATGTATTTGGTCTTGGCAGAAAAGATCTGCTGCTGCTGCAGAGCAAATACAGAGACTTGTTACAGCCAATACATACACAATACATACACTCTACACTGCTGTTGCACAAATAGCATATATGAAATTACCCGTAGCAGATCTATGCAGGTGGAGCTGGGGAAGGTGGAGAGTTTCTGAGGAACTCTGAAAGTGTCCTGAAAACTGCTACAGCAAACACTGACCAACTATTTAAATGTTGAGCAGCAAGCTCATTGGCTACAGACGCAACAGGAACCAATCAGCTTGTGCCAGTTAACAATGTGATTGTCAGCAGCTTGCGCTAAGGACCCATCAGCCTGTGCCATCTAGAGTTTCATGACAGAACTTGGTATTAGTTAAAAACATAAGCTCCAAAAAATAATTAAATGAATTTTACTATAATTGATTATATCCTTATATACTATAAAATATATTATACAATGGTTTGCCTTCTCTAAAATATAAATTCTTGCTAGCTAAATGAGATTAAAGCATTTAAAAGTTACATGCAGTTGAAAAAATTAGTATGTGAACAGCAAAGTGCAATGAATAATACAGAAAATAACTAAAACAATAAATAAACTTGCTTAAAATAAACCAATAATCACCACGAGGTGGCACATGTTCCTGTTGTGTGAGTGTTTACTCTGTGACATACAATGTAGTTTGCACTGTAATTTGATGTAATATGTGTTACTAACCGGAGTCAGCTAATTTTCTGGTTCCTTAAAAGTGTCAAAATGACAAAGTTTAAATATTCACAATTATCCTTACTGGATTTGATTGACTATTTTATTGAAATGTGTTTTCCACAATGTGAAATCAGTAGGCACGTAGAAACTTGTGATGTCTAAAATTATCCAAAAGAGGGCGCTCTTCACCCAAAAATGAACATAAACCGAACCAATTCTTCAAAGGGTAAACAAGAGGAGGAGATACAAGGTACTGCATTTACTTCAGGCATGCAGAGGTTTCAGAGATAGTTCAACATAGTTGTTCTTTTTTTTTTTCCTTGTCAGAAATGATATTCCTATTTCATCTGTGTCTTATCTCCCTCTTAACAGGTAAGATAAATGCAATTAGTTAAATAAACATTACTGAGAATAGGATAATCTAAGTATTCTACTTTTGTATTTCTGTTAATCTACATTCATTATTCCCATATTTCTCTTAGGTGATGCCTCTAGTGAGGGAATAGCACCAGTCTCTCCTAGTGAATTTGTCTCAGAAGGTAAAACAATCACCCTGTCCTGCAGTTACAATGGGTCTGCTGCTACAGATACTCTCCACTGGTATCGTCAGTACCAGAGATCCAGACCAGACTTCCTGTTTCTGGTTAATGAAGCTAAATTTAAGCAACCAGCTGAGCCTCCAATTCCTGGAATATCTGCTAGATTAAATGAGGAGAAGAATCGTGTGGATCTGGAGATCACTGGCACTGCATTAACTGATTCTGCTGTGTATTACTGCGCCCTGCAGCCCACAGTGACAGGAAACACACACGCACTGTACAAAAATGAGGCACATTCAAAATGGAAACTGGAATCTGTGTGTCTGTGCTCAGTGTTCAGGAACTGTTGGATGATTGTGCATTTGGGCATTTTAATCCAGCACTTGGGATCCAATGATTAATGATCTTATCATTGTCTCCTTAAAAAAACAACTGACCTTTTGTTCAAGAACACAGAATATGTGTCACTATGAAATACATAATACCAGAATTCTAAGAAATGTATCTGACTGAATGAATGCAGCCACAGTACAATAGCACCAGTGTGCTCACCATACACCAGCTGTAGGTGGAGAGGAGAGAAAGTAATAGAGCCAATTCAATGGATAGGGATTTATGTATTTAAATGCTCATGATCAAAGCTTTTCTTTCTTTTTCTTTTTCTTTTTTTTTTTTTTTTTTTTCATTACTGCATATTTTCCTGGCATATTTATACAAACATATTGATATATCTAAATTATTCATTATTAAAGTATGGTGTGATCACAGGTTTGTTGCCACTTTCAATATCATTGTCACATTTTGCATCATAAATCTTTTTCTCATATGAAAAACTATATATTAATATGCAAAATGTATTTCACAGTCTTCCACGTATGGCATGTTTTATGTAATCATAATCACACTGAGATATGTGCACTGTAAACCCGAATAAGTTGGCAAAACTCAAAATTTTTAAGTTGAGAAATTCAAAGTTTAAGTAAGCAGAACTGGTAGATTTTTATTTTGTACTCACACATTTTAATTGTTCTTAACTTGAAATGTTTGAGTACACTCATACATTTAACTTAAAATTATCATGTAACCCCAATGTAAACATTTTTATTAGTGTAAAATTAGCTATATAACAAGCTAATTCAGAAAATGCTAACTTGCTAATTTGTTAACATGTTAACAATAACATAGTATAGCACTTGCTGAATGAATGCAGCAATATAACATACTTGCTCTCAAACAAAGCCGCATGCACTATTTGTCACCATGATGGTAACTCTCTTAACATTAATCTTGCACAAAAAAAAAAAAAAAAAAATTATTATATAATGTCTAAATTAAAAGAAATAAGTTCATAAAACTCAAAACAATGAAACAGTTCAGTTTACTTAAAATATATCAGTTCTGTGAACTTGAAAGAAAAAGAAAGTGCTAAATACTCATAAAAACTAATTTGTTTAATTTAATTTTGTCCTACTCAAACCAATAAATTATTTTGAGGGTTGGGGTTTACAGTGTGGGTGGAGCTTCAAGAGATTGTGTTGGCATTCATCTCTTATGATTTCCATCTGTTTTTCAGCAGTGCAAAAATGAGATCTCTTTTTTTACTTGTACTATTAGCCATACAGGGTTAGTATTACAATTTTCGATTAAGTTTTTCATTATTTTGTTATTCCATTATTTTTGTAAATACATGGTTAAAAATGCAATAATTCATAACTGTTCAGACTTTAGATAATGACTGAATATTCTGTCTGATTTTGTGATAAATCACCACACTTTTTAATTATTATTTTTGATCAACACACATTTTGCAGATGAATGTTTTGCACAGACAATAACACCACTGCAGGGCCAAACACAAGTTACTGAGGGGGAGCCAGTCATTCTGTCATGCAGATGCAATGGCATTGTACAGAATGTAATTTGTTATCGACAATATCCTGGATCAGGACTGGAATTTCTGCTCTTTGTCGTTAAGTCATCCAAGAAGACTGTAGTAAATGCAGATCCTCCTATTCCTAGACTGGATGGCAAAATGAGCATGAAAAATAAGACAGTGTATCTGGAGATCTCCTCTGCTGAAGGGACAGACTCTGCTCTGTACTACTGTGCCCTGCTGTACAAAACTGAGACATATTAAAATTGGAAGTTGAAATCCATGTTCAGTGTCTGTGCTTGGTGGTCAGGAAATATTGGATGATTATCCACGTTTGCATTTGAGCATTTTGATTCAGCACTTTAAAGCTAATGATTAAGCTATTCTTATAGTTTCATTTGTCTCATTATTGTCTCCTTTACAACAACTGACCTTGTGTTCAAGAACACAGAATATTTTTGTCATTATGAAATACATAATAGCAGAATTCTAAGAAATGTAAACCACTTTCACAATTCAGACCAGTACAGTCTACATTTTGAGACACTGTAGTTCTAATTTTTCCAGTGCATTCTGACATTATGTTATGCAGCGTAAAGAAAGTTTTTCTAATTCTTCTCATTGCTGCATATCAGAGATTTCCTGGAGTATAAATACCAAAATATTGATATATCTGCATTATTAATTATTTGTACTTTACACACTCAGGTTTGTTGTCAAAGAGCTGCCATTTTGATATCATTGTCACATTTGACATCAGAAATCTCTTGAGAAGACTCATGAAAAACTACATATTAATAAGCAAAATGGATTTCACAGTCTTCCATGTATGACATGTTTTATATAATCATAATCACACTGCGATATGTGGGTGGAGCTTCAAGAGATTGTGTTGGCATTCATCTCTTATATGATTTCAGTCTGTTTTTCAGCAGTGCAAATATGAGATCTCTTTTTTTACTTGTACTATTAGCCATACTGGGTGAGTAGGATTATGCCACTTTTTCATTATTTTATATAATTTTATTTTAATATTATATTTTATCTGATCTCAATTCTGGTATATTTACAACAACAACAAAAAAAGCATTACTATTTACTTAAATAAATACATGTTGAAAAAAGCAATAATTTGTAACTGCGCAGATAATGGCTGAACATTTTGTTTGTTTTTCCTGATGACTGTTTCTCATGCTCTATTTGCAGATAAATCTGTTGGCCAGACAATAACACCATTGCAGACCACAAAAAATGCCACTGAGAGAGAGCCAGTCATTCTCTCATGCAAATATGATGATAGCCAAGCACGTAGTTTACACTGGTATCGACAATATCCTGGATCCAGACCGGAATTTCTGCTTCTTGTTTATGAATCAGGCAGTGTAATACATGCAGATCCCCCTTTCCCAAGACTGAATGCCAGCGTGAATAAGGTAGAGAAGCAGGTAGATCTGCAGATCTCTTCTGCTGCAGTCACAGATTCAGCGCTGTACTACTGCGCCCTGGAGCCCACAGTGACAGGAAGAGCAAACACACTGTACAAAAACCTAAGAGGAGTAATGTTAATGTCAGCATAAAACTTTTCTTCCCTATTGTGATCCATATCTGAGTGATATGGCTACTAAACAAGAACAAATGTAGGGCGGGATCTGATTTTGTCCATTGGGAATTGATTTGATCGTTGTAGTTTGCTATTGCTTTGATGTCATGTGAGTGACAGGTTGTTCTGCCCTCTTGCCAGTAAACACGTCATCAGAGAAGAGATGTTGCTGCAAATGGTTATTTAAAGTTATTTTGATTAAAGATTATGAGGACACATGAATTTTAAAAAATGATGTGCACAGATCAATCATTTATAATAAATACTGAAATATTCCATGAAAAAAAAAACAAACAAAAAGAAAACAATTGTCCATTTTGGTTTCATGGAGACTTTTAAATGTCTTGTATGACTACAATAATTAAAATAAGAGACAATCACGTGTTCTTAACTTTCCATATAATCTAATCTAAGAGAACTGGTTTCACATCACTGTTGTGATCATACGCTTAAATAAAGATTTTGACTTAAACTTTATAATAATATTTTTTTTTTTTTTTGAAAGTTTGAAAGAAAGGTACTTTCTGCATTCAAACTAAAAGAGGCAGACTTTACATACATTTGCAAAACTTGTCATTTTCAGAAAAGTTGCATTTTATTAATGAATTATAGCCTCATTTTTTAATATTCATTCATTCTTCAGTTAATGAAATAGTATTTGTGTCAAACTTATTTCAAGACCAAACTGAATACGTAAATGACTTGATATCTCTGAATGTTTTCATTGATTGTTGTGGGTGGAGCTTTGAAGGAGCTCACAAAAATCTCACAATTCTGTCTGCAGTTTTCATTTGTGCTTCAAGATGATGCTCCTGTGCTGCATGCTTGTGTTTTCAGTGACACAATGTAAGTGACATACAGTACTAGTTTTGTTTAAAACTGGAATAGTAATTAATTGTATTTTATGAAAGTTAGTATTAATTTGCCATTTGATTTACTCTTTCTGAATGCCTTCATCCTGTTACTCTTCCTAACTGAATGTTTTCTATTCTATGCAGATACATTTGCGCAGTCAATAAGACCATTGCAGAACAATGTTCATGTCACTGAGGAGGAGCCGGTCACTCTCTCATGCAAATATAACGGCAGTGCAAACAGTCTGCATTGGTATCGACAGTATCCTGGATCCAGACCTGAATTTGTGCTCCTCGTCATGGAGTCACAAACGAAACATGTAACATATGCAGATCCCCGTATCCCTGGAATGGATGGGAAAATGAGTATGAATGATAAACAAGTGTATCTGGAGATATCCTCTGCTGCAGTATCAGACTCTGCTCTGTATTACTGTGCCCTGCAGCCCACAGTGACAGGAAACACATCAACACTGTACAAAAACCTCTATAAAGAGAAACAACATATCTGTCTTTTGTCATAGATACATGATTTCAGTTTGCAGATTGAGCATATTAAATTGATTGAACTGATTGGAGTACTTTCCATACCCAGACAGCAACATAATGTGGCCCAGATCTGATACATGTGAATTTCACACGGGCCAGATGTGGGCCGGATCTGGGCCGACATTATGTTGCTGTCTGGGTAAATAAGAAATGATTAAAAATAGCTTTAGAAATAATGTAAAAATAATGTATATGCATGAATATTATCAAATTAGTGCCCTTATGCTGTACACGGTAAAATGAATAAATATGAGTTTGCGGACAAGACTTTAGGTTAAAATTGACATGAATGCATAAAGGAAGGAAAATATCTTCTGTCCTGTAACTGGTCACCATTTTATTTGGTCTCTCTTCATTTTTAATCTTTTCGCACCATTTTAAATCTCTTTCACCATAAAATGAAATATGACTAAAGTTTCTGTTGCAATACAAGAGGACAAAATTGTGGATTTGGTGGACTCTGTTCTTTGTGTCCAACAACTTTATTTTTATATAAATTGGTTGACTATATTGCAAACCCTCAAACAACAACATACACTCTTAAAAACAAAGGTTCCAAAAGGAACATGGTGGTGGAAAAATATGGGATGGGAGGAAAAAATATATTTCAATGCTTTTGCATTCTCCCAAGAAACTCAGAGAGCAAACGCAAAATTTCTCAGGGGAACACAAACATTTTGCGCACGAATGCAAAAAGTTTCTTTGGGAAAGCAAAACATTCAAGATGTCCAACTAAATATGCTGTATTATGAATAATTACATTGTTCTCTCACAGCTGATTGATTTAAATTCATTACTGCAGCCACATGGTGGCATTATTTCCATTTTATTCCTCACTGCAGCTTTGTCAGCACAGCAGTGATGCTTAGATTTCATCTGTAGCACTGATATAAACTGGTATAAAATCATCTGTTTTTAAAATCAAATAAACCAGTCAAACTACTTGTCCTTAAATAGCTACTGTAATTAGTAATGCAAACTAATTAGTAATCAGTAATGTAATAGCATAAAATGTACAGTAGATGGCAGCATTCACTCATATTACAGAAGATTTGAATTGGAGTAACAGTTCAAAAAAGGAAACAGTGCTCAGAATCTGTCAGTGATAAAGCTGCTTGTGAGGATCCGTGATGTTTCTATGCAATGTCTGCTTCATTCTTCTCTTTTCAGGTAAGATATGTGACATTTTTAAGCAAACATTCCAAATATAAGTCATCAGGCATTAATAATTAGTGTTGACTGAGTAATAAACTGCAATGCTCTGCCTGTTTCAGGTGATGTACGGGGAGAAGGAATAGCACCTCTCTCCTCATCTGAACTTTTTACCAATGGAAACTCCATTACTTTGGCCTGCAAATACAACGGGTCTTACAGCACTGATTCTCTCCTGTGGTATCGTCAATACAGCAGCTCTAAACCAGAGTTTTTATTTCTGGTTACTGAAACCAATCTTGAGCAGCCAGCTGACCCTCCAATACCTGGAGTGTCTGCTAAAATAAATGAGGAGAAAAACCGTGTGGATCTGAAGATTTCCTCAGCTTCGTTTATAGACTCTGCAATGTACTACTGTGCCCTGAAGCCCACAGTGACAGGAAACACAAAAACACTGTACAAAATTATGAGTGAAACAACTAAACTAACTGATGAACTACACTAAATAGTAAATCTGTGTCTTTATTGTATGATGCTCTAAAAATATATTTGCGTAATCTTGCAACCACAACATGTACATAACTGGAACGCTAAGCAGATCAAGGTCAAGTAGTTTTAAACTGTGTTTAAGCGGTTTCAGGTAAAAACAAATATATCATATCTAAATGCTGTGAAAGTTGCTGTGGCAAGCATATACAGTACATTCATTCCACTATCATGATAGCATTTCTTGTGATTAAACTGTTACTTGTTAGTGAAAGTGGCAATACAGATGCTTTTTCTCATCTGTTACTGAAGTGACAGGCCCTGGTCTAAAAGATATTAAAGGAGGACAAGAAAATGCTGTACTAAAGACATTCATCCAACTCAGAGGGTGGAGTTTTGTGTCTCTGAATAGATCTCACAAATATACAGGTGCACCTAAATGATGAAACATACATCTTGATTTTGGAATCCAATACAATCAACCATTATGTTTATTTACACACTTATGACTTTATGGATTCATCTGGGTGAGATAAACTCATGCACATATATTTTGCCTTCCACTAAATTAATGTTGATTTGAATCAGAATCTTATTAAACGTCATTTTATTTAATGACTCCTGTCGAGCTGCTTCCCTGACCAAACTATTTTATTTTGTTAGGTGAGACGGAGGCAAATGCAATCTTCCCACTATCACCTATAAAGAGCACTGTTTTGGATGGAAGTGTAAACATATCCTGTAGTTACAAAGGATTCACTGGAAGTGTGCTAAATGTGGAGTGGTACAGACAATATCCCGGATACAAACCAGAGTTCTTAATCAGAATGTATCCACATGGACCTTTGGGAATGGCAGTTCCAATTATACCACACTTTGCAGGAAAAATTGATCAAGACCTCCAACAAGTGGATCTAAAGTTGTCACACATTCTTTGGGAATATTCAGCTGTGTACTACTGCGCACTGGTGACCACAGTGACAGGAAACTAAGAGTTTCCCATACAAACACTTTAGATTTAAGGCGTTTAATATAAACGATAGTGCTCTTAAAGGTGCAGTGTGTACATTTTAGGAGGATCTATTGACAGAAATGCAATATAATATACATATATATACGTGTATAAAGACCTTACATAATGAACCGTTATGTATTTATTACCTTAGAATGAGCCATTTCTATCTACATACACCGCGGGTCCTCCCTCCATGTCAAGTCGTCATTTTGTGCGGGCAAGTTTCTACAGCAGCCCTAAACGGACAAACTGCTCTACAGAGCGCGTTTCGTCACTATGTTCATTAGTGTTTTTAGACGCAGCTTGCATCGTCACTATGTTGAATACGCACGAATAAGAAGTAGTAGTAGTAGTAGTAGTCGTCTGGTTTATTAGAAGCAGAGACCGTTCTTTGTTAGAAATAAGAAGAAACCTCATTGCTTGACTAGCTACTCTGCTGTCTCAGACAACGACATCTTTGTCTTTGTGTCGGCCACCATAGCTTCTCTAAAGTGCTTCGAAAGGGAGGGGTGAGCACGGTGCTGAGCCTTTGGTTGCAATTCGCAACCTCACCGCTAGATGCTGCTAAAATTTACATACTGCACCTTTAAGTTTAGAAAACAAGTCAATTCTGTGGTCAAATCAAGCTCCCAAGAGCTTTGGCCAATGTGAAGATATTTCTGTCTTTTAAGAAATTTGAGAAGGCGAGTCATGTATTTATTATTTCAAGGCTCGACAACTGCAATTCACTTTATTTAGGAATCAGTCAAGCTTCTCTTTCTAGGCTACAAATGATTCAAAAGCCTACGGCCCGGATTGGTGTAAGGAAACATAAACATCACCCCTATTTTAATCTCATTACACTGGTTGTCGGTTTGTAACATAATTGAATTTAAATTTATTTTAATTGTTTATAACTCTCTAAATGGCCTAGCACCATCTCACTGATCTCCTGTCTGAATACCAGAGACTACTAGTAGTTCCAAAGACCAGACTAAAGCTTAGAGGTGACCAAGCATGTGTCCAGTAGCAGCACTAAAACTGTCAAATATTCTCCCTGTTAGTACCAGAACCGCCGCAACTGCATATAACTTTAAATCAAAATTCAAAACGTATCTGTTTTCTATAGCATTTAAACAATAATGCTATGGCTATTTGTTTTATGTGCTTATCTGTATTGTTTTAACCAATATTGTTTTATTACAGCACATTGGTCAACAGGTATTTTCTGTAATTGTACTTTATATATAAAGTGACATTGACATAATTTGGAGTTTGTCCCAAAACCGTAAAATTAAAATTGTTGATAAAAGAACATTTTCACAGACTAAGCAGGCGTTAAAGAAGTAAAAGTTAAAAAAATACTACAGCGGTAAAAGAAAATGCTGTATTAGAGACATTCATCTGACACAGAGGGTGGAGTTTTGTGTCTCTGAATGGATCTCACAAAAGTGCAGATGCGCCTAAATGATGAAACAGACATCTTAATTTCGGAATCCAATACATCAACCATTATGTTTATTTACACACTTATGATTTTATAGATTCATCTGGGTGAGATAAACTCATGCATATTTTGTCTTCCTCTAAATTAATATAATTAATGTTGATTTGAATCAGAATCTTATGTAATTTTATTAAATGACTCCTGTCGAGCTGCTTCCCTATCCAAACTATTTTATTTTGTTAGGTGAGACGGAGGCAAATGCAATGTTCCCACTTACCTATAAAGAGCACTGTTTTGGATGGAAGTGTAACCATATCCTGTAGTTACAAAGGATTCACTGGAAGTGTGCTAAATGTGGAGTGGTACAGACAATATCCCAGATCAAAACCAGAGTTCTTTATCAGAAACTATCCACATGGACCTTTGGGAATGGCGAGTCCAACCCTTCCAACACGATTTTCTGGCAAAATTGATCAAGACCTCCAACAAGTGGATTTAAAGTTGACACACATTCTTTGGGAATATTCAGCTGTGTACTACTGCGCACTGGTGACCACAGTGACAGGAAACTAAGAGTTTCCCCACACAAAAAGCCGTGAGAACGGAGCCTCGAGTCCCACGGAGGAGCTCCGGAAGGATAAAAGGAGGACTGATGACAATGAAGGATGAGAGAGGACCAGGCCAGGGACTTTATGGTGTTGTTTTGTTTTAGTTTATGTAGCAGTTGTCCGTGAGGGGCTGCCACTTTACTTTCGTTTTGTTGTTTGTTTATTTTGTGATTAAAGTTATGTTGATCGTTTGCCAGTTCCCGTCTCCTTCTCCCCTGAGTCTTTAACTTTGCTACAATAGGCTACACTTCATTTATTGTATAGAAAAAAAATTGTGTGCAATAAAGGCTGCCGGTGACAGACAATTCCTCAGATTTCTGTGGTGGGAAATATCAGTATTATCTATTAATTTCTAAGAATCAACAGAGGGTCCCACAGTCTTTAGGTGGAGCTTTGTAAGAACAAGTACAGAAAAAGACAGTCCTGTGTTTCTCCAATTATATCTTATGTTGTATGTGATCTCTTTTATACATCTATAGTTCTATAAAAGATGCATATTAATGAATAGATATAATTACCGAAGGTGCCCTAATATTATTATTCTTCTATGAAAAGTTATTAGTAAAAGCTACAAAAGAAAGACCTCCTGTACTGAAGTGAAAGACCCTGGTCTAAAATATACTAGAGCGGGACAAGAAAATGCTGAATCCAGAGACAGACTCATAGGGTGGAGTTTTGTGTCTCTGAATGGATCTCACAAAAGTGGAGGCGCACATATTATATGATGAAACAGACATCTTGATTTTGGCATCTTATACATCAACCATTATGTTTATTTACATACTTATGATTTTATGGATTCATCTGGGTGAAATAAACTCATGCACACTCATTTTGTCTTCCTCTAAATACTGTATAATTAATGTTGAATTGAATCGGAATCTTATGTAAATTTATTTAATAACTGCCTCCCTAACCAAACTATTTTATTTTGTTAGGTGAGGCAGAGGCAAATGCAGTCTTCCCACTATCACCTATAAAGAGCACTGTTGGAGGTGGAAATGTAACAATATCCTGTAGTTACAAGGGATTCACTGGAAGAGTGCTAAATGTGCAGTGGTACAAACAATATGCCAGATCAAAACTAAAGTTCATTTTCTATAGCTATCCACACGGAAGACCGGCCATATCACGATTTACTGACAAATTTGATCAAGACCTTCAACAAGTGGATCTAAAGATCTCAAATGTTGCTTGTAAAGATTCAGCTGTCTACTACTGTGCACTGGAGCCCACATTCACAGGAATCTAAGAGTTTCCCATACAAAAAAACATATTATGTGGATGCCTTTACTTGTTTTGTTTGAAATATGAGAAAATTTTCAAACCAAATATATATATATATATATATATATATATATATATATTGCACTGGCAATAAAGAAGTGAGAGGTAATTTCCTCATTTGTCTGTTGGGGGAAATCGGTATCCACTATTAATTTCTAAGAATCAACAGAGGGTCCCACAATCCTTTGGGTGGAGCTCGGTGAGAAAGAGTGCAGCAGAGGGCAGTCCTGTGTTCCCCAAATCTCATTTTGTATATGATCTCCACCAGTCATAATGATTTTGTTTTACCTCCCCATTTGGGCACTTCTTACAGGTATTTAATTTTGATATTCTGTTAATATGATAAAATTCTGTTAATATAACTCTTATTTGCTATAAACTAATTTAAATGAACAGATATAACTACTGAATGTGCAATGAGTCATTCTTTTGTTCTTGATATCATTTTTCAGAGAGTGTTTTTGCGAATGCAATAACACCCATGTCTACTGTAAATCATGCTGTAGAAGGAGAAAAGACGACTCTTTCCTGCAACTACAGTGGAAGTGATATACTGAGTTTTCAGTGGTACAGACAGCATCCCAACACTGCTCCAGAGTTTCTCTTGCAAGCTTTTGAAAATCAGGATCCAGAGAAGAACGACCGTCATGTCGCTGAAGCAAAAAAGGACAAAAAACAACTGAACCTGGAGATCTCCAAAACTGAAATAGCAGACTCTGCCATATACTACTGTGCACTGGTGCCCACAGTAACAGGGAACCCTTCTACACTGTACAAAAACCAGACATACAGTATGATGATCACTTAACTTTAATCTGAACAACACCTCTCCTGCAACCATTCAAAAGATTGAAATAAAGATTTTTTTCTACATAAAAAATGATCTAAAATTTTCTTTACTATTTTGACCAATTATGTGCATCAAAGGAACAAGCTTATGTATTTTATAACATTATTTCCATTGAGTGCACAAGATGTGCTTTTAATAAATATAAGTGCATGTTACTTTCTAAAGAAATGTCTATTGCAGACACAATAAACATTATCTGTTAATAAACTTATTCTAATAAACATTACATCTAATAAATTAGCAATCAAAATGTGTTATTTTTCTTCAGGTAGAGGAAAGACACATGTGACGGAGGGTGGAGCTCTCACAAAGTGTTTAATGTGGAAGAGGCTCAGAGTCACTCTACTTCACTTCCTCTTTGTAGACCATCCATCATGATTCTCCTTTGTTGGATTTCGTTTTTATTCATAGGTAGGTGTTTTGATTTTAAAAGCTGAAGAATAAAAGCCAGATAATGTGGGGTGTGGACCAAGTTAGAGCAACGATACATGTGTTTATGATGATAAATTAGTCTTCTGTTTAATGAATAAAGATGAATCTCCCCCCTTTTTTTACAGGAATTTCTTTTGCAAACACAATACACCCATTATCCTCTGAAAAGCATGTTTTCAGAGGTGAAAATGTGATTCTTTCTTGTAACTACAGCGGTGATGTAAACAATCTGCAGTGGTTTCGTCAGGATCCTGGATCTCGACCAGAGAACCTCATTCTCATCACAGAATATTCAGAACCTGATCTTTCACGTCGTCTGTCTGCGAAAGCTACAAAAGACATCAAACAAGTGAATCTTACAATCTCCTCTGCTGAAGTGTCAGACTCTGCTCTGTACTACTGTGCTCTGCAGCCCACAGTGACAGGAAACCTGAGAACACTGTACAAAAACCTGCGATATAATCAGTCAGATTAAACATGCATTTGAAAGGTTTAGCAATAAAAAAAAAATTTAAAAAAAAGATGTTAAATTAAATAAAATAGTAAATTAAAATTTTCAATTGTAAACATTTGTCCAATGTCTTTCAATCAAATACTGACTGTTAAATGACCAAATAAATCTAAGTGAACAAAAACACACTAGCTTCTTCACATCAAAGAAACACAGAGACGTATTACCAATATTACATGGTGTCAAAAACGTCTGAGACAACTATAGTGAAAATGCCTCTATTTCACATTTTTGTTTAATTTAATGCAGTTTTTTCATTAAAATACTTTTTTCAATGATGTGATCCAGCATCATTTGTGACTAAACTCTAATCCAGCTGTTACTTAATCATTTAAGTTCTTCTTATATTTGCATTAGTCACTGAAGATAACTGTATTCATGATAAGTTATACAGTAAATCTTTCATCATAGAAAACAATTTCTGTATGAATAGTCCCAACACAAAATAAAAATGCGTTGTCATCCACTTCCTTGCCACAGGGTGGCGCTCTGCAGCCTGTTGTTAGAAAGCAGCTCAAGTTAAATATGATTGACTCCAGCTTGAGTTTGACACTTAAAGCATTCATTCTACTGAACAATGGCCAGGTTTACTGTAGTCTTGATGGTATTTTCACTGCTTAAGGGTAAGTAATACTTTAACGCTCATCGTTGCATCAGTGTCAGTGCCGATAGACTGGACATGTGACAGTAACAGTTATGTTGAACAATAATTACTTTAACAGATTTTCTCTCTTCTTCTTTTACAGAGAGCGCTGATGCAAATACAATAGAATCTCTCTCACCAGAAAAGCATGTTTCAGTTGGAGAAAGTGCTGTTATCTCCTGCAAATACAGCGGCCTTGGGCCGAGCTTCCAGTGGTATCGCCAATATCCAAGATCCAGACCAGAGTTTCTTATTTTTCACACAGAGACTGCTGTTTCAACTGCACCCACTTTACGTCTCACAGCGATACCCAAAAAAGAAATGACACAAGTGGATCTGGAGATCTCCTCTACTGAAGTGAAAGACTCTGCTGTGTATTACTGCGCCCTGGTGCCCACAGTGACAGGAAACACACCTGCTCTGTACAAAAACTTAATACATTAATCTTGCATTACACAAAACTGTGAAACACCCGCATCCAATAAACCACAACAAATTATTGATGCAACATGTTTAAATCTAATGAAACGCTGTCAGGTCTTCATTTTGAGAGAAAAACTGTCTATCAGGGAAGATAAAGTCTCAGCCTGAGGGTGGAGCAAATTCACAAAGACTTGAATGTGTGAAAGGCTGATTCAGATGGAGTGAACCTGCTTTGATAGCTTTACAATCACTCTATCAGAAACCATCATGCTTCTCTTTTGTTGGATACCGCTGTCATTATTCATGGGTAAATAATTTCTTATCTATTCTTTTTATTAATTTAAACTTTATTTTATGTCAGTGTGTGCACAAGTGCTTAGTATCAGTTTAATTAATACAGATGCATTTTGTCCATACAGGAAATTCCTTTGCTGACACAATACAGCCATTATCTTCTGAACAACATATTTTCAGAGGTGACAATGTGACTCTGTCCTGTAACTACAGTGGCCGTGTATATAACCTGCAATGGTATCGGAAACATGAGGGATCAAGACCGGAGTTCCTGATAATTGTAAATGAAAATTCAGAGTCATCTGAGGCTTCTCTTCGTCTGTCAGCAAAAGACTCAAAAGACAAAAAACAAGTGAATCTTACAATCTCTTCTGCTGAGGTGTCAGACTCTGCTCTGTACTACTGCGCTCTGAGGCCCACAGTCACAGAAAGACCAGAAACACTGTACAAAAACCTGATTCCAGTCGTGTGATTCTGTACTGTTATTGATTTTACAGTTCAGTTTGACATCTCAATAAATAATCAAACCCCTTCTTTAAGTTGTATTTCAGGTGTGTGGTAATCTTTAATTTGATATTTGATTTCTTTTTCTTAAAATGGATGAGAAATATGCAATGTACAGTATCTTCAAACGAGGTGTTCCAGTAATTTCTATGTGCATACACACATTTTAGTTTGTCTCTTTAATAAGAAAGCTTCAATAACTTAAAATTAATGTTTTCCAGTGTTTTATAATTTTATTTTAATTTATTACATTTTTCTACAAACTAAAAATCTATAAATCTTTAGAACAGCTTTAAGATGGATGCATGTAAGGATCTTCTATCTTGACAGAAGTCTTTTATAGAGGGTAAAAATACAGATACTGTGCGAGTCCTCAGTGATTCATGAAGGTCTGAACGTGTTTGTTTTCACCCAGCAGAGGGCGTTCTTCTCGTTTCTGTAGTCCTCATGTACACAATGAGCTCAAGACTCATCATGGAAGGTCAAATCTTGCCACAGGGTGGAGCTCCAGACTTAAATCACAGTGTTTCAGTGAGGAAAAGACACATCTGAGTTTGTCATTTCACTCCATCATGCTGCTCTGTGCACTTGGAATATTTGCAGTACTTGCAGGTGAGATTAATTTATTTTATTCATCACCACCTCTTTTGATTTAAACATGTTAGTATTTCATTTATGTGATCACAATAGTGAATTTAGTATGTTGTTTTTTCCAGGAGACTCTCTTGGTGATGTAATAACATCTCATGATCCTGAAAAAGCAGCTCAAGATGGTCACAGTGTTACTCTCTCCTGCAACTACAGCGGTGTTGTTCTCAATCTACTGTGGTATCGTCAGTATCAGAGATCCAAACCAGAACTCCTTCTCTCCATGACTGAATCTGGAGATGCAGTTAAAGCAGATCCATCAGCCCACTGGTTTTCTCCTAAAGTTGACAAACTCAGAAAGCTTGTGGAACTGTAAATACAAGTACTAAAATGAAAGAATCTGTATTATGGTTGTTCTTGTGGCAAAGATACCTTGGCTTTATCATTGCCACTATTAATTACCCAGAATCCACAGAGATCTTCAGTGGGCGGAGCTTTATGATGATGCGAGCAACAGAAAGGAGTTCAAAACATCTCCACAGAATCTGCACTCAGCTCTTGTGTTGCTCTAAATGTCTTTTATTTATGATCTCTCGCAGTCATAATGTTGTTCTTTTGTCTCACAGTTCTGGCACTTCTTACAGGTATTTTGATATTCTGTTAATATGATAAAATTCTGTTAATATAACTCTTATTTGCTATAAATTAAATTTAAATGGACAGATATAACTACTGAATGTGCATTGAGTTATTCTTATGTTCTTCATATCATCTTTCAGAGAGAGTTTTTGCGAATGCAATAACACCCATGTCTACTGTAAATCATGCTGTAGAAGGAGAAAAGACGACTCTTTCCTGCAACTACAGTGGAAGTACTATTAACAGTTTTCAGTGGTACAGACAGCATCCCAACACTGCTCCAGAGTTTCTCTTGCAAGCTTTTGAAAATCAGGATCCAGTGAAGAACAACCATCATATCGCTGAAGCACAAAAAGACAAAAAACAACTGAATCTGGAGATCTCCAAAACTGAAATAGCAGACTCTGCCATATACTACTGTGCACTGGTGCCCACAGTAACAGGAAACCCTTCTACACTGTACAAAAACCTGACATACAGTATGATGATCACTTAACTTTAATCTGAACAACACCTCTCCTGCAACCATTCAAAAGATTGAAATATAATCTAATATCACAAAACTATCACAAACTGCCATGATCAACAGCAGCATTAAACTAATCCTTCAATGTTCTTAAACTTGCAGGATTTTTTTCTACTGAAAAAGAAAAAGATCTAAAATTTTCTTTAATATTTTGACAAACTACCCACATAGCAACATTGTGTCGGCCCAGATCCGGCCCACATCTGGCACATGTGGCATGATGATCTGGCCCACATGCTGCAATGAATTACGGTCCTTGTGTGGGCCGTTTCTGTTTGCCAGATCTGAGCCACAAGCAGGCCACAGCAATGCCACATGTCAGCCAAGAGCAAAGAAATAAACCTAAACTGGACCTTATCTGAGCCACAAAATCTGTGTATATTAAGTATAGAGTCATCTCAGCCTTAATAAGCTGTTAACAAGCAGAATCACTGAAGGAAAGAAGAGAACAGAAAAAGAGACGAGCAGAAACACAAGAACTACAACTGACTTCAGCCACAGCCTTAGATGAAATCAACTGAAGATGAAAGACATTAAATCTCTCAAGATCTCAACAGAGGATGATTAAACAACTCCACAAACAGCATCACCAGCTTTACTTATTACTAACCAGATTGACTTTATTTATGTTAGACATCTACAAAAGTTGTTATTGAGAATTAACAGGGGTTTAACTCTGTTTAATTTGAAGTCACCATAGCAGTGATTAGTGTTTCCATTAGTTGGGCTCTTAACTCTTATTATACATTTGTCTTTTCTGGCTGCTGTGACAGTATGTTTGTTAAACACATTTGCAGTAGCAAAGGACGTTAAAACAAAAAGACATCAAGTGATGATGATTTTCTGTTGATTGTTTTGTAGTCATCGTGAAGTGGCCTGATGTCATTTGAATCTATCAATTGCGTTGTGCTATTAATACATTTACATTATAAACCTGTGTTACTTCAGCATGAGTTCCTGCAGCGAACAAAAAGTTAATCAATGATGACACACACAGACATCAACAATCACCCTATGAATCTCAACAACGGTGACAATCAAAAGTGCCATGCTGCAATGCATGCTGGGTGTTTTGTACTATGCTGGTACACAGCATGGATTGCACTTTTGATTGTCACCATTGTTGAGATTCATATGCTGATTCTTGATGTCTGTGTGTGTCATTATAGATTAGTCTCTAGTGCTCATGTCTGTTAAATTCTTCTGATTGCTGTAGGAACTCATGCTGTAGGAACACATAATGCACATTTATAATGTAGATGTATTAATTGCACAACAGAGTTGTAAGATTCAAATGACATCAGGCCATTTCATGATGACCACAAAACAATCAACAGAAAATCATCATCACTTGATGTCATTTTGCTTTAGCTTTCTTTGCTACTGCAAATGTGTTTAATAAACACAGTGTCGCAGCAGCCAGAAAAGATTAATGTGCAATAAGAGTTAAGAGCCCAACTAATGGAAACACTAATCACCATTATGGTGACTTCAAATGAAACAGTTAAACCTCTGTTAATTCTCAATAACAACTTTTGTAGATGTCTAACATAAATAAAGTCAATCTGGTTAGTAATAAGTGAAGCTGGTAATGCTGTTTGTGGAGTTGTTTAATCATCCTCTGTTGAGATCTTGAGAGATTTAATGTCTTTCATCTTCAGTTGATTTCATCTAAGGCTGTGGCTGAAGTCAGTTGTAGTTCTTGTGTTTCTGCTCGTCTCTTTTTCTGTTCTCTTCTTTCCTTCAGTGATTCTGCTTGTTAACAGCTTATTAAGGCTCAGATGACTCCATATTTAATATACACAGATTTTGTGGCTCAGATAAGGTCCAGTTTAGGTTTATTTCTTTGCTCTTGGCTGACATGTGGCATTGCTGTGGCCTGCTTGTGGCCCAGATCTGGCAAACAGAAGCGGCCCACACAAGGACCGTAATTCATTGCAGCATGTGGGCAAGATCATCATGCCACATGTGCCAGATGTGGGCCGGATCTGGGCCGATACAATGTTGCTATCTGGGTATCTGCATCAAAGGAACAAGCTTATGTATTTTATAACATTATTTCCATTGAGTGCACAAGATGTGCTTTTAATAAATATAAGTACATGTTACTTTTTAAAGAAACGTATTGCAGACACAATAAACATTATCCATTAATAAACTTATTCTAATAAACATTACATCTAATAAATTAGCTATCAAAATGTGTTTTTTTTTCTTCAGGTAGAGGAAAGACACATGTGACGGAGGGTGGAGCTCTCACAAAGTGTTTAATGTGGAAGAGGCTCAGAGTCACTCTACTTCACTTCCTCTTTGTAGACCATCCATCATGATTCTCCTTTGTTGGATTTCGTTTTTATTCATAGGTAGGTGTTTTGATTTTAAAAGCTGAAAAAGACACTGAATATAGTGTGTGTCTGAAGTTAGAGCAACCAATACATGTGTTTATGATGATAAATTAGTCTTCTGTTTAATCAATAAAGATGAATCTCCCCCCTTTTTTTACAGGAAATTCCTCTGCAAACACAATACACCCATTATCCTCTGAAAAGCGTGTTTTCAGAGGTCAAAATGTGATTCTTTCCTGTAATTACAGCGGTGATGTAAACAATCTGCAGTGGTATCGTCAGGATCCTGGATCTCGTCCAGAGTACCTCATACTTGTCACAGAATATTCAGAACCTGATCCTTCACTCCGTCTGACAGCAAAAGCTACAAAAGAGATCAAACGTGTGGATCTGGAGATCTCCTCTGCTGCAGTATCAGACTCTGCTCTGTATTACTGTGCTCTGAGGCCCACAGTCACAGGAAACACTGTAACACTGTACAAAAACCTGGGATATAATCAATCAGATTAAACATGCATTTGAAAGGTTTAGTAATAAAACCTTGATGTTAAATTAAATAAAATAGTAAATTAAAATTTTCAGTTGTGAACATTTGCCCGATGTCTTTCAATCAAACACTGTTAAGTGACCAAATAAATCTAAGTGAACAAAAACACACTAGCTTCTTCACATCAAAGAAACACAGAGACGTATTACCAATATTACATGGTGTCAAAAACGTCTGAGACAACTATAGTGAAAATTCCTCTATTTCACATTTTTGTTTATTTTAATTTTTGTTGCAGTTTTTTCATTAGAATATTTTTTTCAATGATGTGATCCAGCATCATTTGTGACTAAACTCTAATCCAGCTGTTACTAAATCATTTAAGTTCTTCTTATATTTACATTAGTCACTGAAGATAACTGTATTCATGATAAGTTATACAGTAAATCTTTCAACATAGAAAACAATTTCTGTATGAATAGTCCCAACACAAAATAAAAATGTGTTGTCGTCCACTTCCTTGCCACAGGGTGGCGCTCTGCAGCCTGTTGTTAGAAAGCAGCTCAAGTTAAATATGACTGACTCCAGGTTGAGTTTGACACTTAAAGCATTCATTCTACTGAACAATGGCCAGGTTTACTGTAGTCTTGATGGTATTTTCACTGCTTAAGGGTAAGTAATGCTTTAACGCTCATCGTTGCATCAGTGTCAGTGCCGATAGACTGGACATGTGACAGTAACAGTTATGTTGAACAATAATTACTTTAACAGATTTTCTCTCTTCTTCTTTTACAGAGAGCGCTGATGCAAATACAATAGAATCTCTCTCAGCAGAAAAGCATGTTTCAGTTGGAGAAAGTGCTGTTATCTCCTGCAAATACAGCGGCATTGGGCCCAACTTCCAGTGGTATCGCCAATATCCAAGATCCAGACCAGAGTTTCTTATTTTTCACACAGAGAATGCTGTTTTAAATGAACCCACTTTACGTCTCACAGCGATACCCAAAAAAGAAATGACACAAGTGGATCTGGAGATCTCCTCTACTGAAGTGAAAGACTCTGCTGTGTATTACTGCGCCCTGGTGCCCACAGTGACAGGAAACACACCTGCTCTGTACAAAAACTTAATACATTAATCTTGCATTACACAAAACTGTGAAACACCCGCATCCAATACACCACAACAAATTATTGATGCAACATGTTTAAATCTAATGAAATGCTGTCAGGTCTTCATTTTGAGAGAAAAACAGCCCATCAGTGAAGATAAAGTCTCAGCCTGAGGGTGGAGCATTTTGTTTCCAACAAAAATGAACCAACAACCTATTCATTTCCTTACAAGTGAAATCCTGAACAAATAAAGAAAGGACAGGGAAAATAAATCTAGATAAACCTTCGATAGGTCTCTGCCTAAAGTAGACAGATCTCTACGTAACCAATTATCAAAAAGCAATTTTGTTTTCTTAACTTTCTCCACAGCAGACTTCAACATGACAGTCAAAGCAGCATTACGTCACGAAAGTGTGGACTTGGAGGAAGATCACAAGAGCTTAGGGTTCCATTTGGGACAGGGCCTATAAAGACTCCATTACAGAAGTAAATCATATTGCCAGAAGGCGGAGCTTAATATCAAGATGTAGAAGCATTTCAATCTGAAGGAGGTTGTCAGAATTCAAAGGCATCCAGTCTGAATGATACTCAAGTCTTTCAGATTCTTCTTCAGATATCTGCTGTCATGATTATTTTCACTCTCCTCAGTTTTTTGTGGACGTTTATTGGTAAGATAAAGTTGTATTTTTTCTCTCAAATCTCAGTTACTTTTTACTTATTTACTACTACTTTCTATGATTTAGATAGTTTGATTTATCTAACAGGTTTTTATTCTCCATTTACAGGCCACACAGAGGCAGATGTAATAAACTCCTTGTCAGAGGATGAAAATAGACTTGTTGGTGACACTGTTACTCTGTCCTGCAGTTACAAAGACTATACGGGTAATGTACAGAATTTACAATGGTACAGACAATATCCCAGATCCAAACCGGAGTTCCTCCTTTACATTTTTGAACATGGAGCTATGAGTGAAGATAGACCAGACAGATTTTCAGCTGAAGTTCATAAAAATATTAAACAAGTGGATCTGAAGATCTCCTCTGCTGTACAGGCAGATTCTGCCATGTACTATTGTGCCCTGGTGCCCACAGTGACAGGAAATATAACTGCATCATACAAAAACCTCCCATGTCATCATCAAAGAAAGACAAAGCTATAAACACTTACTTCATCCTGTCTCAAATGCATCATCACCACAATAGTCTGTCCTTTTGATGAAACAAGTCATAACACATGCATTTATATGAAGGTTCACATCTCCCATATGACTGAAATTGTACAGAAAACTTTGAACTGTTTTGCCAGGAGGTGGCGCTGTATGACTTAAAGTGAGACAGAAGAGACATTGTCTTTTCATTTTGTGAGTTTTTCCAATAGAATATTCCTGCAATATGAGTTTTATGTTACATGCAGATTAATTCTCTGTGTCAATATTGTTATTGCGCAGGTCAGATTTTGCCCTTAGGTTGATGTTATTTTGTCTGCTCAAATGTCAGAGACTGACATGTTTAAATTTGAGCTGCAAGAGATTGTTACTTTGCTTCAGATTTTAGTTTACTTTTGTTCATTTAATTGGTTGCTCCTATAGTTACTATAGTTACTTTTTTTGTTTTTTTGTTTGTTTTTTTTGCTTGCAAGGTTTTCTGGAAAAATGTGTTACTGAATGATGATAATAATATACCAGATATTGTATTCTGCCAGAAGGAGCTACATGATTCATGTTTTTTATTACCCAGCACCTGCTATATTTGTGTTAGTTATATCTTTGGAAGAAATGTGCAGCAGTGATTTTTATAGTCATTTTTGTCTCTTCGCTGGTCAGGTCTTTTCATTTTGAGAGAAAAACATCTCATCAGAGAAGATAAAGTCTCAGCCTGAGGGTGGAGCAAATTCACAAAGACTTGAATGTGTGAAAGGCTGATTCAGATGGAGTGAACCTGCTTTGATAGCTTTACAATCACTCTATCAGAAACCATCATGCTTCTCTTTTGTTGGATATCACTGTCATTATTCATGGGTAAATCATTTCTTATTATATTCTTTTTATTATATGAAATTTTATTTTATGTCAGTGTGTGCACAAGTGCTTAATATCAGTTTAATTAATACGGATGCATTTTGTCCATACAGGAAATTCCTTTGCTGACACAATACAGCCATTGTCTTCTGAACAACATATTTTCAGAGGTGACAATGTGACTCTGTCCTGTAACTACAGTGGCCGTGGATATAGCCTGCTATGGTATCGGAAACATGCGGGATCAAGACCGGAGTTCCTGATAATTGTAAATGAAAATTCAGAGTCATCTGAGGCTTCTCTTCGTCTGTCAGCAAAAGATTCAAAAGACAAAAAACAAGTGAATCTTACAATCTCTTCTGCTGAGGTGTCAGACTCTGCTCTGTACTACTGCGCTCTGAGGCCCACAGTCACAGAAAGACCAGAAACACTGTACAAAAACCTGATTCCAGTCATGTGATTCTGTACTGTTATTGATTTTACAGTTCAGTTTGACATCTCAATAAATAATCAAACCCCTTCTTTGAGGTGTTATTTCAGGTATGAGGAAAACTTTAATTTGATGTTTGATTTCTTTTCCTTAAAATGGTTAAGAAATATGCAATGTACAGTATCTTCACATGAGGTGTTCCAGTAATTTCTGTGTGCATATGTAACGGAGGCCAGCTAGTAGTTGCTGTGCAAGTAAACCTCACTCCTCTGATCTCAAGAGATGCTCTAGCGACTGATGCTAGGGATTGCAGCCTTTATCCTCCTTGTTAGAGCGCCCGACTCCCACACCGGAGACCTGAGTTCGAGGCCTGCGCAGAGCGGGGCGAGTAGGACCTGGGTAGAGGGGTTACATATACACACATTTTAGTTTGTCTCTTTTATGAGAAAGCTTCAACTCTGTAAAATTAATGTTTTATCATTTTATTTTAATTTATTATATTTTTCTACAAACTAAAAATCTATAAATCTTTAGAACAGCTTTAAGATGGATGCATGTAAGGATCTTCTATCTTGACAGAAGTCTTTTATAGAGGGTAAAAATACAGATACTGTGCGAGTCCTCAGTGATTCATGAAGGTCTGAACGTGTTTGTTTTCACCCAGCAGAGGGCGTTCTTCTCGTTTCTGTAGTCCTCATGTACACAATGAGCTCAAGACTCATCATGGAAGGTCAAATCTTGCCACAGGGTGGAGCTCCAGACTTAAATCACAGTGTTTCAGTGAGGAAAAGACACATCTGAGTTTGTCATTTCACTCCATCATGCTGCTCTGTGCACTTGGAATATTTTCAGTACTTGCAGGTGAGATTCATTTATTTTATTCATCACCAACTCTTTTGATTTAAACGTTAATATTTCATTTATGTGATCAAAATAGTGAATTTAGTATGTTGTTTTTTCCAGGAGACTCTCTTGGTGATGTAATAACATCTCATGATTCTGAAAAAGAAGCTCAAGATGGTCACAGTGTTACTCTCTCCTGCAACTACAGCGGTTCTGTTTACAATCTACTGTGGTATCGTCAGTATCAGAGATCCAAACCAGAACTCCTTCTCTCCATGACTGAATCTGGAGATGCAGTTAAAGCAGATCCATCAGCCCAATGGTTTTCTCCTAAAGTTGACAAACTCAGAAAGCTCATGGAACTGGAAATCAGTCCTGCTAAAGTATCAGACTCTGCTGTGTATTACTGTGCTCTGGAGCCCACAGTGACAGGAAACACAAAAACACTGTACAAAAACAATGTTTGATTATTCAGTAATCTATATGAATAAAGTACTTGTACTGAGGCATGTTTCTCCTCTGGTGTGACATGCCAAACTCCTTCTAAAAGTATTTTAACAACATTGTCTAATCCTTATTCATTTTTATTATGCATGCTTTTATTTTTCTTTCTTTCTTTTTTTATCTCAAATTAATTGTGATGCTACATGGAATACTTTTTCAAAAGTTTCATTAAATTGGTGTAATTGGTGTAAATAGAAGTACTAAAATGAAAGAATCTGTATTATGGTTGTTCTTGTGGCAAAGATACCTTGGCTTTATCGTTGCCACTATTAATTACCCAGAATCCACAGAGAGCTTCAGTGGGCGGAGCTTTATGATGATGCGAGCAACAGAAAGGAGTTCAAAATATCTTGTGTTGCTCTAAATGTCTTTTATTTATGATCTCTCTCAGTCATAATGTTGTTCTTTTGTCTCACAGTTCTGGCACTTCTTACAGGTATTTAATTTTGATATTCTGTTAATATAATATAATTCTGTTAATATAACTCTTATTTGCTATAAACTAAGTTTAAATGAACAGATACTGAAGACTACTAAATGTGCAATGAGTTATTCTTTTGTTCTTGATATCATTTTTCAGAGAGTGTTTTTGCGAATGCAATAACACCCATGTCTACTGTAAATCATGCTGTAGAAGGAGAAAAGACGACTCTTTCCTGCAACTACAGTGGAAGTACTATACAGAGTTGGCAGTGGTACAGACAGCATCCCAACACTGCTCCAGAGTTTCTCTTGCAAGCTTTTGAAAATCAGGATCCAGTGAAGAACGGCCGTCATGTCGCTGAAGCAAAAAAGGACAAAAAACAACTGAACCTGGAGATCTCCAAAACTGAAATAGCAGACTCTGCCATATACTACTGTGCACTGGTGCCCACAGTAACAGGAAACCCTTCTACACTGTACAAAAACCTGACATACAGTATGATGATCACTTAACATTAATCTGAACAACACCTCTCCTGCAACCATTCAAAAGATTGAAATATAATCTAATATCACAAAACTGTCACAAACTGTCATGATCAACAGCAGCATTAAACTAATCCTTCAGTGTTCTTAAACTTGCAGGATTTTATTTTCTACATAAAAAAATGATCTACAATTTTCTTTGCTATTTTGACAAACTATGTGCTTCTTACAAAGGAACAAGCTTATGTATTTTATAACATTATTTCCATTGAGTGCACAAGATGTCCTTTTTAATAAATATAAGTGCATGTTACTTTTTAAAGAAACGTATTGCAGACACAATAAACATTATCCATTAATAAACTTATTCTAATAAACATTACATCTAATAAATTAGCAATCAAAATGTGTTATTTTTCTTCAGGTAGAGGAAAGACACATGTGACGGAGGGTGGAGCTCTCACAAAGTGTTTAATGTGGAAGAGGCTCAGAGTCACTCTACTTCACTTCCTCTTTGTAGACCATCCATCATGATTTTCTGAGGTCAAAATGTGATTCTTTCCTGTAATTACAGCATTGATGTAAACAATCTGCAGTGGTATCGTCAGGATCCTGGATCTTGTCCAGAGTACCTCATACTTGTCACAGAATATTCAGATCCACCTGATCCTTCACTCCGTCTGACAGCAAAAGCTACAAAAGAGATCAAACGTGTGGATCTGGAGATCTCCTCTGCTGCAGTATCAGACTCTGCTCTGTATTACTGTGCTCTGAGGCCCACAGTCACAGGAAACACAAGAACACTGTACAAAAACCTGCGATATAATCAGTCAGATTAAACATGCATTTGAAAGGTTTAGCAATAAAAAAAAAAAAAATGTTAAATTAAATAAAATAGTCAATTAAAATTTGTAATTGTAAACATTTGTCCAATGTTTTTTAATCAAATACTGACTGTTAAATGACCAAATAAATCTAAGTGAACAAAAACACACTAGCTTCTTCACATCAAAGAAACACAGAGACGTATTACCAATATTACATGGTGTCAAAAGCGTCTGAGACAACTATAGTGAATATTCCTCTATTTCACATTTTTGTTTAATTTATTTTTTGTTGCAGTTTTTTCATTAGAATACTTTTTTCAATGATGTGATCCAGCATCATTTGTGACTAAACTCTAATCCAGCTGTTACTTAATCTTTGAAGTTCTTCTTATATTTACATTAGTCACTGAAGATAACTGTGTTCATGATAAGTAATACGGTAAATCTTTAATCATAGAAAACAATTTCTGTATGAATAGTCCCAACACAAAATAAAAATGTGTTGTCGTCCACTTCCTTGCCACAGGGTGGCGCTCTGCAGCCTGTTGTTAGAAAGCAGCTCAAGTTAAATATGACTGACTCCAGGTTGAGTTTGACACTTAAAGCATTCATTCCACTGAACAATGGCCAGGTTTACTGTAGTCTTGATGGTATTTTCACTGCTTAAGGGTAAGTAATACTTTAACGCTCATCGTTGCATCAGTGTCAGTGCCGATAGACTGGACATGTGACAGTAACAGTTATGTTGAACAATAATTACTTTAACAGATTTTCTCTCTTCTTCTTTTACAGAGAGCGCTGATGCATATACAATAGAATCTCTCTCACCAGAAAAGCATGTTTCAGTTGGAGAAAGTGCTGTTATCTCCTGCAAATACAGCGGCATTGGGCCCAACTTCCAGTGGTATCGCCAATATCCAAGATCCAGACCAGAGTTTCTTATTTTTCACACAGAGACTGCTGTTTCAACTGCACCCACTTTACGTCTCACAGCGATACCCAAAAAAGAAATGACACAAGTGGATCTGGAGATCTCCTCTACTGAAGTGAAAGACTCTGCTGTGTATTACTGCGCCCTGGTGCCCACAGTGACAGGAAACACACCTGCTCTGTACAAAAACTTAATACATTAATCTTGCATTACACAAAACTGTGAAACACCCGCATCCAATACACCACAACAAATTATTGATGCAACATGTTTAAATCTAATGAAATGCTGTCAGGTCTTCATTTTGAGAGAAAAACTGTCCATCAGAGAAGATAAAGTCTCAGCCTGAGGGTGGAGCATTTTGTTTCCAACAAAAATGAACCAACAACCTATTCATTTCATTACAAGTGAAATCCTGAACAAATAAAGAAAGGACAGGGAAAATAAATCTAGATAAATCTTCGATAGGTCTCTGCCTAAAGTAGACAGATCTCTACGTAACCAATTATCAAAAAGCAATTTTGTTTTCTTAACTTTCTCCACAGCAGACTTCAACCCGACATTCAAAGCAGCATTACGTCATGAAAGTGTTGACTTGGAGGAAGATCACAAGAGTTTAGGGTTCCATTTGGGACAGGGCCTATAAAGACTCCATTACAGAAGTAAATCATATTTCCAGAAGGCGGAGCTTAATATCAAGATGTAGAAGCATTTCAATCTGAAGGAGGTTGTCAGAATTCAAAGGCATCCAGTCTGAATGATACTCAAGTCTTTCAGATTCTTCTTCAGATATCTGCTGTCATGATTATTTTCACTCTCCTCAGTTTTTTGTGGACGTTTATTGGTAAGATAAAGTTGTATTTTTTCTCTCAAATCTCAGTTACTTTTTACTTATTTACTACTACTTTCTATGATTTAGATAGTTTGATTTATCTAGCAGGTTTTTATTCTCCATTTACAGGCCACACAGAGGCAGATGTAATAAACTCCTTGTCAGAGGATGAAAATAGACCTGTTGGTGACACTGTTACTCTGTCCTGCAGTTACAAAGACTATACGGGTACTGTAAATAGTTTACAATGGTACAGACAATATCCCAGATCCAAACCGGAGTTCCTCCTTTACATTTTCGAACATGGAGCTATGAGTGAAGATAGACCAGACAGATTTTCTGCTGAAGTTCATCAAGATATTAAACAAGTGGATCTGAAGATCTCCTCTGCTGTACAGGCAGATTCTGCCATGTACTATTGTGCCCTGGTGCCCACAGTGACAGGAAATATATCTGCATCATACAAAAACCTCCCATGTCATCATCAAAGAAAGACAAAGCTATAAACACTTACTTCATCCTGTCTCAAATGCATCATCACCACAATAGTCTGTCCTTTTGATGAAACAAGTCATAACATTCATATAGTCAAAGGTTCATATCTCCAATATGACTGAAATTCTACAGAAAACTTTGAACTGTTTTGCCAGGAGGTGGCGCTGTATGACTTAAAGTGAGACAGAAGAGACATTGTCTTTTCATTTTGTGAGTTTTTCCAATAGAATATTCCTGCAATATGAGTTTTATGTTACATGCAGATTAATTCTCTGTGTCAATATTGTTATTGCGCAGGTCAGATTTTGCCCTTAGGTTGATGTTATTTTGTCTGCTCAAATGTCAGAGACTGACATGTTTAAATTTGAGCTGCAAGAGATTGTTACTTTGCTTCAGATTTTAGTTTACTTTTGTTCATTTAATTGGTTGCTCCTATAGTTACTATAGTTACTTTTTTTGTTTTTTTGTTTGTTTTTTTTGCTTGCAAGGTTTTCTGGAAAAATGTGTTACTGAATGATGATAATAATATACCAGATATTGTATTCTGCCAGACGGAGGAGCTACATGATTCATGTTTTTTATTACCCAGCACCTGCTATATTTGTGTTAGTTATATCTTTGGAAGAAATGTGCAGCAGTGATTTTTATAGTCATTTTTGTCTCTTCACTGGTCAGGTCATTTCATTTTGAGAGAAAAACATCCCATCAGAGAAGATAAAGTCTCAGCCTGAGGGTGGAGCAAATTCACAAAGACTTGAATGTGTGAAAGGCTGATTCAGATGGAGTGAACCTGCTTTGATAGCTTTACAATCACTCTATCAGAAACCATCATGCTTCTCTTTTGTTGGATACTGCTGTCATTATTCATGGGTAAATAATTTAATATTCTATTCTTTTTATTATATGAAACTTTATTTTATGTCAGTGTGTGCACAAGTGCTTAATATCAGTTTAATTAATACAGATGCATTTTGTCCATACAGGAAATTCCTTTGCTGACACAATACAGCCATTGTCTTCTGAACAACATATTTTCAGAGGTGACAATGTGACTCTGTCCTGTAACTACAGTGGTCTTGTATATAGCCTGCTATGGTATCGGAAACATGCGGGATCAAGACCGGAGTTCCTGATAATTGTAAATGAAAATTCAGAGTCATCTGAGGCTTCTCTTCGTCTGTCAGCAAAAGATTCAAAAGACAAAAAACAAGTGAATCTTACAATCTCTTCTGCTGAGGTGTCAGACTCTGCTCTGTACTACTGCGCTCTGAGGCCCACAGTCACAGAAAGACCAGAAACACTGTACAAAAACCTGATTCCAGTCATGTGATTCTGTACTGTTATTGATTTTACAGTTCAGTTTGACATCTCAATAAATAATCAAACCCCTTCTTTGAGGTGTTATTTCAGGTATGAGGAAAACTTTAATTTGATGTTTGATTTCTTTTCCTTAAAATGGTTAAGAAATATGCAATGTACAGTATCTTCACATGAGGTGTTCCAGTAATTTCTGTGTGCATATGTAACGGAGGCCAGCTAGTAGTTGCTGTGCAAGTAAACCTCACTCCTCTGATCTCAAGAGATGCTCTAGCGACTGATGCTAGGGATTGCAGCCTTTATCCTCCTTGTTAGAGCGCCCGACTCCCACACCGGAGACCTGAGTTCGAGGCCTGCGCAGAGCGGGGCGAGTAGGACCTGGGTAGAGGGGTTACATATACACACATTTTAGTTTGTCTCTTTTATGAGAAAGCTTCAACTCTGTAAAATTAATGTTTTATCATTTTATTTTAATTTATTATATTTTTCTACAAACTAACAACTTAAAATCTATAACTCTTGAAAACAGCTTTAAGATGAGTGCATGTAAGGATCTTCTATCTTGATAGCAGTATTTTATGAAGGGTAAAAATACAAATGTCCTCAGTGATTCATGAAGGTCTGAACGTGTTTGTTTTCACCCAGCAGAGGGCGTTCTTCTCGTTTCTGTAGTCCTCATGTACACAATGAGCTCAAGACTCATCATGGAAGGTCAAATCTTGCCACAGGGTGGAGCTCCAGACTTAAATCACAGTGTTTCAGTGAGGAAAAGACACATCTGAGTTTGTCATTTCACTCCATCATGCTGCTCTGTGCACTTGGAATATTTGCAGTACTTGCAGGTGAGATTCATTTATTTTATTCATCACCACCTCTTTTGATTTTAAAAGTTTTAGTATTTCATTTTTGTGATCACAATAGTGAATTTAGTATGTTGTTTTTTTCCAGGAGACTCTCTTGGTGATGTAATAACATCTCATGATCCTGAAAAAGCAGCTCAAGATGGTCACAGTGTTACTCTCTCCTGCAACTACAGCGGTGTTGTTCTCAATCTACTGTGGTATCGTCAGTATCAGAGATCCAAACCAGAACTCCTTCTCTCCATGACTGAATCTGGAGATGCAGTTAAAGCAGATCCATCAGCCCACTGGTTTTCTCCTAAAGTTGACAAACTCAGAAAGCTCATGGAACTGGAAATCAGTCCTGCTAAAGTATCAGACTCTGCTGTGTATTACTGTGCTCTGAGGCCCACAGTGACAGGAAACACAAAAACACTGTACAAAAACAATGTTTGATTTATCAATAATCTATATGAATAAAGTACTTGTACTGAGGCATGTTTCTCCTCTGGTGTGACATGCCAAACTCCATCTAAAAGTATTTTAACAACATTGTCTAATCCTTATTCATTTGCATGCTTTTATTTTTCTTTTCTTTCTTTCTTTCTTTCTTTCTTTTTTTACCTCAAATTAATTGTGATGCTACATGGAATATTTGTTCAAAAGTTTCATTAAATTGGTGTAATTGGTGTAGATGGAAGTACTAAACTGAAAGAATCTGTATTATGGTTGTTCTTGTGGCAAAGATACCTTGGCTTTATCATTGCCACTATTAATTACCCAGAATCCACAGAGAGCTTCAGTGGGCGGAGCTTTATGATGATGCGAGCAACAGAAAGGAGTTCAAAATATCTTGTGTTGCTCTAAATGTCTTTTATTTATGATCTCTCTCAGTCATAATGTTGTTCTTTTGTCTCACAGTTCTGGCACTTCTTACAGGTATTTAATTTTGATATTCTGTTAATATGATAAAATTCTGTTAATATAAATCTTATTTGCTATTAACTAATTTAAATGAACAGATATAACTACTGAATGTGCAATGAGTCATTCTTTTGTTCTTGATATCATTTTTCAGAGAGTGTTTTTGCGAATGCAATAACACCCATGTCTACTGTAAATCATGCTGTAGAAGGAGAAAAGACGACTCTTTCCTGCAACTACAGTGGAAGTACTATAAGGAGTTTTCAGTGGTACAGACAGCATCCCAACACTGCTCCAGAGTTTCTCTTGCAAGCTTTTGAAAATCAGGATCCAGTGAAGAACGACCGTCATGTCGCTGAAGCACAAAAGGAGAAAAAACAACTGAACCTGGAGATCTCCAAAACTGAAATAGCAGACTCTGCCATATACTACTGTGCACTGGTGCCCACAGTAACAGGAAACCCTTCTACACTGTACAAAAACCTGACATACAGTATGATGATCACTTAACATTAATCTGAACAACACCTCTCCTGCAACCATTCAAAAGATTGAAATATAATCTAATATCACAAAACTGTCACAAACTGCCATGATCAACAGCAGCATTAAACTAATCCTTCAGTGTTCTTAAACTTGCAGGATTTTTTTCTACTGAAAAAAAAAGAAAAAGATCTAAAATTTTCTTTAATATTTTGACAAACTATGTGCATCAAAGGAACAAGCTTATGTATTTTATAACATTATTTCCATTGAGTGCACAAGATGTCCTTTTTAATAAATATAAGTGCATGTTACTTTTTAAAGAAACGTATTGCAGACACAATAAACATTATCCATTAATAAACTTATTCTAATAAACATTACATCTAATAAATTAGCAATCAAAATGTGTTATTTTTCTTCAGGTAGAGGAAAGACACATGTGACGGAGGGTGGAGCTCTCACAAAGTGTTTAATGTGGAAGAGGCTCAGAGTCACTCTACTTCACTTCCTCTTTGTAGACCATCCATCATGATTTTCTGAGGTCAAAATGTGATTCTTTCCTGTAATTACAGCATTGATGTAAACAATCTGCAGTGGTATCGTCAGGATCCTGGATCTTGTCCAGAGTACCTCATACTTGTCACAGAATATTCAGATCCACCTGATCCTTCACTCCGTCTGACAGCAAAAGCTACAAAAGAGATCAAACGTGTGGATCTGGAGATCTCCTCTGCTGCAGTATCAGACTCTGCTCTGTATTACTGTGCTCTGGAGCCCACAGTCACAGGAAACACAAGAACACTGTACAAAAACCTGCGATATAATCAGTCAGATTAAACATGCATTTGAAAGGTTTAGCAATAAAAAAAAAAAAATGATGTTAAATTAAATAAAATAGTAAATTAAAATTTGTAATTGTAAACATTTGTCCAATGTCTTTTAATCAAACACTGACTGTTAAATGACCAAATAAATCTAAGTGAACAAAAACACACTAGCTTCTTCACATCAAAGAAACACAGAGACGTATTACCAGTATTACATGGTGTCAAAAACATCTGAGACAACTATAGTGAAAATGCCTCTATTTCACATTTTTGTTTAATTTAATGCAGTTTTTTCATTAGAATACTTTTTTCAATGATGTGATCCAGCATCATTTGTGACTAAACTCTAATCCAGCTGTTACTTAATCTTTGAAGTTCTTCTTATATTTACATTAGTCACTGAAGATAACTGTGTTCATGATAAGTAATACAGTAAATCTTTAATCATAGAAAACAATTTCTGTATGAATAGTCCCAACACAAAATAAAAATGTGTTGTCGTCCACTTCCTTGCCACAGGGTGGCGCTCTGCAGCCTGTTGTTAGAAAGCAGCTCAAGTTAATTATGATTGACTCCAGCTTGAGTTTGACACTTAAAGCATTCATTCTACTGAACAATGGCCAGGTTTACTGTAGTCTTGATGGTATTTTCACTGCTTAAGGGTAAGTAATACTTTAACGCTCATCGTTGCATCAGTGTCAGTGCCGATAGACTGGACATGTGACAGTAACAGTTATGTTGAACAATAATTACTTTAACAGATTTTCTCTCTTCTTCTTTTACAGAGAGCGCTGATGCAAATACAATAGAATCTCTCTCGCCAGAAAAGCATGTTTCAGTTGGAGAAAGTGCTGTTATCTCCTGCAAATACAGCGGCATTGGGCCCAACTTCCAGTGGTTTCGCCAATATCCAAGATCCAGACCAGAGTTCCTTATTTTTCACACAGAGACTGCTGTTTCAACTGCACCCACTTTACGTCTCACAGCGATACCCAAAAAAGAAATGACACAAGTGGATCTGGAGATCTCCTCTACTGAAGTGAAAGACTCTGCTGTGTATTACTGCGCCCTGGTGCCCACAGTGACAGGAAACACACCTGCTCTGTACAAAAACTTAATACATTAATCTTGCATTACACAAAACTGTGAAACACCCGCATCCAATACACCACAACAAATTATTGATGCAACATGTTTAAATCTAATGAAATGCTGTCAGGTCTTCATTTTGAGAGAAAAACTGTCTATCAGGGAAGATAAAGTCTCAGCCTGAGGGTGGAGCATTTTGTTTCCAACAAAAATGAACCAACAACCTATTCATTTCCTTACAAGTGAAATCCTGAACAAATAAAGAAAGGCCAGGGAAAATAAATCTAGATAAACCTTCAATAGGTCTCTGCCTAAAGTAGACAGATCTCTACGTAACCAATTATCAATTTTGTTTTCTTAACTTTCTCCACAGCAGACTTCAACCCAACAGTCAAAGCAGCATTACGTCATGAAAGTGTGGACTTGGAGGAAGATCACAAGAGCTTAGGGTTCCATTTGGGACAGGGCCTATAAAGACTCCACTACAGAAGTAAATCATATTTCCAGAAGGCGGAGCTTAATATCAAGATGTAGAAGCATTTCAATCTGAAGGAGGTTGTCAGAATTCAAAGGCATCCAGTCTGAATGATACTCAAGTCTTTCAGATTCTTCTTCAGATATCTGCTGTCATGATTATTTTCACTCTCCTCAGTTTTTTGTGGACATTTCTTGGTAAGATAAAGTTGTTTTTTCTCTCCAATCTAGTTACTTTTTACTTATTTACTTCCACTTTCTATGGTTTAGTTACTGTTTGATTTATCTAACAGGTTTTTATTCTCCATTTACAGGCCACACAGAGGCAGATGTAATAAACTCCTTGTCAGAGGATGAAAATAGACTTGTTGGTGACACTGTTACTCTGTCCTGCAGTTACAAAGACTATACGGGTACTGTACAGAATTTACAATGGTACAGACAATATCCCAGATCCAAACCAGAGTTCCTCCTTTACATTTTCGAACGTGGAGCTATGAGTGAAGATAGACCAGACAGATTTTCAGCTGAAGTTCATCAAGATATTAAACAAGTGGATCTGAAGATCTCCTCTGCTGTACAGGCAGATTCTGCCATGTACTATTGTGCCCTGGTGCCCACAGTGACAGGAAATATATCTGCATCATACAAAAACCTCCCATGTCATCATCAAAGAAAGACAAAGCTATAAACACTTACTTCATCCTGTCTCAAATGCATCATCACCACAATTGTCTGTCCTTTTGATGAAACAAGTCATAACACGTATTTATATGAAGGTTCACATCTCCCATATGACTGAAATTGTACAGAAAACTTTGAACTGTTTTGCCAGGAGGTGGCGCTGTATGACTTAAATTGAGACAGAAGACACTGTCTTTTCATTTTGTGAGTTTTTCCAATAGTATATTCCTGCAATATGAGTTTTATGTTACATGCAGATTAATTCTCTGTCAGTATTGTTATTGCGCAGGTCAGATTTTGCCCTTAGGTTGGTGTTATTTTGTCTGCTCAAATGTCAGAGACTGACATGTTTAAATTTGAGCTGCAAGATATTGTTACTTTGCTTCAGATTTTAGTTTACTTTTGTTCATTTAATTGGTTGCTCCTATAGTTACTTTTTTTTTTTTTTTTTTTTTTTTTGGTTGCAAGGTTTTCTAGAAAAATGTGTTACTGAATGATGATAATAATATACCAGATATTGTATTCTGCCAGACGGAGGAGCTACATGATTCATGTTTTTTATTACCCAGCACCTGCTATATTTGTGTTAGTTATATCTTTGGAAGAAATGTGCAGCAGTGATTTTCATAGTCACTTTTTTTCTCTTCACTGGTCAGGTCTTTTCATTTTGAGAGAAAAACATCCCATCAGAGAAGATAAAGTCTCAGCCTGAGGGTGGAGCAAATTCACAAAGACTTGAATGTGTGAAAGGCTGATTCAGATGGAGTGAACCTGCTTTGATAGCTTTACAATCACTCTTCATCACAAACCGTCATGCTTCTCTTTTGTTGGATATCACTGTCATTATTGATGGGTAAATAATTTCTTGTTCTATTCTTTTCATTAAATTAAACTTTATTTTATGTCAGTGTGTGCACAAGTGCTTAGTATCAGTTTAATTAATACAGATGCATTTTGTCCATACAGGAAATTCCTTTGCTGACACAATACAGCCATTGTCTTCTTCGCAACATATTTTCAGAGGTGACAATGTGACTCTGTCCTGTAACTACAGTGGTCTTGTATATAGCCTGCTATGGTATCGGAAACATGCGGGATCAAGACCGGAGTTCCTGATAATTGTAAATGAAAATTCAGAGTCATCTGAGGCTTCTCTTCGTCTGTCAGCAAAAGACTCAACAGACAAAAAACAAGTGAATCTTACAATCTCTTCTGCTGAGGTGTCAGACTCTGCTCTGTACTACTGCGCTCTGAGGCCCACAGTCACAGAAAGACCAGAAACACTGTACAAAAACCTGATTCCAGTCATGTGATTCTGTACTGTTATTGATTTTACAGTTCAGTTTGACATCTCAATAAATAATCAAACCCCTTCTTTAAGTTGTATTTAAGGTATGTGGGAAAACTTTAATTCGATGTTTGATTTCAGTTTCTTAAAATGTGTAATTTCTATGTGCATACACACATTTTAGTTTGTCTTTTATAAGAAAGCTTTAACATCTTGTTTTTTAATTTTTTGCAATTTTATTTTGTTATATTTTTCTACAATCTACAACTAAAAATCTATAAATCTTTAGAACAGCTTTAAGATGGATGCATATAAGGATCTTCTATCTTGACAGAAGTCTTTTATAGAGGGTAAAAATACAGATACTGTGCGAGTCCTCAGTGATTCATGAAGGTCTGAACGTGTTTGTTTTCACCCAGCAGAGGGCGTTCTTCTCGTTTCTGTAGTCCTCATGTACACAATGAGCTCAAGACTCATCATGGAAGGTCAAATCTTGCCACAGGGTGGAGCTCCAGACTTAAATCACAGTGTTTCAGTGAGGAAAAGACACATCTGAGTTTGTCATTTCACTCCATCATGCTGCTCTGTGCACTTGGAATATTTGCAGTACTTGCAGGTGAGATTCATTTTTTTTATTCATCACCAACCTCTTTTGATTTAAACGTGTTAGTATTTCATTTATGTGATCACAATAGTGAATTTAGTATGTTGTTTTTTCCAGGAGACTCTCTTGGTGATGTAATAACATCTCATGATCCTGAAAAAGCAGCTCAAGATGGTCACAGTGTTACTCTCTCCTGCAACTACAGCGGTGCTGTTTACAATCTACTGTGGTATCGTCAGTATCAGAGATCCAAACCAGAACTCCTTCTCTCCATGACTGAATCTGGAGATGCAGTTAAAGCAGATCCATCAGCCCACTGGTTTTCTCCTAAAGTTGACAAACTCAGAAAGCTCATGGAACTGGAAATCAGTCCTGCTAAAGTATCAGACTCTGCTCTGTATTACTGTGCTCTGAGGCCCACAGTGACAGGAAACTCTTTTCCTCAGTACATAATCTTTCTGCATATTAGTCATGCTTTTCATTGATGCTTAACAAGCACATGTATTCTGTGTGTTGTTTCTGTGACTGAATCAGCCATCAGTAACTCAAGAATCTCTTAATGAATTCAAGTAGGCCTACCAACACAACACACATTTCTATAGAGAACACACACACACACACACACACACAAGTGCGGACAGTGTTGGCACCATGAGGCCCCCTTACTTCTAATCTTGAAAGTATTATTTATATTCACATAATCAAGCATTTCAAACTATCCTTCAGATTTATTTCCAGTCATTTTTAAGCTGTTGATGTTTATTTTTTCAAGAAAAATGAACCAACAACCTATTAATTTCCTTACAAGTGAAATCCTGAACAAATAAAGAAAGGCCAGGGAAAATAAATCTAGATAAACCTTCGATAGGTCTCTGCCTAAAGTAGACAGATCTCTACGTAACCAATTATCAAAAAGCAATTTTGTTTTCTTAACTTTCTCCACAGCAGACTTCAACATGACAGTCAAAGCAGCATTACGTCATGAAAGTGTGGACTTGGAGGAAGATCACAAGAGCTTAGGGTTCCATTTGGGACAGGGCCTATAAAGACTACATTACAGAAGTAAATCATATTGCCAGAAGGCGGAGCTTAATATCAAGATGTAGAAGCATTTCAATCTGAAGGAGGTTGTCAGAATTCAAAGGCATCCAGTCTGAATGATACTCAAGTCTTTCAGATTCTTCTTCAGATATCTGCTGTCATGATTATTTTCACTCTCCTCAGTTTTTTGTGGACGTTTATTGGTAAGATGAAGTTTTTTCTCTCCAATCATTTACATTTTACGTATTTACTACTACTTTCTATGGTTTAGTTTCTGTTTGACTGATCTAATTAGACTTTTATTCTCCATTTACAGGCCACACAGAGGCAGATGTAATAAACCCCTTGTCAGAGGATGAAAATAGACCTGTTGGTGACACTGTTACTCTGTCCTGCAGTTACAAAGACTATACGGCTAATCCAAATAGTTTACAATGGTACAGACAATATCCCAGATCCAAACCGGAGTTCCTCCTTTACATTTTGCAACATGGAGCTATGAGTGAAGATAGACCAGACAGATTTTCAGCTGAAGTTCATAAAGATATTAAACAAGTGGATCTGAAGATCTCCTCTGCTGTACAGGCAGATTCTGCCATGTACTATTGTGCCCTGGTGCCCACAGTGACAGGAAATATAACTGCATCATACAAAAACCTCCCATGTCATCATCAAAGAAAGACAAAGCTATAAACACTTACTTCATCCTGTCTCAAATGCATCATCACCACAATAGTCTGTCCTTTTGATGAAACAAGTCAAAACATACATTCATAGTCAAAGGTTCACATCTTCAATATGACTGAAATTCTACAGAAAACTTTGAACTGTTTTGCCAGGAGGTGGCGCTGTATGACTTAAAGTGAGAGAGAAGAGACATTGTCTTTTCATTTTGTGAGTTTTTCCAATAGTATATTCCTGCAATATGAGTTTTATGTTATATGCAGATTAATTCTCTGTGTCAATATTGTTATTGCGCAGGTCAGATTTTGCCCTTAGGTTGATGTTATTTTGTCTGCTCAAATGTCAGAGACTGACATGTTTAAATTTGAGCTGCAAGATATTGTTAGTTTGCTTCAGATTTTAGTTTACTTTTGTCAATTTAATTGGTTGCTCCTAGAGTTACTATAAATAGACAGAGACTTTTTTTTTTTTTTCTTGTAATGTTTTCTAGAAAAATGTGTTACTGAATCATAATAATATACCAGATATTGTATTCTGCCAGACGGAGGAGCTACATGAGTCATGTTTTTTATTACCCAGCACCTGCTATATTTGTGTTAGTTATATCTTTGGAAGAAATGTGCAGCAGTGATTTTCATAGTCACTTTTTTTCTCTTCACTGGTCAGGTCTTTTCATTTTGAGAGAAAAACATCCCATCAGAGAAGATAAAGTCTCAGCCTGAGGGTGGAGCAAATTCACAAAGACTTGAATGTGTGAAAGGCTGATTCAGATGGAGTGAACCTGCTTTGATAGCTTTACAATCACTCTATCAGAAACCATCATGCTTCTCTTTTGTTGGATACCGCTGTCATTATTCATGGGTAAATAATTTCTTATATTATTTTTGTTTATTTAAAAAAAATTACATGGTAAATTTTATATCAATTGGTGATAAGTTGCTTACCTTTAGTATCAGTTTAATTAATACAGATGCATTTTGTCCATACAGGAAATTCCTTTGCTGACACAATACAGCCATTGTCTTCTTCGCAACATATTTTCAGAGGTGACAATGTGACTCTGTCCTGTAACTACAGTGGTTTTGTAAATAACCTGCAATGGTATCGGAAACATGAGGGATCAAGACCGGAGTTCCTGATAATTGTAAATGAAAATTCAGAGTCATCTGAGGCTTCTCTTCGTCTGTCAGCAAAAGACTCAACAGACAAAAAACAAGTGAATCTTACAATCTCTTCTCCTGAGGTGTCAGACTCTGCTCTGTACTACTGCGCTCTGAGGCCCACAGTCACAGAAAGACCAGAAACACTGTACAAAAACCTGATTCCAGTCATGTGATTCTGTACTGTTATTGATTTTACAGTTCAGTTTGACATCTCAATAAATAATCAAACCCCTTCTTTGAGGTGTTATTTCAGGTGTGAGGAAAACTTTAATTTGATGTTTGATTTCAGTTTCTTAAAATGTGTAATTTCTATGTGCATACGCACATTTTAGTTTGTCTCTTTTAGAGAAAGCTTTAACACCGTAAAATTAATGTTTTCCAATTTTTTCCAATTTTATTTTATTACATTTTTCTACAAACTAAAATTCCATAGATATTTAGAACAGTTTTAAGAGGGATGCATGTAAGGATCTTCTATCTTGACAGAAGTCTTTTATAGAGGGTAAAAATACAGATACTGTGCGAGTCCTCAGTGATTCATGAAGGTCTGAACGTGTTTGTTTTCACCCAGCAGAGGGCGTTCTTCTCGTTTCTGTAGTCCTCATGTACACAATGAGCTCAAGACTCATCATGGAAGGTCAAATCTTGCCACAGGGTGGAGCTCCAGACTTAAATCACAGTGTTTCAGTGAGGAAAAGACACATCTGAGTTTGTCATTTCACTCCATCATGCTGCTCTGTGCACTTGGAATATTTGCAGTACTTGCAGGTGAGATTCATTTATTTTATTCATCACCAACTCTTTTGATTTAAACATGTTAGTATTTCATTTTTGTGATCACAATAGTGAATTTAGTATGTTGTTTTTTCCAGGAGACTCTCTTGGTGATGTAATAACATCTCATGATCCTGAAAAAGCAGCTCAAGATGGTCACAGTGTTACTCTCTCCTGCAACTACAGCGGTTCTGTTTACAATCTACTGTGGTATCGTCAGTATCAGAGATCCAAACCAGAACTCCTTCTCTCCATCACTGAATCTGGAGATGCAGTTAAAGCAGATCCATCAGCCCACTGGTTTTCTCCTAAAGTTGACAAACTCAGAAAGCTCATGGAACTGGAAATCAGTCCTGCTAAAGTATCAGACTCTGCTCTGTATTACTGTGCTCTGCAGCCCACAGTGACAGGAAACTCTTTTCCTCAGTACATAATCTTTCTGCATATTAGTCATGCTTTTCATTGATGCTTAACAAGCACATGTATTCTGTGTGTTGTTTCTGTGACTGAATCAGCCATCAGTAACTCAAGAATCTCTTAATGAATTCAAGTAGGCCTACCAACACAACACACATTTCTATAGAGAACACACACACACACACAGACACACACACACAAGTGCGGACAGTGTCGGCACCATGAGACCCCCTTACTTCTAATCTTGAAAGTATTATTTATATTCACATAATCAAGCATTTCAAACTCTCCTGCAGATTTCTTTCCAGTCATTTTTAAGCTGGTGATGTTTATTTTTCCAACAAAAATGAACCAACAACCCATTAATGTCCTCACAAGTGAAATCCTGAACAAATAAAGAAAGGCCAGGGAAAATAAATCTAGATAAACCTTCGATATAGGACTCTGCCTAAAGTAGACAGATCTCTACGTAACCAATTATCAAAAAGCAATTTTGTTTTCTTAACTTTCTCCACAGCAGACTTCAACACGACAGTCAAAGCAGCATTACGTCATGAAAGTGTGGACTTGGAGGAAGATCACAAGAGCTTAGGGTTCCATTTGGGACAGGGCCTATAAAGACTACATTACAGAAGTAAATCATATTTCCAGAAGGCAGAGCTTAATATCAAGATGTAGAAGCATTTCAATCTGAAGGAGGTTGTCAGAATTCAAAGGCATCCAGTCTGAATGATACTCAAGTCTTTCAGATTCTTCTTCAGATATCTGCTGTCATGATTATTTTCACTCTCCTCAGTTTTTTGTGGACATTTATTGGTAAGATAAAGTCGTATTTTTTCTCTCCAATCTAGACCATTTATTTTTTACTTATTTACTTCCACTTTTTACTGTTTAGATATGGTTTGATTGATCTAATTAGACTTTTATTCTCCATTTACAGGCCACACAGAGGCAGATGTAATAAACTCCTTGTCAGAGGATGAAAATAGACCTGTTGGTGACACTGTTACTCTGTCCTGCAGTTACAAAGACTATACGGGTACTGTAAATAGTTTACAGTGGTACAGACAATATCCCAGATCCAAACCAGAGTTCCTCCTTTACATTTTCGAACGTGGAGCTATGAGTGAAGATAGACCAGACAGATTTTCTGCTGAAGTTCATAAAAATATTAAACAAGTGGATCTGAAGATCTCCTCTGCTGTACAGGCAGATTCTGCCATGTACTATTGTGCCCTGGTGCCCACAGTGACAGGAAATATATCTGCATCATACAAAAACCTCCCATGTCATCATCAAAGAAAGACAAAGCTATAAACACTTACTTCATCCTGTCTCAAATGCATCATCACCACAATAGTCTGTCATTTCACTGAAATCACATAATGCATATTCGCTACAGGTTTACATATTCCCATGACTAAAATTGTACAGAAAAGGCTAATCATGACCTTATTTTGCCAGGAGGTGGTGCTCTATGACTTACAATAGACAGTGTCTCTTGATTATTTTAATCTGTTCACTTCCCCACTCCTGTTATATGTGAACTTTAGCTAATTAAATAATTGTGCATTTTTATTCTGTAGGTCATTTTTATCTTTGTGCAGGTCACATTTTGACCCTGATTATACTTTGGCTGATTAGAGATCAGTGATTCAAATGTTTCACATTAGTTCTGATATCATCAATTAGCTCAGATATTAGTTCAGTTTCAATAGCATTTGTTTTACATTTTGGTTGTTCATAAAAACGTAAAACTCTCACTTTACCCATCTAAAAGGATTGAGTAACCCAGAGTTTAGCTAAAAGTTTAGTAATCTGATTGTTTATTCCCAAGGTTACTATAAGAATACATCATACAAATACATCCATTTTTGTGCATCTGTATGTAGGCTATATTTTAGACATTTGTGAATGATAATAATATTCCAGGTTCAACTATATATTTTGGTATACGCAATCTATAGTTAGTGTGTGCCAAATATTTAATGATATTTTAGCATATGCTCATTTTTAATTTTACACTCATTCCAATATATAATATAGCTGATTTTTTTTTTTTTTTTTTTTTGTAAAGATCATTACTCACAAACCAGTATAATACAGTCAAATGTTCTCTGATCAATGTTCATAAAACACTCTTCTTAGTTCTTACCCATATTCTCCTAGGGGGAGGAGCTACATGATTCATGTTTTCATAACCTAGCTCCTGTAATATTTGAGTTAGTTATATCTTAGGAAGAAATGTGCAGCATTGATTCTCATAGTCATTTTTGTCTCTTCACTGGTCAGATGTTGTTCCTGGTCTTGATCATTATTTCTCTGCTTAAAGGTCAGTTATTCATACTTTTTTAAAAACATTTAATCCAATGATTATGTCAATACTGTGTGAGCAACATATGCATCTTAATTTAAGAAATAATCTATATAGAATTGTTGTTTCTTCTTTCACACAGAGAATGCTGATGCAAATACAATAAATCCACTGATCCCAGAGAAGCACGTCACAGCAGGAGACAATGTTACCCTCTCTTGCCAGTACAGTGGTATTGTTAACACCTTGCAGTGGTATCGACAATATCCAGGATCTCGAATAGAGTACCTCATATTTGCTACTGAGCTTAATGGCCAGTCAGAACCTGCACTTCGGCTTTCCTCTGTGGCTAATCAAGGCAACAAACAAATGCATCTGAGCATCTTTTCAGCAGAAATTGAAGATTCAGCATTGTACTACTGTGCCTTGGTGCCCACAGTGACGCTAAACACTGCAACACTGTACAAAAACCTGACATCATTAGCACCAGACATAGATCAGACATAAGCTTAAAACAAAATTAAGTGTGATCACTCCACTTGAATCAAGTAATAATGCGGACAGTATTATTTCAAAATACACATTTAAATTTATAAATTAAATAAAACAGTGGGCCTATATCTCTGAGTATGAATGTCAATAGGCAATGGCTAAAGAAATTATGTAAATCTCACGATTTCTCAGTATTCTCTGTTTCTTTTTATGAATCAAAAACGTACAATCTGTGTTTGATTAAAACATGACAGTTATGAGCTGTTTTTTTTTTTTTAATGAATCAAAAAAGTACAATCAGCGTAGTCTGATTCCTTGACTAAATAAGTCAGTTCTTTGTTGTGAATCAAGCACATATCTATAAACAACTGAGAGATTAATTTAAATAGGTGTCACTAAATTCTTTATGAGTTCCAACGCTACTGTTGGGGGTAGAATAAAACTTCATATGTAATCCTTCAAAGCTGCCAGAAGGAGGAGCTCTATATGAGAGTGCATTTTTCATTTCTGACTTCTGAGTATGTTGTCATTCTGTGAGTTAAAACAACATTATGCGGGTCTATTTACTTTTGTTCCTTTCAGCGCTTGCAGGTGAGACTTTTTACTTTACATTTTAATTCTTCATTTGAATTTGCCATTCATTAGCATAAAATGATTTAAGAGTTTAAATTTAAGTGACTGCATTTTTTTTTCCAGGAGACTCTCTTGGTGATGTAATAACATCTCATGATTCTGAAAAAGCAGCTCAAGATGGTAAAAGTGTTACTCTCTCCTGCAACTACAGTGGTGTTGTTCTCAATCTACTGTGGTATCGTCAGTATCAAAGATCCAGAACTTCTTCTCTCCATCACTGAATCTGGAGATGCAGTTGAAGCAGATCCATCAGCCCACTGGTTTTCTCCTAAAGCTGACAAACTCAGAAAGCTCATGGAACTGGAAATCAGCCCTGCTAAAGTATCAGACTCTGCTGTGTATAACTGTTTCCTCAGCACAAAATCTTTCTGAGGAAAAAAAAAAAACCTTGCTTCCATCACAATCCCAGATGAAACGAATGAATTTGAGAACTTTTTTGAAGAGTATTTAAGGAAAGTGATGGAGATAGAGAGGTGATGCTTCTGGACTGTCAATCTTGAAGCTCCAGGTCTATTTGTTCTCGATGCTGTCAAAAGCACATTATATATTTTATGTAAAATGGTGTCGGCCATTTTAGAAGATGAGACACTTCTGAAAAGACTTCAGAATGAACGGTATGAATTGGTGCTCACTGATCCTGCTATAGCAGGTGGGGTGCTGTACGATGGATCACCAGTGGTGAAGGACATTTTGCTATAGCACCATTTCCGATGTCTTATGTACCTTTACCAGGCTCTGGTCATACATATAAAATGAGTTTCACTCAAAGGGTTAAAAACGTGTGTGTTCAGGAGAAAGGAGTGAATACTTACGGGAATTGCTCGGTGACACCTCATACAGGAGGAACATGTAGAGACTCTCAGGTCTCCACAGGGACCAGCCGATGAGGCCTTTGGTCCCAGCCATCTTCTGGATTGAATATGTGATCAGAAATAAAGGTACAACTCACCTGCGCTCTGAGTTCTACAAGATGCCGTACTCGTACCATTCTGTGGATGTGTTTTCTATAGTTGCAATAATGTGTGTTATAAAACATGAATGATATGCAATATGAATGATGCTATCTAGGTGATTTATTACTAAGATTTGCAACAAGTGTCTCACAGTAGCCACACAGTAAAAACCCCAGAGTTAAATCAACTCTGCTCAGAGTATATTTGGTCCCTCTCTGAATAGTGTTAAAATAACACTGAAGCAGTGTTAAAGTTAATGAGATAATTAAGCTATTAATTAAGTGATGATTAAACATTAATGATGAACACCTGCTGTTAACAAGCAGAATCACTGAAGAAAAGAGAAACACAAGAAATACAACTGACTTCAGCCAAAACCATTTAATTGAAATCAACTGAAGATAAAAGTCTCTCTCTTCAAAAAATATAAACAACAAAACATATGATCAGTTGCTTTGGATACAAACAAGCAATCTCACAATGACTACATCATATAAAAGCAGCTAAGATCTGCTCACTGTGAAGCACTGACTTCACTGCTTTCCAACAACATATGCATTGTTGGAGAAAAAAATCTAACATAAAAAGTCAAGGGTCAAGAGCCCAACTTAAGCAAACACTGATCTCCTTGATGGTGGCGTCTTTTTTCTTTTCTTTTCTTTTCTTTTCTTTTCTTTTCTTTTCTTGACCAATAAACCTCTGTTGATTCTCAATTCTGTAGATATGAGAAAATAAAGTCAATTTGGTCAGAAATATGTGAAGCTGGTAATGCTGTTTGTGGAGTTGTTTAATCAGATCTACAGAGATTTAATGATTTTATCTTCAGTTTCTTCAGTTTTTATCTAAGGCTTATCTAAGGCTGTGACTGAAGTCAGTTGTAGTTCTTGTGTTTCTCTTTTCTTAAGTGATTCTGCTTGTTAACAGCAGGTGTTTATCATTATTGCTCAATCATCACTTAATTAATTGCTTAATTATTTCATTAACTTTAACTCTGCTTCAGTGTTATTTTAACACTATTTAGAGAGGGACCAAATGTTCTCTGAGCAGAGTTGATTTAACTCTGGGGATTTTGCTGTGCACCGAGTGAATGCACAAAGTAGCATTATAACAACTTTCAACACACAAATATATCTAATATGATAAAACTGCTGCTTTACCCCACATACGAATGACCGGAAGAAGCGGAAGCGGCGACTGCAGCATAATAAATGTTCTGCTGCTCTCAAGACGCGTGTCGTGCTCGTCTCTCATTATCAATTGCTCCAGCAGCCTCGTTTCTGCTCTCACAACACTCAGCCCTGCTCTGCTTCATCCTACAGTAACATTAATAATCTCATCCATGAACATGATTTCTGCCCGAGTCCCGTCCCAGTTCTTTTCCACTGGCTGTAGATGTGAAGACAACATCTCCCAAGATTCTGTGAAATCAAGGTGTCATCAAGCTACGCCTTTGTTTTGAATGAGCAACCTCTAGCGGTGAAAAATTTACATATTGTAGCTTTAATCTGGTGACCAGCAATACTGGATTTTTCAGTAGTTTTAAATTGTTTTTAAATTGATTCACTAAAAAGATCCAACTCAAAAGAGTTGTATGTTCTGGAATCCGACTAATCTGGTCACAAACCGCCTTATAACACTCTTTTGTTCAAGTATTGGAATAAACTGGTCATGCTGAATGTTTATAATTTACTAAAAAGAACCGGTTCATAAGAGTTGTTCATTCAAGAATTTGACTAAACTGGTCATGCTGCACGTTTGCGATTCACTACAAAGAACCGTCTCATAAGAGTCATTCGTTCTGGAATCAGAATAAACTGGTCACACTGTACGTTTGTGATTCACTAAAAAGAACCAGCTCCTAAAACTCTTTAGTTTGAGAATCAGATTAAACTGGTCGCACTGCATGTTTATGATTTACTAAAGATGACCGACTCATAAAGCCATTCATTTGAGAATTGGACTGGTCAGATTGGTTTGTGCAGCAGATTATGGTTGCATCCTAACGCTGACTATCAGGCAATAACTTTTCAGGCCACGTTTGTGCACGAAAGTACTTCACGAAACTGATTTCAGACAAGCTCCTGAGACAGCATAATGGTTTAATGATCTACAACAAAACAGAGAGAGCTTTGGTGATAACTAAGTGAATATTTAATTACTACAATAGTAATTCCTCTCTAGAAATGACAAAAGGTGGAAAAAGTTGGTCAAAAATGGACATTTACACAGAAACTGACCACCAACCTCAACTTTCAAACAGCATTTTTATTTTTTTAGCTCACCTGTCATTTTGTGGTATCAAAATCTGTCTCTCCATGAGATTATGACTCCCCTGCATATGGTTTAGGATTAAGTGTGGGCTTTCGAGATAAGGACCACTCAGGTAAGACCAATTAACCAATCAGAAGCATGGGGATTCAAAATTTCACAGAAGTAAGATTTTGGCACTACAACTATGTGAATCAAATGCACAGGATGGTGGGATATCATAATGGCAAAGGATACATCTATGCTGCCTTCAAAACTCAATCAGAGATATTGCAGTAGACTGGATGTGACACAAGCATTTGATTCAGACATGCCATGCCTTGCCTTCCTACCTCTGTATCCTGCCTGCAGAGGCAGTATTTTTCAGCTATCGGACACAGCCATGGTGTCGCTGAATAGTGCAGATATTGTGTATACAAACCGTTAAAAACACGGAACTGTTTCTAAATAAGAACTGATTTTCGGTTCTCAAATAATAAATAAAATGCTTCAATATAAGTTACATGGTATAACATACATTTAAAAGCAGTTTGAGTCAAATTATGATGCATTAAAAGAATGGCATACTTGAAAAAACAAAGCCCTACAGGCTAATGTATGCTGTTTGAGACAATCCTGGTTCAGTTTACTGTGCTTTTTCAAACTCATGTTGACAGAAGGATGAGAGATGTTAGCATTCTCTCTGATACGTTGAAGCAATTTGAGCTCATGGAGGTCACAGCAGAAGATCATTTAATGTGCCACGTGCTAACATGCTCATTTTGTACTGAGAAACCCGCTACTAGGCATTTATAGCGTGTGCTGTGCAAACATGATTGTAGTTCTAGACTACATGTGAGCAGGCATTTACTCATCTCACTTGCAAAAACAGGTTCAGTATTGCTCAAAATTAATAAAAACAGTGAAGTGCTAACTCAGAATATTACCCAAACCTGCAATAATTAAATGTTAACAAAAATATACTTTACTGTATGTATTTAATCTCACTTTATTAACGTATATCTTTATTGCTGACCTTCGATGATCTGAATTGGATAATGAAAAAGCTAAAATGACTTTAGATAAACATCACATTTCATTTTTTTTAATTGCTAAAGTAAGATTGTTGAACTTTTTTCTGCAATCCAGAATGGCAGCACAGCTGAAAGCTTTGTTTGAGCTGCGCCCTACACTGTACAGGCATGAATTTGCATTTCCGTCAACCTGAGGCTTATTCATTTTATTTTTGAAATTTCGAAGCTTTACGAATCTTTTGTTTCGAATCAGTGGTTTGGAGCGTGTCTCAAACTGCCAAAGTCACACCCCCCAGTGGTGAACCACTGAAATTTCGAAACACTTACGACATAACGAAGCCTCATTTACTGAAATCATGTGACTTTGGCAGTTCGATACACCCTCCGAACCACTGATTCAAAACAAAAGATTCATAAAGCTTCATGAAATTGCCCATCACTAGATATTGTTGAATAAAGCCATTATTTTGAGTTTTTGGCCCACAAAAAGTATTCTCATTGCTTCATAACATTAAGGTTGAATCATTGTAGTCACATGAACGGTTTTAAATACATATTTAGTAGCTTTCTGGATACTGAAAGTGTTAATTGTTTTTCAAGCAATGCAAGCCTCACTGAGCCATCAGACTTCAGGAAAACTATCTTAATTTGTTTTCTGAAGATGAACAAAGGTCTTATGGGTGTGAAACGACATGAGGGTGAGTAATTAATGACAGAATTTTCATTTTTGCGTGAACTAACACTTTAACCAAAAGTAGTCAATAAACATTTGCCCACATTTGTTATTTTAGAAACATCCAATAGAAAGCTGTAACTGTGCCAGTGATTACCACACACCTTCAGCACAGTCTATCATTTGTTTCATCTGATTTACACTATGTTAACATGCTTTCTGCCAGAAGGTGGAGCTCTCAGTTCAATCATTTCAAAACAAAACACACAGAGATAAACTGAGGTAGTTAAGGAAAATCACTAAAGGCCTTTTTGTTACTTGTTGGTGCAGATGTTTTTCCTGGTCTTTTTGATATTTTCTCCCCTCAAGGGTAAGTGATTTCTAAGAAATAAAAAAAAATACAGATTTTTGATTGTGTTAATGTGTAAAATACCTGTTTACCTACTCTTAATCCATGAATTGTAATGATTTCTTTTTTTTCCTTCTTTTTTTAAACAGAGATTGCTGATGCTGAAATTATAACGCCACTCTTCACAGAGCAGTATGTTTTGGCAGGAAAAAATGTTACACTTTCCTGCAATTACAGTGGCTATGTTCAAAATTTACAGTGGTACCGTCAGTATCCCGGATCCAAACCCGAGAACCTCATTTTTTACACTGAGAGCAACAATCAGTCCGTGCCTAAGCTTCGTCTGTCCGCTGTGGCCGATAAAGGAATCAAACGTATGAATTTGAGCATATCTTTTACGGAGGTGGATGATTCTGCTCTGTATTACTGTGCCCTGCAGCCCACAGGGACAGGAAAAGCATTCTACATCATGCAAAAACTATTCTTTGCATAATACGAGGCGCTTTCACACCTGTCACAGTTTTTCTCCAATTTACTAGAGGTGGAATGAATACTGAAAATTTGCACTTAAGTAAAAGTATTGCTACTTAAGAAATAATTAACTTGAGTACAAGTAGAAATACTGAAAAATATAAGAGCAAATAAAAAAAGTTACAGTGTTACAAACAACTTTAGTATTAATATTTTGTTATTACTATTATTTTTACCCAAAATTACGAGATGTAATCATGTAATCTGTTTCATTCATACAGGACACCCTCGCTCAGAAAGTCCACAAGTGAGACTCACAGGACGTTTCAGGAAATCCCTTTTATGAACAAAGGCATCCAGATAGAGATGTTTCTGTCATTCATATGAAGCCACATCGGATCAGAGAAGGAAGTTATTTCAAACACTTGACTGATGTTATTTAGTGAGTTTGAAGCAAAATATGTTATTAATCTCATAAATTGTCGTGTTTTGACGCTATGCTAAACTGACATTCAGCTTCGTCATTATGTTCTGAATAAAGGTGGAGCTCTAGAAACCCTTCTAGTCACAGTTCATTTGTTTAAAACAGAGCAGACATATGTTGAGTCACATACTCTAGGAGGGAATCTCAAGGTCATTGTCTCTTATTAGTGCAGATGTTGCTCCTGGTATTCATTATATTTTCTCTTCTCAGAGGTGAGTCATTCATAACAATTACTGTCAATTAGGCCAAATAATGATTTTCCCCTCCTTTTTATAGTGTTGACTATTTAAATGTGCGTTAGAAAAGATTAATTGTTTGTTTTAAACAGAGAATGCTGCTGCAGACGTGATAACACCATTCTTCACAGACAAGGATGTTTTGGAAGGAAAAGATGTTACACTGATCTGCAAATACACTGGCAGTGTTAGAAATTTGCAGTGGTACCGTCAGTATCCCGGATCCAAACCTGAACATCTAATATTGTTCATTGAGGCCGAACCCAAACCAGAGCCCTCTCTCCGTCTGACCGCTGCAGCTGATAAAGCCATCAAACATATGAATCTGACGATCTCTTCTACAGAAGTGAAAGACTCTGCCATGTACTACTGTGCCCTGGTGCCCACGGTGACAGGAAACACTACTGAACCCTACAAAAACTCAATGAGAAATTATATTCAAGCCATAAGATCATGATGCTCAATTTAAAAAGAGCTTGTAAACAATATAATATGCTGTATAGTGTTGCTTTTCTCTGAGAACTACCATTTTAGCAAATGTTAAGTGCACCTTTTACTTGTTAATTATTAGTCATTTAAGGCCACTATTACATAACAAAACACGCTATAATTTACTTCACCATGAACTCACATGCTAGAAAAACATTTCTTTAAGCTAAACCTTGAACCAATCAGGCGGTCACTGACATCAGCTTGTAAACACATGAATTTGTATTAATTATACAAAAAAAAAAAAAAAAAAATCCTTATAGGTAGACAGGGCAAACTTCTACAGAGACTTTGCTTAACTGACTATCACAAGTTTGCTACTTGATTTCTACATAAAGTGTGCAATCAATCAGATCTCTCTGGACAGTGAAATATTTAGAAAAAATGTTACATTCACATACCTTTTCAAAAAATTGTTCAAATCATTATTTTCATTCTTCTTACTGTATAATTTATTAGGTCAAAAATTCTTCAATAAGATCTTATTTGTTGTTTAAGATGCATCCATATGAAATGATGAGATATTGCATCAAAAGTGATCTTACCTGCATTCTGCCAGAAGATGGAGCTCTAGGAGCCATTCTAGTTCAGTCTCAGTTCAGTTGTTTAAAAACAGAGACAGACTTACATTGAGTCACTTATACTCTAGTAGAGAACTGTGAGTCTTGAGTCTCAAAGTCATTGTCTCTTACTAGTGCAGATGTTGCTCCTGGCATTCATTTTATTTCCTCTGCTAAAAGGTGAGTGATTCATAACAATTACTGCTGAAATGTTTTTCCTCTCTAATTTTTATACTGTTGTCCATTTAAATTTGTCCATTAGAAATGATTCATTTTTGTTTGTTTGTTTTAAACAGAGAATGCTGCTGCAGACGTGATAACACCATTCTTCACAGACAAGCATGTTTCGGAAGGAAAAGATGTTACACTGAAATGCAACTACACTGGCAATGTTAATAATTTGCAGTGGTACCGTCAGTATCCCGGATCCAAACCTGAGCACCTCATATTGTTCACTGAGACCATCCCCAAACCAGAGCCCTCTCTCCGTCTGACCGCTGCAGCTGATAAAGCCATCAAACATATGAATCTGACGATCTCTTCTACAGAAGTGAAAGACTCTGCCATGTACTACTGTGCCCTGCAGCCCACAGTGACAGGAAACACTACTGAACCCTACAAAAACTCAATGAGAAATTATATTCAAGGCAGAAGATCATGATACACAATGCAGTGGTACTGTACAACTATCAAATGTTTCAAGCATTAATGTGCTGATCATCAGAGAATCAGGACACACTACCAGTTGAACATGCTTTTAAAACTTATTCCAACATGTAGCAACTGTGTGTCCACTTAATAAAGAGTGTAATATTAGATGAATCAGACTGACATAATGGCAATTTTAGGTTGTTGACTACAGCTTCTTCCTATACAGTCAGTATTTGTAGGGTAACATGAGCAAGAAGGTACAGTAAGTGTGGGAGGAGCTCAATGTTTGTCGACTCCTGCAGAATAAATCAAAGAGACAACACTGACTTCCCTTCATACTGATGATACTGACAGAATCTGAACTCAAACTACAGAAACATGTTACTCATCACTTCTGTTTTAATATTTATCCTCAGTTACTGTAAGTATTACTCATATACATTTTGCACTATATTCCAGAACATCACTAAAATATATAAAACAAATTTTTATTTGCTTTGCTCTAAATGTAATCCATTACATTGCTTGATTTTTTAATGTCTTTGCAGGTGAAGCGAATGGGAACGTCATCAGACCAGATCAACCATCTGTAGTTTTAACTGAAGGAAGCAGCATCAATCTGTCCTGTACATTTGATAGATCAGTTTACAGTCTCCACTGGTACCGGCAGATGCCTGGATCAAGACCAGAGTTTCTGATGCTGATAGTGAAGTATACTAATACTAAAGTTCGAGCTTCTCCACCTCACCCGCATATGTCCATCAGACTCCATAATAAACATGTGGATCTGGAGATCTCCTCTGCTGCTGTATCAGACTCTGCATTGTATTACTGTGCTCTGGAGCCCACAGTGACAGGAAAACCATCTACACCATACAAAAACCTTCTTATCTTTTGTCTATTGCATACAGTGATATCTTTTTCTACCCTTATGATCTCTCTGTGATATTCCATTATGTTGGTAATATGGCCTTTAAATGTACATAATGAGATTATTGACCATGATCAAATTGTATTTATTTTTCATTTTACATTTATTTAGCAAGGACATCCCTGAAAGAGAAAAGTTCTTTAGAACGGGCTAAGAATGTAGTTATAATCAAAACAAAAATGGACTGCAAAATACCAAGACGATCGATCACCATCCAGCACACAAGAAATATATTCTGTTCCTTGAAATAAGCTTGAGGTAAACTGAAAATACCTTTAAGAATTTTCCAACCATTCAATGTCAAGTTCAGTTTTGACAAAGTTTATTAAAGTTCAAAGCACTGTGGGTCTTTCCAGGCTTGAGTAGTTGAATATATATTTCTTTAAATAGTGGCCTTTTTGAACATATCAGTCATTTTTCATAGAGAACTGTGTCTTCAACAAATGAACTGAAACCTACACTGAAAAAAAGAAAGAAAAGAAAACATTTATATATATTTTAAATATAAATATCTTGTCGCAGGGAGGTTTTGCAGAATCCTTATCACCCACAAAACTATTTTACATTCTCAGTTATGACCTCCACCAATGAATTCCTTTGAACGCTACTAAAGATATTTATTATTATTTTTGTAGATAGACATGTAATCTGTTCATCATGTTGCTGTACAATAACTGTGCAATGGATTCACCAAAAATAGTCCATTTACATTTGCACAGATTTGTTGTTTTAGTTACATCAAACAAGAAACAATGGCAAACTTAACCAGTGGTTTACCACACACATTCTACAGTCTCTCAGTTCAGATATACACCAGAAAGCCCTAGTTTATCATGAGTTCTGCCAGAAGGTGGAGCTCTTATTTCAGTTATTTCAAAACAGAGAGCACAGATATAAACTGAGTCAGTTAGGAGGAAACTGCAAGTCTCGACTCTAATTCTCTTGAAGAAGTTGGTCCTGGTCCTCATGATATTTTCTCTTTTTAATGGTGAGTGATGAATAAGAATAATTTCCAAATAGGAAATTACTGTACAGATTTTTTTCTTTGACTGTTTAAATGTCAGTAACTAACTGATTACATAATCTTACTTACCCAGACAGCAACATAGTGTGGCCCAGATTACACGCGGACCAGATGTGGGCCGGATCTGGCCCGACACTATGTTGCTGTCAGGGTAGTCTTTGAATTTGAATGTTTGCTTTCTTTTTTCTTTTTCTTTTTTAAACAGATGCTGATGCAGATGTGATAACCTCAGTATCCACGGAGCAGCATGTTTTAGCAAAAGAAGATGTTACACTGTCCTGCAACTACAGTGGCACTATCCGCAGTTTGCAGTGGTACCGTCAGTATCCCGGATCCAAACCGGAGTTTCTGATTATGAACACTGAGACCAATAATCAGTCAGAGCCCAAGCTTCGTCTGTATGCTGTGGCCGATAAAGGAATCAAGCGTATGAATTTGACAATATATTCTACACATGTGGATGATTCTGCTGTGTACTACTGTGCCCTGGAGCCTGGAGCATTAGGACATACAGTACCATAATTACTCATTTTAAATGATTTTAAAATCTACAACATGTTCAGTACCCAAACATAATATCAAATAAACCAGACTGACACAACATAAATTATCAACAAAAGAAAGAAAGAAAGAGTTGTAATAACCAAGCAGAAATTAAATGAAAGTTAAAACAAAAAATAACTTAAGAGAGCTTGGAATTGTAAAACATTCAGTTTAAAGATCTTAGAAACTTGTGTATAGTACACTGTATATTTTTCACTATTTGCTTTTAAGAGCTGCTTTACAGCCGAATTGAAATTTTTGCATCATTAAATCATTATTTTCCTGTTGATCACTGTAAACTGTATTGTATAAAATGGTATAAAAATAAAGGTGGACTGACATGATGGTAACATGAAAAGTAGTATGTGTGGGAGGAGCTCAAAGTTTTCCAAACTTCAGCAGAAGAAATCAAAAAGACAACAGTGACAGACAGCACAACTACCTTCATACAGACTCTGAAAGAAGTCTGAACTCGAGCTACAGAAACATGTTAAACATCTTGTCTGTTTTCATTTTTATCCTCAGTTACTGTAAGTACTATTAATTATACACATTTTAGACCATATTCCAGAACATCACTAAACATGCAGCTTTTAATCTATTCTAAATGTAATCCATTACATTGCTTGATTCTTTAATGTCTTTGCAGGTGAAGCGAATGGGAACGTCATCAGACCAGATCAACCATCTGTAGTTTTAACTGAAGGAAGCAGCATCAATCTGTCCTGTACATTTGATAGATCAGCTTACAGTCTCCAGTGGTACCGGCAGATGCCTGGATCAAGACCAGAGTTTCTGCTGCTGATTGTGAAGTCTACTAAAACTGAAGTTCAAGCTTCTCCACCTCACCCGCATATGTCCATCAGACTCCATGATAACCGTGTGGATCTGGAGATCTCCTCTGCTGCAGTATCAGACTCTGCATTGTATTACTGTGCTCTGGAGCCCACAGTGACAGGAAAACCATCTACACTGTACAAAAACAGGTTTCTGGTATATTGTATATAGTCATATTTCTGAGAGGCCCCCCTCATAGAGCTTCTTCTCATGCAGTGACTCAGTCTTTTCCCCTCTTTCTTTCCCTATACTGTATAGTGTTGCCTTTCTCTGAGAACCAAATTAGCAAAGTTCATGCACCATATTTCTTGTTAATTATTTATCAATTAAGGCAACAATTACAGGACAAAACACTATAATTTATAATACGTTAAGTTAATCAGTACAGTATGAACACATACTCTGTCTATAGACAGGACAAATTCCTGCAGATGAGACTTTGCTTAACTGACTATCATGTTTGCTACTTTGCACTGGACAATGACAGTCCTTATTACTACTTGAAATATTTGTTGAAAGAATCAGGTTCAATCTCCAAAAATTCTTATTTCACGAGTTCACTCTTACAAATAATCATAGTAAATAGTATGCATATTTGGCATGCTGTCCGAGGAGAGGGCTCCGAGCTCAGTATTTGGCCCGAACCCAGAGTACTCCCCCCATATTTCTGGTTAGAAAAGTAACCAGGCGAGTGTAAGGAGACGGGGTGGTGGAGGAATGCTGAAAAAACTGTCAAGAAATATGGGTGAGTCAACTGTGTTTATATATAGGCCTTCACTCATGCTGATTGGGTAGATATGTTGATTACTGATTGTTGACAGCTGGCTGAAATGACGTGATGATTAGTCAGATTATTTGAACGTTGCTCCTCCTGAACTTTGTTAATAAAACATAATTTGTTAAGTCTTGTAGGCTATTGAGTGAAGAAAAGATTTATTTTATTTTGAGAGAAAGAGAGAGAGCAAGTGATTACCTGTGTCTGTTAGAGCTTTCATTCTCTAAGTCAAGTCAATGTAACCTGCACTGAAGTTGCTGAAAAATCCCCACCACTAACACAAAGACCGTTTCTCAATACCAGGTACGCCAATATTATTTATATAAAATATTATTTATTGTACAATAATATTAAATGAACAATAACAGCCAAGTTTTTACAATAGCAAACAGGCAAGCAAACAATTCATTCAAGATTTGTAATATCATTTACACTATCTACATTGCATTTACAATGTGGTCACCAAATACTGCTAGATGCAAATATTACTGCTTCAAACTAAGGAGCCAGATGCTACCAAGTTTATTAAAGCATTGTGGGACCACACATATCAGCCTGCTAGATGCTAAGTAGAGTGATGGAGCGGCCAAAGACGGGAAATTCTGTGACATCCAGTGCAGGATTCTTTGGAGTGGGCCGTGGAAAGAGTAGCTTTCACATGAACTTCTCTTCCAAGAGAGGAATTCTGACCATGACATGCAGCTCTGCCTAAAGTTGGCTGCGACGGGGGATTTTTGTACTGTTCCTAGGCAAGTAATGTCACCAGATGTCAGGACACCAGACTCAAGGAACTCTGGAACTGTGGCGCTAAAGTTTCCATTTCATGTGCACTATTTTCATGTTCCTCTTCATGTCTTATTCTGTGACCTGAAACAAACAAAAAAAGAAATCAAGGTTATAGTCTACATACATTACAATTAGAAGACATTTCTAAAATCTTTAAAATGAAAAGCAAATTTATCTTCAAAATCATTTGTAGCTGATCTTAGGCTCAATACCTTAAACCATTCATGAAAAATGATTTTCCTCAAATCAATCCGCCGTCTTGGGTTTTTCTGCAGGAGGGATCGAATCAGCTGGCAGCATTCTGTGCAGAACGATGAAAGAGAGTCAGATTATTACGTTAAACTTTACACCTGCTGTCTTTGTATTAAGATTTGACCATTCTATAGTGTATGTTCAGAAAAAATTATTCACACAGCTGTCTTTTATAAAGCAATTTGGCTCTGGCGTTACTTTTACCTAATTTTTTCATTTGTTCTGTTTTGATGATTTAGAATTACAATTGATCATCTTTTATATGTCATCTTACCGTTTGACAAGCCAGGCTCGGACCAGATGTCATCATAAATCATCTCCAGGTCATTGGGTTCTGGAAAGCGTCCACACACCAACACGAATAAGAGCACTCCCAGAGACCACACAGTAGCTGGTTTACCGTGGTACTTGCCATCTGTGACGTACTCAGGTGGGCAGTACTCATCTGTGCCTGAAAGAAAGAGATTTTGACTGATGGGTTAGCTTGAAATACTACAGCGTGTTTTCTCTGTATCCATTAACATAATTAAATCATGTAGTTGTTTGATTCATAACAGTGGTGCATCAAAAGTGAGATCAATCCATGGCCAAACCAGTTGTGAGGCGTTGTTTTTAGTGATTAGGATGACATCTTGTCTGATTAAGATACGATTTAACTCACTACTACAATTTAAGTCCCAAACTACAGGTTTGATGCATAACACATACCACAGAAGACGTCATAGGCGGATTCTTGCAGGAGATCCCCGCACCCAAAGTCGATCAGTTTGACCTCGAGTGTTTCGGTGTTGATCAGCAGGTTCTCCAGTTTAATGTCACTGTGGAAAACTCCACGACGACAGCACATGTGAGCGGCCATTGTTGCCTGCGTCATTATAAACCGTGCTGTGTCCTCATTGAGGATGCCGTCGTGATTGTTCAGAAAATCCCACAGATCTTGGCAGGATGGGGGACGCTCCAAGACCATGATGTATTGGTCAGGTTGGTCCTGCCACTCCAGCAGCTCAATGATCTCTGGAACTTTGGGACCCCTGTTAACAAGAGTTAACAGGCCGACCTCTAATGGAAGGGGTGTGGGATGACCAGGCTAGAAGAAAGATCAATGATAGTTGGAGGATTTTTATAAAATGCCCATTTGTCCAGTTTTGGAAAAATTGTTCTAAGTATGAAAAAAGTGTCGCCTACTTACAATGTTGATGTATTCCATGTCTTCTGGCGTTTTTTTGACAAATTTCACTGCCACCTGATCAACAAAACATAAAATTACAATTACAATTTTCAACACGTCAAGTGCACTACATAGGAAACATAATATAAAATTAAAGGACTTATATAGTGGACATAATGAGACAAAACAATTTGCTAAATATTGTAAGGAAATGACTACCTCAAGGTCATCCTCCAAGCGTTTCCCTTCATAGACAGATCCGCATCCTCCCTCACCAAGCTTTCTGCCGATTTCATACCGGCTCAGAATGTTGTCTGTTAAAAGATGAATCATTTTAGTTGACATGAAATGTCAAGCATGGACAGCAGTGAGTGTAATGTTTGAGGTTATGGCTGTAAACTCACCCTCAGTTGTCACGTCCACTCTGTTGTTGTGATCTGGTGCTGGACTGACTGGACTGAGGTGGACTGGAGCTGGAGGGGTTTGAACCTGCTGATCTGCAGAAGGAAGGACTTCAAGACCGCTGGAAAGAGGTTCCTGAAGACCATGATCCTCTAGAGCACAGGCGCTGTACTGTAGAGAATTCTGATCTAAAGCAGGGGATATTGAACATTAAAGGTCTCATTAATGGATACTTATATATACCTGAACATTATGAACTTTATGTAGACTTTACGATGTACAAAGCTTGAGTTTCATTTGATTTACCCTCAGCACTTCTCTCAAATTTCACAGTGGTCTCTTGGTCTGAGCTGCCGCTCCATTCACAGAAATGAAGAGAGGGCGGCTTCTCAAAACTATCCAACCTCCTCCTCTTTCTCATTGGCATCTCATTTTCCTCACCAACACTAACGGGCTGATGGTTTTCAGCCGCATCAGTGCTGGATGTTGAGGATGTGCTCTGATGGGAGTCGTACACCTGAACACTGTGAGAACTTCGTTTTCTCTTTCTGCCAATGTTAAAAGATGTCCGCTTGGGTTCAAGACGACTGGAAAGAGTTTCCTGAAGACCATCGTTCTCTAGAGCACAGGCGCTGTACTGTAGAGAATTCTGATCTAAAGCAGGGGATATTAAATAAAAGCATGTTTTAATCGAATAACAATAATTATTAAACATTGCATACTCATATTATGGTGATTCTTCAGGGTTTTTTTTTTTTTTTTTTTTTTTTAAATCCTTGTTTAAATATTTATGAAATGTCTTGGGGAAAAAATATGCTCATTTCCTTGATCAAACTTCAGCTGTATTTTGATATAATGTGTGATGGTGTGGATTTGTAACATATAGTAATTAATAACACTTGTCTTCAATGACATTTTCAAATAGTCATTTGATTTACCCTCAGCACTTCTCTCATATTTCGCAGCGGTATCTTGGTCTGAGCTGCCGCTCCATTCACAAAAATGAAGAGAGGGCGGCTTCTCCAAACTATCCAACCTCCTCCTCTTTCTCATTGGCATCTCATTTTCCTCAACAACACTAACGGGCTGATGGTTTTTAGCCGCATCGGTGCTGAAAGTTGAGGTTGTGCTGCAGTAAGAGTCGTACACCTGAGCGCTAGAACTATGTTTTCTCTTCAGTGCCATAGTTGACTCGGGTAACTCCATAATACGAACAGCATAAGCAATGAGAAGACTGAGAAAACTGAGGATATGGTTTCACACTCTTGGCGGTGTTAAGATTATATTAGCGCACACAACGTTCTATTTCATTATGACGTCATGTCATCACGTTCCTGAGTGACGCCTTCGAATGCGCGTGAGCCTCAACTCTTCTCACAGCTGAGAAAAGGCTCGTTTCCTATTTTTCCTTAAATTATTTGTTATATAGGTAGGCCTATATTTAGGAAAATATTTCCACTTAAAACATCTTACCCCAAGGGTCAACTTTTCACGTCACAATAACAAACAATATTTCAACTATTTATATGAATTCCTGTGTCCATTACCAACATATAAAAACTTACAAAATACAACACAAATTTACAGACCACTATTATCCATTGACAACAAAAATGAGATAATTTAGGCTAAGCTCAAAATAATTTAGGTTTAATTTTAAAAAGTTCAGATCATGATATGAAAATATTACAGTTTTTCTCAATAGATTTGACATTCTCAAAACAGTTAACACAGTGATCTGAACACTTTGTAATTGTTCTAAACAGATTGTAAGTTTTCATTCATTTCACACAAATTGCAAATCATGTGAATCATTTTCTCAAAACACTATGCACAAAGTTCTCAAATGTTTTCATAATAGTTAATACATCCAACCAATACTTTAATAAATCAGGAAAAAACGATCACAGCTTTTTTTTATTGGCTTTACTAAATTCACAAACATTTATGTACCATTTGTCCAAACACAAACAAAACTCTGGAATTTGTCATATTATCAAATGCACTTGTTGTCAGTTAGCCCCAAACTGATATCTGCTTGATTAATAATACACACAACGCAGGAAATTCAGTTTTCCTATCTGTTTACACTTTTATCATAATTTCATTATGTAATAGGGAAAATATAAAAGGTATACATAGAGCAAGAAAATACGCAAGAGAAGAGGGAAATAAAAAGGTGTAAGCGTAAAGGTGGTGGTGTGGGTAGAGGAAGGGGTGTAATGAGAAGAAAAGGAAGAGTGGAACAAATAGAAGGAGCCCTTATGGAAAGAAAATATATTTCCCTATATATGAATGATCAATATATTACATGATTTAACAGTATATTTGAAAATATTCAGAAAAATATATTGCGTAAATATATTGAATAACACATAAGGAATTGCCGCTTTTCATATATTGAAAAATATGTGATAATATATTTACTAATATATCATAATATATGTAATTTTATATTCAGTAATATACTTCATAATATATAGATTTATATGTGCTCAGATATGGTACTGCATGCATAACATATTGCAGATATATTTAATCATGCAGTATAAACACATATATGGTAAAATATATTTTGTAACACATTTCTTATATTTTATAATTATTTACATTTTAAATGTTTCGTATTTTCAAGTAAGTTAACAAAAGCACACCTGCATGTACTAAAGTTTCTACCAAAGAGACTATCTCTGTACTATAGCATACACAACCAATAATTTTTAAATAAAGTTATTATAGTCTTAAAGGTGTTTAGCCAATCATCAATCTAACCTCAGGCTCTACTCTTCAGCACAGTGGTAACCCCAAAAACTCACACATACCAGAAAACCTTTTAAATTCCAAAATAATACAATTTTAAACACTAACAGATCTCCCCCTATATCAATATTGAGTAAAACACATGAAATAGCACTTAATTTTAACACTTACTCTCCTTTAACAGTCAGAAGCAAAGCATGCTGGGAACTAGAAGTCTGTTGTAACCACTGATTGGAACTCATTCCATGAATGTGTGTATATATGTGTGTACAGTACATTCACATTTATATGGGAACATGTATGTGCAATATATGTACACAGTAAAGGATACAACTTTATGAATGTAATGCTATTTTTGTCTTCATTTATAAATATTTTATATGTATCAATATATAGCCATACATGGTCAATGCATATATTGCAGTATATTGAAAAATATAAGCACAAGTTTCCCATATATGGAAATGTATTATGTAATATATCGCATTATATTTTGAGGAGAGAAGAGGGAGTACTCCAAAGGAGGATTGGAGAAGAGCTGAGACAGCAGGGTGGAAGGGGAGGGAGGAGAGGTGGATTTCAAATGAAATCAGAATTACTCTAATTCAGTGGTTCTGAATCCTGGACCTGAGGAGCCCTATCTGAGGGTATGGGGGATTCTGGATTCAGCCCCCAAATTTTATTTTTTGTTTATAAGACATTCAGATAAAATACTTTGGCATTATGTTATGTTTGAATACACATATAAAAAAGTTGTTGAGATAATTGAAAAACTTTTGCTTAACAATTTGTATATTCTCAAATGTCAGGGTGGCACAACTGCAAATAACTTATCAACTGACAAGGTAATAACGTTAAGCCTGATACTGTAATGCAACATCCAGAGGACCCCATGTGGCAGAGCGAAAAGGGTTGCAGATATCTCTCAAATGCTGATAAAAACAGCTCATTTCAAGAATGGGTAGATATATATTTACAAATATTTGGTTGTACCACCTGACAAAAAAGTAAAAAAATAAACACTTTGAAATGTTATGTAACAACTGAAACTTGTTTAAACACATTGCTCATGACTCAAAAAATATGCATTACATCGTTTTTTAAAGATTTTTAAAAAAAAATATTGTTTTGAAGCTTTATTTCCTCAGTGACCCATATAGGCTAACAAAACCTGTTGGAAAAACATTACAATAAATGTGTATTTTCGTTAGTGTATTTGTACATCCACAGCTGAAAATGTTCTAAAATCAATAGACAATATGCCTGTAGTTTTAATGTTAGTATTTACTTTTAATAAATGCATTACTAGAAAAAAATGCAGTGTTTTATTTTGCAGTAAAGTTGAACTGTTTGGCAAATGTAAGAGTGTGTTCAGATCACTGTGTTAACGGTTTTGAGAACAGGTACATTACTTTGGAGAAATGTGTCAAATCGAGAATAACCATTAAAAAAATGTGTTAAGATGACATATAGTCAAGCCATCCATCGTCAAGTGAAATTTAATTTAAATCCTACACTATGCATGTATAAAATATAATTAAAACAACTTTTATAAATAGTATAGCTTATTTAAGCATTGTACATTCAAAGTGGTGCAGAAAATATAATTAAATGCCTTATGTGTATGAAATACTTGACTTCTCTTCTTAGATGTTTTTGATTGGATGTTTTGGACTTTTGGACTGCTATTTAATAGCCTTTTGTTACAAGCTACTGTTTATTCATCATATTCTTACTATATATATATATATGTGTGTGTGTGTGTGTATGTATATATATATATATATATTAGGTTAAATTTAAAAAAAAAAAAAAAGAGTTGTGGCTTAAAGACCATGGGGGACATGGCCAAACCAGCTGAGAACCAATGGTGTAAGATATTCCAACAAAAGTGATCTTACCTGCATTCTGCCAGAAGATGGAGCTCTAGGAGCCATTCTAGTTCAGTCTCAGTTCAGTTGTTTAAAAACAGAGACAGACTTACATTGAGTCACTTATACTCTAGTAGAGAACTGTGAGTCTTGACTCTCAAAGTCATTGTCTCTTACTAGTGCAGATGTTGCTCCTGGTATTCATTTTATTTTCTCTGCTAAAAGGTGAGTGATTCATAACAATTACTGCTGAAATGTTTTCCCCTTTTTTATGCTGTTGACAATTAAAATTTGTCCATTAGAAATTATTCATTTTTGTTTGTTTGTTTGTTTTAAACAGAGAATGCTGCTGCAGACGTGATAACACCATTATTCACAGACAAGCATGTTTCGGAAGGAAAAGATGTTACACTGATCTGCAACTACACTGGCAGTGTTAGAAATTTGCAGTGGTACCGTCAGTATCCCGGATCCAAACCTGAACACCTAATATTGTTCTTTGAGACTGACCCCAAATCAGAGCCCTCTCTCCGTCTGACCGCTGCAGCTGATAAAGCCATCAAACATATGAATCTGACGATCTCTTCTACAGAAGTGAAAGACTCTGCCATGTACTACTGTGCCCTGGAGCCCACAGTGACAGGAAACACTACTGAACCCTACAAAAACTCAATGAGAAATTATACATTTTGCCACACGTGGTAAAATACATTACATATACATATACATTTTTCCTTTGCCTACATCTGCCACATGATGGAACTTGGACGGACTGCTCCTGTTTGCCAGATCTGAGCCACAAGCAGGCCATAGCAATGCCACATGTCAGCCAAGAGCAAAGAAATAAACCAGAACTGGACCTTATCTGAGCCACAAAATCTGTGTATATTAAATATGGAGTCATCTGAGCCTTAATAAGCTGTTAACAAGCAGAATCACTGAAGGAAAGAAGAGAACAGAAAAAGAGACGAGCAGAAACACAAGAACTACAACTGACTTCAGCCACAGCCTTAGATGAAATCAACTGAAGATAAAAGACATTTAATCTCTCCAGATCTCAGCAGAGGAGGATTAAACAACTCCACAAACAGCATTACAGCTTCACATATTACTAAACGGATTGACTTTATTTCTGTCATTCATCTACAGAAGTTTATCGCTCATGTTTGTTTCATTTAAAGTCACCATAATGGTGATTGGTGTTTCCATTAGTTGGGCTCTTAACTCTTATAATGTGTTTGTATTCTCTGGCTGCTGTGATAGTGTGTTTGTCAAACACATTTGCAGTAGCAAAGGAAACTGAAATGAAATCTATTGATGTATTTTAATAGCTTTAGTAGTCATTTGAATGTAGTAATTGTGTTGTGCTATTAATATATCTAAATTACAGTCTTTGTTTTACTGCAACATGAGACACAGTGTGGTGTTGCAGAAATCAGTTAGAAGACTGAACATAAAAACCATGAGCAGAAAACAATAAACTACCATGACAAACACAGATATGAGCAATCAGTGTATGAATCTTAAAAATGGTGACAACAAAATATTCAGACAATCAGATCAAATCTGGACAAAAAGATACTAAAAGACAGAACAAAAACCACAGCAAAAAATAAAAGCAAATAGTTAGCTTTGTTCAGTTATTAGATTTCAACGATGGTCGGTTTCGTTTCATTACGAAATTTCAGTGAAGGTCAGTTTTGTTCCTTTGCGAGATTTCAAAGATGGTCGGTTTTGTTCTATTATGAGAGTTAAATAACAGTCAGTTTTATTCCTTTACAAGATTTCAATGACAGTCCGTTTTCAGTGTCAGTCAGTCAAATTTCTTCAGTTACGAGATCTCAATATGGTATGTTTTGTTCTTTTATGAGATTTTTATGACAGTTGGTTCTGTTCCATTATGAGATTTCAATAATGGTCGGTTTTGTTCAGTCACGAGATCTCAATGACGGTCAGTTTTGTTTCTTTACGAGATTTCAATGACGGACGGTTTCGTTTCGTTATGAGATTTCGCTGACAGCCGGTGTTGTTCGGTCATGAGATTTCAATGACGGTCAGTTTTGTTACTTCACGAGACTTCAGCGAAAATCTGTTCGGTTGTTCGGTTACTAGATTTTAATGATGGTCGGTTTTGTTTCTGTTTTTTTACGAGATTTCAAGGACAGTTGGTTTTGTTTTGTTTTGTTACGAGATCTCAATGACGGTTGGTTTTGCTGGGTTATAAGATTTCAATAATGATCAGTTTTGATGGGTTATGAGATTTCAGTGACGGTTGATTTTGTTCCTTTATGAGATTTCAATAACGGAAGTTTTTTCCATTACAACATTTCAATGCCACTCAGTTTTGTTTTGTTTGTGAGATTTTAATGACGGTCTACTTGGTTCCTTAACAAGATTTTAATGACAATTGGTTTGTTCCGTAACAAGATTTCTATGATGGTCGGTTTTGTTCAATTGCGAGATCTCAATGACGGTCGGTTGTGTTCCATTAAAAGATCTCAATGACTGTCAGTTTTATTCCTTTATGAGATTTCAATGACAGTCGAGTTTGGTCCTTTACAAGATTTAAATAATGGCCATTTTTTTCCATTACAAGACTTCAATGCCATTTGGTTTTGTTTCCTAAAAACATTTTAATGATGGTCGACTTTGTTCCTTAACAAGATTTTAAGAACAGCTGGTTTTGTTCTATTATGAGATTTCAATGATGGCCGGTTTTGTTCCATTACGAGATCTCATTGCCAGTCAGTTTTTAGGGTCAGTCAGTTTCAATTTCAAATAGAATCAGTTTTGTTCTTTTACGAGATGACGGTTGGTCTTGTTCCGTTACGAGTTTTCAATGACTGCCGGTTTTGTTCGGTTACGAGATCTCAGTGACGGTCAGCTTTGTTCCTTTACACAATTTTTTTTTTTTATGAGATTTCAGTGACAGATGGTTTTATTTCGTTACGAGATTTCAATGATGGTCAGATTTGTTCTGTTACAAAATTTCAATGACAGTTTTATTCAGTTATGAGATTTCGGTGATGGCCGATTTTGTTCGGTCACGCAATCTCAATGATGGTCAGTTTTGTTCCTTTACGAGATTTCAATGACGGACGGTTTTGTTCAGTTACGAGTTTTCAGTGACGGTCGGTTTTATTTGGTTACGAGATTTCAGTGACGGCCGGTGATGGTCAGATTTGTTCTGTTACAAAATTTCAATGACAGTCAGTTTTATTCAGTTACGAGATTTTGGTGATGGCCGGTTTTGTTCGGTCACGAGATCTCAATGACGTTCAGTTTTGTTCCTTTCAATGACATTCGGTTTTCATTGTCAGTCAGTTTTCTTCAGTTATGAGATCTCAATACAGTATTTTATTTATTTATTTATTTTTTTACAATATTTTAATGACAGTTGGTTTTGTTCCATTACAAGATTTCAATGACAGATGGCTTTGTTTCATTACGAGATTTCAGTGATAGTCAGATTTGTTCTGTTACAAGATTTCAATGACAGTCAGTTTTATTCGGTTACGAGATTTTGGTGATGGCCGGTTTTGTTTGATCATGAGATCTCAATGACAGTTTTCATTGTCGGACAGTTTTGTTCCTTTGTTCTTTTACGAGATTTTGTTTCGTTACAAGTTTTCAATGACTGTCGGTTTTGTTCAGTCACGAGATCTCAACGACAGTCAGTTTTGTTTCTTTACGAGATTTCAATGACGGAAGGTTTTGTTTCGTTATGAGATTTCGGTGACAGCCGGTGTTGGTCGGTCACGAAATCTCAACGACGATCAGTTTTGTTTCTTTACGAGATTTCAATGACGGACGGTTTCGTTTCGTTATGAGATTTCGTTGACAGCCGGTGTTGTTCGGTCATGAGATCTCAATGACGGTCAGTTTTGTTCCTTCACGAGACTTCAGTGACATTCTGTTTTGTTCGGTTACTAGATTTTAATGATGGTCGGTTTTGTTTCTGTTTTTTTACGAGATTTCAAGGACAGCCGGTTTGTTTTGTTTTGTTACGAGATTTAAATGAAGGTTGGTTTTGTTCCTTTACAAGATTTCAATGATGGTCAGTTTTGTTTAGTTACGAGATTTAAATGACGGTCGGTTTTGTTCTTTTACAAGATTTCAATGACAATTGGTTTTGCTCCTTTGCAAGATCTCAATGACAATATCTTCTCTTCTGTGTCATTCTCATACGTTGTTTACGTCCAGCACTTCCAGATTCTGTGTCAGAACACTGATTCACTTTTAGCGGTTCCTGCATCAGCATCACACGCATGCCATGTGCTGCTCACGTGATCAGCTTTGGCAAATATTGAGCCGGCATTCGGACATTAACACGGAAGCCTTCACAGTGCTTACTGAAACTGCGTAAAAATAATGACAAAGAAGAGAAGAAATTGTTGAATAAAGTCATCATTTTTGCTTTTCCACACAAAAAGGATTCTTGTTGCTTCATAAAATTAAGAAAACACTGCAATCATATCAACTGTGTCTTATCCATTCAATCTGCCATCCAGACATAGACCAGACTTAACTCTGCTTAATTTCAGCGGGTGTGCAAGTGAAAGCTTCAGATTGACCACTGTTAACCTTCTCATGCAGCTTTCCAACCATAGACCTCTTACGTAGAAATATAAATCTCAACAATGGTGACATGCTTCATGCTGCAAAGCATACTAGGAACAATAGTACAAAACTCCCAGCATGCATCACAGCATGAACAAATTATGCCACTGAATTGTCCTTTTATTTTCTTTAATTCTAACTATTTGCTTTTATTTTTTTGCTGTTGTTTTTGTTCTGTCTTTTAATAGCTTTATGTGATGTCCAGAATTGATCTGATTGTCTGAAAATTTTGTTGTCACCATTGTTGAGATTCATAGGCTGATTGCTCATATCTGTGTTTGTCATTGTGGTTTGTTAGTTTCTGCTCATGGTTTTTATCTTCAATCTTCCAGTTCTGTTTTTTTTGTTGTTGTTCTTGGCTGACCTGGTGCATTGTTATGTTCTGTGTGTGGTTCAGATCTGCAAACAGGAGTGATCCACCCAAGTGCTGTCATTCTATGCCACGTATGGCAGGCGTAGGCTGGATCAAAAGGCTGCTATCTGGGGACTGATATAATATATGACATGATAACTGTGTGGATCTGGAGATCTCCTCTGCTGCTGTATCAGACTCTGCATTGTATTACTGTGCTCTGGAGCCCACAGTGACAGGAAACATAAATACACTAAACAAAAACTTTGGTTTCTGGTATACTGTATAAAGTCATATTTCTAAGAGGGAGGAGCTTCTTCTCATGCAGTGACTCAGTCTTTTCCTCTCTTTCCTTTCCTCTGCTGTATAGTGTTGCCTTTCTCTGAGCACCATTTTTCTTGTTAATTATTTGTCATTCAAGGCCACAATTACAGAACAAAACACACATAATTTACAATACTCTAAGTTAACCAGTACAGTATGAACACACTGTACTGGACAGGACAAATTCCTGCAGATGAGACTTTGCTTGACTGACTTTCATGTTTGCTACTTTGCACTGGACAATGACAGTCCTTATTACTACTACAAAAAAATTACATTCAAATACTTTTTGAAATATTTGTTCAAACAATCATTTTCAATCTTGTTAATGTATAATCCAAAAATTCTTATTTGTTGTTTAAGATGCATCCAGTATGAAATGATGAGATATTGCATCAAAAGTGATCTTACCTGCATTCTGCCAGAAGATGGAGCTCTAGGAGCCATTCTAGTTCAGTTTCAGTTCAGTTGTTTAAAAACAGAGACAGACTTACATTGAGTCACTTATACTCTAGTAGGGAACTGTGAGTCTTGAGTCTCAAAGTCATTGTCTCTTACTAGTGCAGATGTTGCTCCTGGTATTCATTTTATTTTCTCTGCTAAAAGGTGAGTGATTCATAACAATTACTGCTGAAATGTTTTCCCCTTTTTTATGCTGTTGACAATTTAAATTTGTCCATTAGAAATTATTCATTTTTGTTTGTTTGTTCGTTTTAAACAGAGAATGCTGCTGCAGACATGATAACACCATTATTCACAGACAAGCATGTTTCGGAAGGAAAAGATGTTACACTGAAATGCAAATACACTGGCAGTGTTCAAAATTTGCAGTGGTACCGTCAGTATCCCGGATCCAAACCTGAGCACCTCATATTGTTCACTGAGACCATCCCCAAACCAGTGCCCTCTCTCCGTCTGACCGCTGCAGCTGATAAAGCCATCAAACATATGAATCTGACGATCTCTTCTACAGAAGTGAAAGACTCTGCCATGTACTACTGTGCCCTGGAGCCCACAGTGACAGGAAACACTACTGAACCCTACAAAAACTCAATGAGAAATTATATTCAAGATCATGATGCTCAATTTAAAAAAAAGTTTCTAAAATATTTAATATGCTGTATAGTGTTGCTTTTATACCATTTAAACAAATGTTTGAACACCATTTACTTGTTAATTGTTGGCCATTTAACCCTCTGGGCCTCTTGGGTCAGAAATGACCGAAAAATTTAACATTTTGAAATTTGTAATTTTTCCGCTTCATCGTAATGGGATGACACTTGGTGACTTTAGCTATGTGAACACACACACAAAAAAAAATCATGGACATGATTCAGATATGTTAAAGGTCCGAGAAAAAAAAGTCACACTTGGCTTCACACTATTACACAACACACTATTATACACACACAAGTGAACTGGGGCCTCATTTATAAAGCGTGCATACGCACAGATTTGATCTTAGAGTGTGCGTACGCTTAAATCCACGGTAACGCTCATATTTATAAAAACAGTCTTTGATGTGGAAAAGTGCTTAGAGCCACGTCAGGGTCTGAGCAGATGTGCACACTTTTCCTGGTCAGATTACTGCAGGTTTTTGGAAATCTAATCTATTCTTGCAGCTCGCCAAGGATTTGGACAATGATTGTTGATCTATTATATGTAAATGACATTAATTAGTTGACGTTTAAAACGCGGAGAACTCAAACCATTCAGCTGTGCGCAAGTTCAAGATCATTAGCGATTTATAGATTTCACATCTGAAAGAGAGGCGTACACTTGTTTTCTGTGTGTACGTTCATTCTATGAATCACATACACGCACATCTGAGAAATGATCGTAAGATCAAATTTAGGACGGTTTCTGTGCAACATTTTATAAATGAGGCCCCTGGTGTGGCTGTAACAATAAGTTAAAATTGAGCCAAAAGACTCAAAGAAGAGGTTGAAATCAGATCAAACCCAAAATGATTAAGCTGTGAAAAAGCATATCTGTTCATTTTTGTTACATTTTTATTGAACTTTGATGTTATGTGTAACAAAATGTCCTTCTCTATGTTCTGGTTTGACTGTAGTAAAATCAATGCAAAAACTGACACTTCAAATCAACATTTCAAAAAAAAAAAAAAAATAAATTCTAAACCTTAACAAAAAGTAGTCTTTGAGAATATCTAAGTATAAATCCAAATCCACAACTTAATAAAAATAAGTATTTATGTCTAAAAGCCACTAGAGAATTTATAAGCCACTTTATTAGAACTATACAGACATCTAGCGGTTAATTCAATTCAATTCAATTCACATTCATTTGTATGGCGCTTTTCATAATACATATCGTTTCAAAGCAGCTTTAGAAAAATGCATGTCAACATTACAGTTTAGAGTGATCTGTTATCAGAGGTGACTGTGTCCAAGTTATGTAAATTCAGAAATGTACATATACAAATCACGCAGTTAGCTAACAATGTATTAATTTAAACAATGTATTAATTTAAGGTTACACCATGGCATTACATAAGTTTTCCTTTTTTACTCCCACCAGATGGCACTAATCTACCTTCAAAAATTGGATTTTAAATGCATTGTCTCTATTTTAACATGGAATGCTGGTTTAATTGAAAAATAGTGTAAAAATATATCAGGAAAAAATCGTTATTTTCAATGGGGAAAAATAGCCCATAAAAATTGTATAAATATTGCATAGTATCATAAAATCCCCTCAAAATTCTAAATAAAATAATCAAAAAAATATTATTGAGTTGGTGCCAATAGCCTCGTGGGCAGAGCCCCGACATATGGTACAGTTGCGCTTCAGGCGTCCAAGTTCAAGTCCCGGCTCGTGTACCTTTCCTGATCCCGTCCCCCTCCCTCCACCCAACTTTGCTGAGCTACTGTCCTATCATAATAAAGGTAAAAACACCACAAAAAAATCTTTAAAAAATATATATTATTGAACAAAAATATATTACATTGGTTTTCCTGAAAAAAAAAAAAAATTAATTTCAAGGCTTTGGTCACTTTTGACCGTGAAGGAGCCAAGTGTGACCCCTAAGCGAAGAGGGCCTGAGGGTTTAGGCCGCTATTACCAAACAAAACATTGCAATTTACTTCACCATGAACTCACATTCTATAGAAAAACATTTATTTAAGCAAAACCTTGAACTAATCAGGCGGTCACAGATATCAGCTTGTAAACAAATAGGTTCTTAACATGAAAATGAATTTGTATTAATTAAACAAAAATTAATAAAATAAAAGAAATAAAACAAACGTTTCTTATAGGTCTATAGACAGGACAACCTTCTGTAGATGAGACTTTGCTTAACTGACTATCATAAGTTTGATTTCTTTGCACAGTAAACTTAAATCAGATCTCTCCGGACAGTTAAAGACCTTATATTTAAAAAAAACATGTTACATTCACATACTTTTTGAAATATTTATTCAAATAATCATTTTCAGTCGTCTTACTGTATAATTTATTAGGCTAAAATATTAGGCCATTATTTGTCATTTAAGATACAAATAATCATGTTCAATCTTATTAATCTATTAGGCCAAAAATTCTTATTTGTTGTGTAAGATACATCCAGTATGAAATGATGAGATATTAAATCAAAGTGATCTTACCTGCATTCTGCCAGAAGATGGAGCTCTAGGAGCCATTCTAGTTCAGTCTCAGTTCAGTTGTTTAAAAACAGAGACAGACTTACATTGAGTCACTTATACTCTAGTAGAGAACTGTGAGTCTTGAGTCTCAAAGTCATTGTCTCTTACTAGTGCAGATGTTGCTCCTGATATTCATTATATCTTCTCTGCTAAAAGGTGAGTGATTCATAACAATTACTGCTGAAATGTGTTCCCCTTTTTATACTGCTGACAATTTAAATTTGTCCATTAGAAATTATTCATTTTTGTTTGTTTGTTTGTTTTAAACAGAGAATGCTGCTGAAGAAGTGATAACACCATTATTCACAGACAAGCATGTTTTGGAAGGAAAAGATGTTACACTGAAATGCAAATACACTGGCAATGTTCAAAATTTGCAGTGGTACCGTCAGTATCCCAGATCCAAACCTGAACACCTAATATTGTTCTTAGAGTCCAGCCCCAAACCAGTGCCCTCTCTCCGTCTGACCGCTGCAGCTGATAAAGCCATCAAACATATGAATCTGACGATCTCTTCTACAGAAGTGAAAGACTCTGCCATGTACTACTGTGCCCTGCAGCCCACAGTGACAGGAAACACTACTGCACCCTACAAAAACTCAATGAGAAATTATATTCAAGCAGAAGATCATGATACATAATGCTGATTTAAAAACAGTGGCACTGTACAACTATCAAATGTTTCAAGCATTAATGTGCTGATCATATCTGTATTAATAGGTAGTCTAATATTAATGGTTAATATTTCAGAGAATCAGGACACACTACCAGTTGAACATGCTTTTAAAACTTATTCCAACATCCCAGATAGCAACATTGTGTCGGCCCAGATCCGGCCCACATCTGGCACATGTGGCATGATGATCTGGCCCACATGCTGCAATGAATTACGGTCCTTGTGTGGGCCGCTTCTATTTGCCAGATCTGGGCCACAAGCAGGCCACAGCAATGCCACATGTCAGCCAAGAGCAAAGAAATAAACCTAAACTGGACCTTATCTTAGCCACAAAATCTGTGTATATTAAATATGGAGTCATCTGAGCCTTAATAAGCTGTTAACAAGCAGAATCACTGAAGGAAAGAAGAGAACAGAAAAAGAGACGAGCAGAAACACAAGAACTACAACTGACTTCAGCCACAGCCTTAGATGAAATCAACTGAAGATAAAAGACATTCAATCTCTCAAGATCTCAACAGAGGATGATTAAACAACTCCACAAACAGCATCACCAGCTTCACTTATTACTAACCAGATTGACTTTATTTATGTTAGAAATCTACAAAAGTTGTTATTGAGAATTAACAGAGGTTTAACTCTGTTTCATTTGAAGTCACCATAATGGTGATTAGTGTTTCCATTAGTTGGGCTCTTAACTCTTATTACACATTTATATTTTCTGGCTGCTGTGACAATGTGTTTATTAAACACATTTGCAGTCGCAAAGAAAGCTAAAGCAAAATGACATCAAGTGATGATTTTCTGTTGACTGTTTTGTGGTCATTATGAAATGGCCTTATGTCATTTGAATCTTACAACTGTGTTGTGCAATTAATACACATACATTATAAATGCATTATGTGTTCCTACAGCAATCAGAAGAATTTAACAGACATGAGCACTAGAGACTAATCTATAATGACACACACAGACATCAAGAATCAGCATATGAATCTCAACAATGGTGACAATCAAAAGTGCAATGCATGCTGTGTACCAGCATAGTACAAAACACCCAACATGCATTGCAGCATGGCACTTTTGATTGTCACCGTTGTTGAGATTCATAGGGTGATTGTTGATGTCTGTGTGTGTGTCATCATAGATTAACTTTTTGTTCACTGCAGGAACTCATGCTGAAGTAACACAGGTTTATAATGTAAATGTTTTAATAGCACAACACAATTGATAGACTCAAATGACATCAGGCCATTTCATGATGACCACAAAACAATCAACAGACAACCATCATCACCTAATGTCATTTTGTTTTAACTTCCTTTCCTACTGCAAATGTGTTTAACAAACACACTGTCACAGCAGTCAGAAAAGACAAAAGTATAATAAGAGTTAAGAGCCCAACTAATGGAAACAATAATCACTGCTATGGTGACTTCAAATTAAACAGAGTTAAAACCCTGTTAATTCTCAATGACAACTTTTGTAGATTTCTAACATAAATAAAGTCAATCTGGTTAGTAATAAGTAAAGCTGGTGATGCTGTTTGTGGAGTTGTTTAATCATCCTCTGTTGAGATCTTGAGAGATTGAATGTCTTTCATCTTCAGTTGATTTCATCTAAGGCTATGGCTGAAGTCAGTTGTAGTTCTTGTGTTTCTGCTCGTCTCTTTTTCTGTTCTCTTCTTTCCTTCAGTGATTCTGCTTGTTAACAGCTTATTAAGGCTGAGATGACTCTATACTTAATATACACAGATTTTGTGGCTCAGAGAAGGTCCAGTTTAGGTTTATTTCTTTGCTCTTGGCTGACATGTGGCATTACTGTGGCCTGCTTGTGGCTCAGATCTGGCAAACAGAAACGGCCCACACAAGGACCGTAATTCATTGCAGCATGTGGGCCAGATCATCATGCCACATGTGCCAGATGTGGGCCGAATCTGGGCCGACACAATGTTGCTATCTGGGATGTAGCAACTGTGTGTCCACTACAAACCCTACAAAAACTCAATGAGAAATTATATTTAAAGGGATAGTTCACCCCAAAATGAAAATTCTGTCATCATTTAATTCACCCAAGTTGTTCTAAACGTGTACAAGTTTCTTTGTTGTGTTGAACACAAAAGAAGACACACTACCAGTTGAACATGCCTTTAAAACTTAACATGTAGCAACTGTGTGTCCACTTAATAAAGAGTGTAACATTAGATGAATCAGACTGACATAACACCAATTTTAGGTTGTTGACTACAGCTTCTTCCTATACAGTCAGTATTTGTATGGTAAGATGAACAAGAAGGTACAGTAAGTGTGGGAGGAGCTCAATGTTTGTCGACTCCTGCATGACCTGGGGGTTAAGTGAGGGCTGCCCGTGCAGGGCCAGCGCTAAGGGGCCAACGTTTTGCCAATGAGCAAATTCTCAGGGGCCCTGTGCTGGCAGCCTGCTCGGGTCCTTAAGCTAGCCCTAAGTGGGCCCGTAAAGGGCCAGTGCAGGCTTGTTTGCAGGGTTACCAAACAAAACACACTATAATCTACAATACATTAAGTTAATCAGTACAGTATGAACACATACTCTGTCTATAGACAGGACAAATTCCTGCAGATGAGACTTTGCTTTTTTATTATCATGTTTGCTACTTTGCACTGGACAATGACAGTCCTTATTACTACTACAAAAAAGTTACAAATACTTTTTGAAATATTTGTTCAAATAATCATGTTAAATCTTCTTAATGTATAATCTGTTAGGCCAAACTTTTTCTTTTTTTTCTGTGTAAGATACCTCCAGTATGAAATGATGAGATATTGCATCAAAAGTGATCTTACCTGCATTCTGCCAGAAGATGGAGCTCTAGGAGCCATTCTAGTTCAGTCTCAGTTCAGTTGTTTAAAAACAGAGACAGACTTACATTGAGTCACTTATACTCTAGTAGAGAACTGTGAGTCTTGACTCTAAAAGTCATTGTCTCTTACTAGTGCAGATGTTGCTCCTGGCATTCATTTTATTTTCTCTGCTAAAAGGTGAGTGATTCATAACAATTACTGCTGAAATGTGTTCTTTTTTATGCTGTTCACAATTAAAATTTGTCCATTAGAAATTATTATTTTGTTTGTTTGTTTTAAACAGGGAATGCTGCTGCAGACGTGATAACACCATTCTTCACAGAAAAGGATGTTTTGGAAGGAAAAGATGTTACACTGGAATGCAAATACACTGGCAATGTTCAAAATTTGCAGTGGTACCGTCAGTATCCCGGATCCAAACCTGAGCACCTCATTTTGTTCTTTGAAACCAAACCCAAATCAGAGCCCTCTCTCCGTCTGACCGCTGCAGCTGATAAAGCCATCAAACATATGAATCTGACGATCTCTTCTACAGAAGTGAAAGACTCTGCCATGTACTACTGTGCCCTGGAGCCCACAGTGACAGGAAACACTACTGAACCCTACAAAAACTCAATGAGAAATTATATTCAAGGCAGAAGATCATGATGCTCAATTTAAAAAAAAAGTTTCTAAAATATTTAATATGCTGTATAGTGTTGCTTTTATACCGTTTAAACAAATGTTTGAACACCATTTACTTGTTAATTGTTGGCCATTTAACCCTCTGGGCCTCTTGGGTCAGAAATGACCGAAAAATTTTACATTTTGAAATTTGTAATTTTTCTGCTTCATCGTAATGGGACGACACTTGGTGACTTTAGCTATGTGAACCCAAAAAAAAAAAAAAATAAAACTTATGGACATGATTCAGATATGTTAAAGGGCAGAGAAAAAAAGTCACACTTGGCTCCACACTATTACACAACACACTATTATACACACACAAGTGAACTGGTGTGGCTTTAACAAGTTAAAATTGAGCCAAAAGACTCAAAGAAGAGGTTGAAATCAGATCAGACCCAGAATGTTTAAGCTGTGATAAAGCATACCTGTTCATTTTTGTTACATTTTTATTGAATTTTGATGTTATGTGTAACAAAATGTCCTACTCTGTGTTCTGGTTTGACTGTAGTAAAATTAATGCAAAAACCGACACTTCAAATCAACATTTAAAAAAAAAAAATCTAAACCTTAACAAAAAGTAGTCTTTGAGAATATCTAAGTATAAATCCATATCCACAACTTAATAAAAATAAGTATTTATGTCTAAAAGCCACTAGAGAATTTATAAGCCACTTTATATAGAACTATACAGACATCTAGCGGTTAATTCAATTCAATTCAATTCACATTCATTTGTATGGCACTTTTCATAATACATATCGTTTCAAAGCAGCTTTAGAAAAATGCATGTCAACATTACAGTTTAGAGTGATCTGTTATCAGAGGTGACTGTGTCCAAGTTATGTAAATTCAGAAATGTACATATACAAATCACGCAGTTAGCTAACAATGTATTAATTTAAGGATACACCATGGCATTACATAAGTTTTCCTTTTTTACTCCCACCAGATTGCACTAATCTACCTTCAAAAATTGTATTTTAAGTGCATTGTCTCTATTTTAACATCGAATACTGTTTTAATCAAAAAATAATGTATATAAAAATATATTAGAAAAAAAATAATTATTTTTAATGGGGAAAAATAGCTCATAAAAATTGTATAAATATTGCATAGTATCGTAAAATCCCCTCAAAATTCTAAATAAAATAATAAAACAAAATATTGTTGAGTTGGTGCCAATAGCCTCGTGGGCAGCGTGCCGACATATGGTGCAGTTGAGTTCAAGTCCCGGCTCGTGGAACTTTCCCGATCCCGTCCCCCTCCCTCCAACTTTGTTTCCTGTTGAGCTACTGTCCTATCGTAATAAAGGTAAAAACACCACAAATAAATCTTTAAAAATATATATTATTGAACAAAAATATATTACATTGGTTTTCCTGAAAGAAAAAGAAATTTCATTTCAAGGTTTCAGTCACTTTTCAAGGTGAAGGAGCCAAGTGTGACCCCTAAATGAAGAGGGCCAGAGGGTTTAGGCCGCTATTACCAAACAAAACATTACAATTTACTTCACCATGAACTCACATTCTATAGAAAAACATTTATTTAAGCAAAACCTTGAACCAATCAGGTGGTCCCTGACATCAGCTTTTAGGTTCTAAGCATGAAAATTAATTTGTATTAATTAAACAAAAATTAATAAAATAAAAGAAATAAAACAAACGTTTCTTATAGGTCTATAGACAGGACAACCTTCTGTAGATGAGAATTTTCTTAACTGACTATCATAAGTTTGATTTCTTTGCACAGTAAACTTAAATCAGATCTCTCTGGACAGTTAAAGACCTTATATTTAGAAAAACAAGTTACATTCACATACTTTTTGAAATATTTGTTCAAATAATCATTTTAAGTTGTCTTACTGTATAATTTGTTAGGCTAAAATATTAGGCCATTATTTGTCATTTAAGATACAAATAATCATGTTCAATCTTCTTAATGTATAATCTATTAGGCCAACAATTCTTATTTGTTGTGTAAGATACCTCCAGTATGAAATGATGAGATATTAAATCAAAAGTGATCTTACCTGCATTCTGCCAGAAGATGGAGCTCTAGGAGCCATTCTAGTTCAGTCTCAGTTCAGTTGTTTAAAAACAGAGACAGACTTACATTGAGTCACTTATACTCTAGTAGAGAACTGTGAGTCTTGACTCTCAAAGTCATTGTCTCTTACTAGTGCAGATGTTGCTCCTGATATTCATTATATCTTCTCTTCTAAAAGGTGAGTGATTCATAACAATTACTGCTGAAATGTTTTCCCCTTTTTTATGCTGTTGACAATTAAAATTTGTCCATTAGAAATTATTCATTTTTGTTTGTTTGTTTGTTTTAAACAGAGAATGCTGCTGCAGACGTGATAACACCATTCTTCACAGACAAGGATGTTTTGGAAGGAAAAGATGTTACACTGACCTGCAACTACACTGGCAGTGTTAATAATTTGCAGTGGTACCGTCAGTATCCCGGATCCAAACCTGAACACCTAATATTGTTCTTAGAGACCAAACCCAAACCAGAGCCCTCTCTCCGTCTGACCGCTGCAGCTGATAAAGCCATCAAACATATGAATCTGACGATCTCTTCTACAGAAGTGAAAGACTCTGCCATGTACTACTGTGCCCTGGAGCCCACAGTGACAGGAAACACTACTGAACCCTACAAAAACTCAATGAGAAATTATATTCAAGGCAGAAGATCATGATGCTCAACGCTGAGTTAAAAACAGTGGCACTGTACAACTATCAAATGTTTCAAGCATTAATGTGCTGATCATATCTGTATTAATAGGTAGTCTAATATTAATGGTTAATATTTCAGAGAATCAGGACACACTACCAGTTGAACATGCTTTTAAAACTTATTCCAACATGTAGCAACTGTGTGTCCACTTAATAAAGAGTGTAATATTAGATGAATCAGACTGACATAATGGCAATTTTAGGTTGTTGACTACAGCTTCTTCCTATACAGTCAGTATTTGTAGGGTAACATGAGCAAGAAGGTACAGTAAGTGTGGGAGGAGCTCAATGTTTGTCGACTCCTGCAGAATAAATCAAATAGACAACACTGACTTCCCTTCATACTGATGATACTGACAGAATCTGAACTCAAACTACAGAAACATGTTACTCATCACTTCTGTTTTAATATTTATCCTCAGTTACTGTAAGTATACTTATATACATTTTGCACTATATTCCAGAACATCACTAAAATATATAAATCAAATTTCCATTTGCTTTGCTCTAAACTGAATCCATTACATTGCTTGATTTTTTAATGTCTTTGCAGGTGAAGCGAATGGGAACGTCATCAGACCAGATCAACCATCTGTAGTTTTAACTGAAGGAAGCAGCATCAATCTGTCCTGTACATTTGATAGATCAGCTTACAGTCTCCACTGGTACCGGCAGATGCCTGGATCAAGACCAGAGTTTCTGCTGCTGATTGTGAAGTCTACTAAAACTGAAGTTCGAGCTTCTCCACCTCACCCGCATATGTCCATCAGACTTCATGATAAACGTGTGGATCTGGAGATCTCCTCTGCTGCAGTATCAGACTCTGCTCTGTATTACTGTGCTCTGGAGCCCACAGTGACAGGAAAACCATCTACACTGTACAAAAACAAGTTTCTTGTATATTGTATACATATTCTAAGAGGGAGGAGCTTCTTCCAATGCAGTGTCTTTTCCCCTCTTTCCTTTCCTCTGCTGTATAGTGTTGCCTTTCTCTGAGAACTACCATTTTAGCAAATGTTAGAGCACCATTTACTTGTTAATTATTGGTCATTTACTCACATGGATCACACACATACTTACATGAACTCACATGGAAGAAAAAAATTATTTAAGCAAAACCTGGAACCAATCAGGTGGTCCCTGACATCAGCTTGTAATACAAAAATTAATAAAACAAAATAAATAAATAAAAACATTCCTTATAGGTCTATAGACCTAACAAATTCCTGCAGATGAGACTTTGTTTAACTGACTATCATAAGTTTGCTACTTGTTTGCACCAAACATAAATTGTGCAAACAGTCAGATCTCTGGACATTAATGGGTTACACTTTATTTCGATGGTCCACTTTAGACATTCCACTAACTATAAGAAACTTTCCAACTACATAACCAACTCTCATTACAGTATTAGTAGACTGCAGTAGACTTTTAAGTTAGGGTTAAGTGTCAGGGTTCAGGTTAGAATAAGTTTACATGTAGTTGCAAAGTTACTTATAGTCAGCAGAATGTCTGTTGGGGAGCATCAAAATAAAGTGTTAGTAGATATTAAGCAGACGGTCCACTAATACTCTGAGAGTTAGCTGACATGTAGTTACTTATATAGTTAGTAAAAAATCTAAAGTGACCATCGAAATGAAAGTGTTGCCAAAAATTGTTAAATTCAAATACTTTTTGTGAAAATATTTGTTTAATTAATCTTTTTTAGGAAGCTCTTATTTGTTGTTTAAGATGCAGCCCAGAAAAAAAAAAAAAAGAGATATTGTAGCAAAAGTGATCTCACCTGCATTCTGCCAGAAGATGGAGCTCTAGGAGCCATTCTAGTTCAGTCTCAGTTCAGTTGTTTAAAAACAGAGACAGACTTACATTGAGTCACTTATACTCTAGTAGAGAACTGTGAGTCTTGAGTCTCGAAGTCATTGTCTCTTACTAGTGCAGATGTTGCTCCTGGTGTTCGTTTTATTTTCTCTGCTAAAAGGTGAGTGATTCATAACAATTACTGCTGAAATGTGTTCTTTTTTATGCTGTTCACAATTAAAATTTGTCCATTAGAAATTATTCATTTTTGTTTCTTTGTTTGTTTGTTTTAAACAGAGAATGCTGCTGCAGACATGATAACACCATTCTTCACATACAAGGATGTTTTGGAAGGAAAAGATGTTACACTGAAATGCAAATACACTGGCAGTGTTAGAAATTTGCAGTGGTACCGTCAGTATCCCGGATCCAAACCTGAGCCCCTTATTTTGTTCACTGAGACCATCCCCAAACCAGAGCCCTCTCTCCGTCTGACCGCTGCAGCTGATAAAGCCATCAAACATATGAATCTGACGATCTCTTCTACAGAAGTGAAAGACTCTGCCATGTACTACTGTGCCCTGGAGCCCACAGTGACAGGAAACACTACTGAACCCTACAAAAACTCAATGAGAAATTATATTCAAGGCAGAAGATCATGATGCTCAATTTAAAAAAAAAGTTTCTAAAATATTTAATATGCTGTATAGTGTTGCTTTTATACCGTTTAAACAAATGTTTGAACACCATTTACTTGTTAATTGTTGGCCATTTAACCCTCTGGGCCTCTTGGGTCAGAAATGACCGAAAAATTTTACATTTTGAAATTTGTAATTTTTCTGCTTCATCGTAATGGGATGACACTTGGTGACTTTAGCTATGTGAACACAAATAAAAAAAAAAATCATGGACATGATTCAGATATGTTAAAGGGCAGAGAAAAAAAGTCACACTTGGCTCCACACTATTACACAACACACTATTATACACACACAAGTGAACTGGTGTGGCTTTAACAAGTTAAAATTGAGCCAAAAGACTCAAAGAAGAGGTTGAAATCAGATCAGACCCAGAATGTTTAAGCTGTGATAAAGCATACCTGTTCATTTTTGTTACATTTTTATTGAATTTTGATGTTATGTGTAACAAAATGTCCTACTCTGTGTTCTGGTTTGACTGTAGTAAAATTAATGCAAAAACCGACACTTCAAATCAACATTTAAAAAAAAAAAATCTAAACCTTAACAAAAAGTAGTCTTTGAGAATATCTAAGTATAAATCCATATCCACAACTTAATAAAAATAAGTATTTATGTCTAAAAGCCACTAGAGAATTTATAAGCCACTTTATATAGAACTATACAGACATCTAGCGGTTAATTCAATTCAATTCAATTCACATTCATTTGTATGGCACTTTTCATAATACATATCGTTTCAAAGCAGCTTTAGAAAAATGCATGTCAACATTACAGTTTAGAGTGATCTGTTATCAGAGGTGACTGTGTCCAAGTTATGTAAATTCAGAAATGTACATATACAAATCACGCAGTTAGCTAACAATGTATTAATTTAAACAATGTATTAATTTAAGGTTACACCATGGCATTACATAAGTTTTCCTTTTTTACTCCCACCAGATTGCACTAATCTACCTTCAAAAATTGTATTTTAAGTGCATTGTCTCTATTTTAACATCGAATACTGTTTTAATCAAAAAATAATGTATATCAAAATATTTAAAAAAAAAAAAAATTATTTTTAATGGGGAAAAATAGCTCATAAAAATTGTATAAATATTGCATAGTATCGTAAAATCCCCTCAAAATTCTAAATAAAATAATAAAACAAAATATTGTTGAGTTGGTGCCAATAGCCTCGTGGGCAGCGTGCCGACATATGGTGCAGTTGAGTTCAAGTCCCGGCTCGTGGAACTTTCCCGATCCCGTCCCCCTCCCTCCAACTTTGTTTCCTGTTGAGCTACTGTCCTATCGTAATAAAGGTAAAAACACCACAAATAAATCTTTAAAAATATATATTATTGAACAAAAATATATTACATTGGTTTTCCTGAAAGAAAAAGAAATTTCATTTCAAGGTTTCAGTCACTTTTCAAGGTGAAGGAGCCAAGTGTGACCCCTAAATGAAGAGGGCCAGAGGGTTTAGGCCGCTATTACCAAACAAAACATTACAATTTACTTCACCATGAACTCACATTCTATAGAAAAACATTTATTTAAGCAAAACCTTGAACCAATCAGGTGGTCCCTGACATCAGCTTTTAGGTTCTAAGCATGAAAATTAATTTGTATTAATTAAACAAAAATTAATAAAATAAAAGAAATAAAACAAACGTTTCTTATAGGTCTATAGACAGGACAACCTTCTGTAGATGAGAATTTTCTTAACTGACTATCATAAGTTTGATTTCTTTGCACGGTAAACTTAAATCAGATCTCTCCGGACAGTTAAAGACCTTATATTTAGAAAAACAAGTTACATTCACATACTTTTTGAAATATTTGTTCAAATAATCATTTTAAGTTGTCTTACTGTATAATTTGTTAGGCTAAAATATTAGGCCATTATTTGTCATTTAAGATACAAATAATCATGTTCAATCTTCTTAATGTATAATCTATTAGGCCAACAATTCTTATTTGTTGTGTAAGATACCTCCAGTATGAAATGATGAGCTATTAAATCAAAAGTGATCTTACCTGCATTCTGCCAGAAGATGGAGCTCTAGGAGCCATTCTAGTTCAGTCTCAGTTCAGTTGTTTAAAAACAGAGACAGACTTACATTGAGTCACTTATACTCTAGTAGAGAACTGTGAGTCTTGAGTCTCAAAGTCATTGTCTCTTACTAGTGCAGATGTTGCTCCTGATATTCATTATATCTTCTCTTCTAAAAGGTGAGTGATTCATAACAATTACTGCTGAAATGTGTTCCTTTTTATACTGTTGACAATTTAAATTTGTCCATTAGAAATTATTCATTTTTGTTTCTTTGTTTGTTTGTTTGTTTTAAATAGAGAATGCTGCTGCAGACGTGATAACACCATTCTTCACATACAAGGATGTTTTGGAAGGAAAAGATGTTACACTGACCTGCAACTACACTGGCAGTGTTAGTAATTTGCAGTGGTACCGTCAGTATCCCGGATCCAAACCTGAGCACCTAATATTGTTCTTAGAGACCAAACCCAAACCAGAGCCCTCTCTCCGTCTGACCGCTGCAGCTGATGAAGCCATCAAACATATGAATCTGACGATCTCTTCTACAGAAGTGAAAGACTCTGCCATGTACTACTGTGCCCTGGAGCCCACAGTGACAGGAAACACTACTGAACCGTACAAAAACTCAATGAGAAATTATATTCAAGGCAGATGATCATGATGCTCAACGCTGATTTAAAAACAGTGGCACTGTACAACTATCAAATGTTTCAAGCATTAATGTGCTGATCATATCTGTATTAATAGGTAGTCTAATATTAATGGTTAATATTTCAGAGAATCAGGACACACTACCAGTTGAACATGCTTTTAAAACTTATTCCAACATGTAGCAACTGTGTGTCCACTTAATAAAGAGTGTAATATTAGATGAATCAGACTGACATAATGGCAATTTTAGGTTGTTGACTACAGCTTCTTCCTATACAGTCAGTATTTGTAGGGTAACATGAGCAAGAAGGTACAGTAAGTGTGGGAGGAGCTCAATGTTTGTCGACTCCTGCAGAATAAATCAAATAGACAACACTGACTTCCCTTCATACTGATGATACTGACAGAATCTGAACTCAAACTACAGAAACATGTTACTCATCACTTCTGTTTTAATATTTATCCTCAGTTACTGTAAGTATACTTATATACATTTTGCACTATATTCCAGAACATCACTAAAATATATAAATCAAATTTCCATTTGCTTTGCTCTAAACTGAATCCATTACATTGCTTGATTCTTTAATGTCTTTGCAGGTGAAGCGAATGGGAACGTCATCAGACCAGATCAACCATCTGTAGTTTTAACTGAAGGAAGCAGCATCAATCTGTCCTGTACATTTGATAGATCAGCTTACAGTCTCCACTGGTACCGGCAGATGCCTGGATCAAGACCAGAGTTTCTGCTGCTGATAGTGAAGTCTACTAAAACTGAAGTTCGAGCTTCTCCACCTCACCCGCATATGTCCATCAGACTTCATGATAAACGTGTGGATCTGAAGATCTCCTCTGCTGCAGTATCAGACTCTGCTCTGTATTACTGTGCTCTGGAGCCCACAGTGACAGGAAAACCATCTACACTGTACAAAAACAAGTTTCTTGTATATTGTATACATATTCTAAGAGGGAGGAGCTTCTTCCAATGCAGTGTCTTTTCCCCTCTTTCCTTTCCTCTGCTGTATAGTGTTGCCTTTCTCTGAGAACTACCATTTTAGCAAATGTTAGAGCACCATTTACTTGTTAATTATTGGTCATTTACTCACATGGATCACACACATACTTACATGAACTCACATGGAAGAAAAAAATTATTTAAGCAAAACCTGGAACCAATCAGGTGGTCCCTGACATCAGCTTGTAATACAAAAATTAATAAAACAAAATAAATAAATAAAAACATTCCTTATAGGTCTATAGACCTAACAAATTCCTGCAGATGAGACTTTGTTTAACTGACTATCATAAGTTTGCTACTTGTTTGCACTAAACATAAATTGTGCAAACAGTCAGATCTCTGGACATTAATGGGTTACACTTTATTTCGATGGTCCACTTTAGACATTCCACTAACTATAAGAAACTTTCCAACTACATAACCAACTCTCATTACAGTATTAGTAGACTGCAGTAGACTTTTAAGTTAGGGTTAAGTGTCAGGGTTCAGGTTAGAATAAGTTTACATGTAGTTGCAAAGTTACTTCTAGTGAGTAGAACGTCTGTTGGGGAGCATCAAAATAAAGTGTTAGTAGATATTAAGCAGACGGTCCACTAATACTCTGAGAGTTAGCTGACATGTAGTTACTTATATAGTTAGTAAAAAATCTAAAGTGACCATCGAAATGAAAGTGTTGCCAAAAATTGTTAAATTCAAATACTTTTTGTGAAAATATTTGTTTAATTAATCTTTTTAAGGAAGCTCTTATTTGTTGTTTAAGATGCAGCCCAGAAAAAAAAAAAAAAGAGATATTGTAGCAAAAGTGATCTTACCTGCATTCTGCCAGAAGATGGAGCTCTAGGAGCCATTCTAGTTCAGTCTCAGTTCAGTTGTTTAAAAACAGAGACAGACTTACATTGAGTCACTTATACTCTAGCAGAGAACTGTGAGTCTTGACTCTCAAAGTCATTGTCTCTTACTAGTGCAGATGTTGCTCCTGATATTCATTATATCTTCTCTTCTAAAAGGTGAGTGATTCATAACAATTACTGCTGAAATGTTTTCTAATTTTTATACTGTTGACAATTTAAATTAGTCCATTAGAAATTATTTTTTGTTTGTTTGTTTTAAACAGAGAATGCTGCTGCAGACGTGATAACACCATTCTTCACAGAAAAGGATGTTTTGGAAGGAAAAGATGTTACACTGAAATGCAAATACACTGGCAATGTTGATAATTTGCAGTGGTACCATCAGTATCCCGGATCCAAACCTGAGCACCTTATTTTGTTCTTTGAAACCAAACCCAAACCAGAGCCCTCTCTCCGTCTGACCGCTGCAGCTGATAAAGCCATCAAACATATGAATCTGACGATCTCTTCTACAGAAGTGAAAGACTCTGCCATGTACTACTGTGCCCTGGAGCCCACAGTGACAGGAAACACTACTGAACCCTACAAAAACTCAATGAGAAATTATATTCAAGGCAGAAGATCATGATGCTCAATTTAAAAAAAAGTTTCTAAAATATTTAATATGCTGTATAGTGTTGCTTTTATACCGTTTAAACAAATGTTTGAACACCATTTACTTGTTAATTGTTGGCCATTTAACCCTCTGGGCCTCTTGGGTCAGAAATGACCGAAAAATTTTACATTTTGAAATTTTACATTTTTCTGCTTCATCGTAATGGGATGACACTTGGTGACTTTAGCTATGTGAACACAAAAAAAAAAAAAAATCATGGACATGATTCAGATATGTTAAAGGGCAGAGAAAAAAAGTCACACTTGGCTCCACACTATTACACAACACACTATTATACACACACAAGTGAACTGGTGTGGCTTTAACAAGTTAAAATTGAGCCAAAAGACTCAAAGAAGAGGTTGAAATCAGATCAGACCCAGAATGTTTAAGCTGTGATAAAGCATACCTGTTCATTTTTGTTACATTTTTATTGAATTTTGATGTTATGTGTAACAAAATGTCCTACTCTGTGTTCTGGTTTGACTGTAGTAAAATTAATGCAAAAACCGACACTTCAAATCAACATTTAAAAAAAAAAAATCTAAACCTTAACAAAAAGTAGTCTTTGAGAATATCTAAGTATAAATCCATATCCACAACTTAATAAAAATAAGTATTTATGTCTAAAAGCCACTAGAGAATTTATAAGCCACTTTATATAGAACTATACAGACATCTAGCGGTTAATTCAATTCAATTCACATTCATTTGTAAAGCGCTTTTCATAATACATATCGTTTCAAAGCAGCTTTACAAAAAATGCATGTCAACATTACAGTTTAGAGTGATCTGTTATCAGAGGTGACTGTGTCCAAGTTATGTAAATTCAGAAATGTACATATACAAATCACGCAGTTAGCTAACAATGTATTAATTTAAACAATGTATTAATTTAAGGTTACACCATGGCATTACATAAGTTTTCCTTTTTTACTCCCACCAGATTGCACTAATCTACCTTCAAAAATTGTATTTTAAGTGCATTGTCTCTATTTTAACATCGAATACTGTTTTAATCAAAAAATAATGTATATAAAAATATATTAGAAAAAAAATAATTATTTTTAATGGGGAAAAATAGCTCATAAAAATTGTATAAATATTGCATAGTATCGTAAAATCCCCTCAAAATTCTAAATAAAATAATAAAACAAAATATTGTTGAGTTGGTGCCAATAGCCTCGTGGGCAGCGTGCCGACATATGGTGCAGTTGAGTTCAAGTCCCGGCTCGTGGAACTTTCCCGATCCCGTCCCCCTCCCTCCAACTTTGTTTCCTGTTGAGCTACTGTCCTATCGTAATAAAGGTAAAAACACCACAAATAAATCTTTAAAAATATATATTATTGAACAAAAATATATTACATTGGTTTTCCTGAAAGAAAAAGAAATTTCATTTCAAGGTTTCAGTCACTTTTCAAGGTGAAGGAGCCAAGTGTGACCCCTAAGTGAAGAGGGCCAGAGGGTTTAGGCCGCTATTACCAAACAAAACATTACAATTTACTTCACCATGAACTCACATTCTATAGAAAAACATTTATTTAAGCAAAACCTTGAACTAATCAGGCGGTCCCTGACATCAGCTTTTAGGTTCTAAGCATGAAAATTAATTTGTATTAATTAAACAAAAATTAATGAAATAAAAGAAATAAAACAAACGTTTCTTATAGGTCCTATAGACAGGACAACCTTCTGTAGATAAGACTTTGCTTAACTGACTATCATAAGTTTGATTTCTTTGCACAGTAAACTTAAATCAGATCTCTCCGGACAGTTAAAGACCTTATATTTAGAAAAACAAGTTACATTCACATACTTTTTGAAATATTTGTTCAAATAATCATTTTAAGTTGTCTTACTGTATAATTTGTTAGGCTAAAATATTAGGCCATTATTTGTCATTTAAGATACAAATAATCATGTTCAATCTTCTTAATGTATAATCAGTTAGGCCAAACTTTTTCTTTTTTTTCTGTGTAAGATACCTCCAGTATGAAATGATGAGATATTAAATCAAAGTGATCTTACCTGCATTCTGCCAGAAGATGGAGCTCTAGGAGCCATTCTAGTTCAGTCTCAGTTCAGTTGTTTAAAAACAGAGACAGACTTACATTGAGTCACTTATACTCTAGTAGAGAACTGTGAGTCTTGAGTCTCAAAGTCATTGTCTCTTACTAGAGCAGATGTTGCTCCTGGCATTCATTTTATTTTCTCTGCTAAAAGGTGAGTGATTCATAACAATTACTGCTGAAATGTGTTCCTTTTTATACTGTTGACAATTTAAATTTGTCCATTAGAAATTATTCATTTTTGTTTCTTTGTTTGTTTGTTTTAAACAGGGAATGCTGCTGCAGACGTGATAACACCATTCTTCACATACAAGGATGTTTTGGAAGGAAAAGATGTTACACTGAAATGCAAATACACTGGCGGTGTTAATAATTTGCAGTGGTACCGTCAGTATCCCGGATCCAAACCTGAACACCTAATATTGTTCTTAGAGACCAAACCCAAACCAGAGCCCTCTCTCCGTCTGACCGCTGCAGCTGATAAAGCCATCAAACATATGAATCTGACGATCTCTTCTACAGAAGTGAAAGACTCTGCCATGTACTACTGTGCCCTGGAGCCCACAGTGACAGGAAACACTACTGAACCTACAAAAACTCAATGAGAAATTATATTCAAGCAGAAGATCGTGAGGCACAATTTAAAAACTTAACATAAAGCAAGTTATCAGCTCTAAAGCTTGAACATAATAGAACAGAAAACTCTAATTACACCATTTCAGTGAGTCCAAACCCTGACTAAATACTTACCTACTTAAATACTACTTATACTGAAAAGGCAGTATTCTCAGCAGATGCAAGCTATATCAAGAAATGGCTATGCCATATTCCAAGGATGATTCTCAGCATACAGTATACTGGATATTAAATTGCATACCTGATACACTTATGCTGACTATTAAACAATGAAGCTCTGTACCAAACTTTGCACAGGGGAAGAACATGAAGAGCTTTTGAAGTATGCTGTAAAAGTAATATATGAGAATAAGTAGGCGGAGCTAGCCGAGGGGAAAGTAACTGCAAAACAGAAGAACAGACGGCACAATGCCTCCGAAGACAGGAGAGAGCTATCAGTGCTCTTGAGAAATCTTCACAAACACAATGTTGTGTTTGTTCATACTTTTCTATTATTTTGGTAAGAAATGAGCTTTATTTGCTTTAGCTCTTTAGCTCTTGTGCTTGGGTAAAAAAAAACTACTTTCTGTTTTTTCCTTTAAGTGCTAAGTAATATGTGCTAAATCTCTATGTCTTTACAGGTGAAACCACTGGGTATGGAATCAAATCAGATAACAACACCATAGTGTTAATGGAGGACGAAAACATTACGCTCTCATGCACATATGAAGGCTCAGTAGATAGTTTGCACTGGTACCAACAAAAACCCGGATCAAGATCAGACTTTCTAATAATGATTGATGAAGCTTCTGAATATGTGACAAAAGCCAATCCACCTCATCCACGTCTGTCAATCGAACTTCATAAAGCACAAAAACGTGTTCATCTGAAAATATCCTCTGCAGCAGTTACGGATTCTGCTGTGTATTACTGTGCTTTGAGGCCCACAGTAACAGGAAACGCACATACGCTGTACAAAAACCCCTCTACTGTATATAATTCAGAGGGACTGTGCATTTGAAATGTAAACATATTTCAATGTGAAAAGTATACTGGTGTTTTTATTTTGTGATGCTGTCTTCAGTCTTTTTAGTAACTGTAAGTGCAAGATACGTCCAGAGGGGATCTTCGGCATGGAAAAGGCATTTTTTTATGAATCAATGAGAACAACATCAACTTCAACCACCATATTCACATTCTGGAGTCCTGCAACCAGCATGTGACAGCAGCTACACTGAGTGCACCAGAAGTCCCACCATTTAGGTGAAAGACAAATGTGGTGTAGTCGATTTATATGGGGGATTTTTATTACCTCTTAGACCACGCATTAGATCTACACAGACCACAAGATGAGCACCCCCTGCTGGATGTACTAATACCTTTTTTAAAGTCACCATGAAATAAAAATGGACAGTTTTGTTTTTTTTAATGGAATATTTTATGGAGTATGATTTATCCATGCATATCTTTTTTTTTTAAAATCCATGTCTCCTTGTAATTTTTAATCAAAATAACTTCCCCTCCTACTTACAGCGATGTCTCTTCACTGATGACATTTACTGGCATGAGGGCAGAACAACCTGTCACTCACATGAGATCACAACAATAGCAAACAACAACAATCCAATCAATTCTCAATGGACAAAATCAAGTCCCACCCTACATTTTCTCTTGTTTGTGAAGCCGTTTCACATCACAATAGGAAAAAAAGTCTATCGAAACTTCTGTTTCATGACTTAATATTATATGATTTAACGTACAGTAACACTATCACATTACAAAATACCATGCACATTGATAGACCATGCATCATATGGTCTATCAACTATCATACCGTATACAATGTTATGTGCTGCTGGTTGATGATCCTTTCAGAATTCTGAATGTCGTCTATGAAAAATTTCAGTCAGGATTCAGGTCTCATCATAGCACAGAAACTGCACTTGTTAAAATCACAAATGACTTCTAGCTTCTGATAAAGGATGTGTCTCAATACTAGTTTTACTTGATATTAGTGCTGCATTCGACACTATAGATCATAACATTCTCTTAGATCAACTACAAACTTACACTGGTATTCAGGGACAGTCATTAAGGTGGTACCTATCAGACCGTTACCATTTTGTCTATTTAAATGGTGAAAAATCCAAGTTAACATCAGTAAATTAGAGTGCCACAAGGATCTGTGTTAGGTCCCCTGTTATTTTCAATATACATGCTGCCACTTGGCAATATTATTAAGAAACATGGAATTAGTTTCCATTGCTTTGCCGATGATACTCAGTTATATATTTAATCATGACCAGATGAGATTTCTAAATTATCTAAGTTGATAGAATGTTAAAGATATTAAATACTGGATGACCTGTAATGTTCTTCTATTAAATTCAGATAAGATATTCAGACCAAAAACGCACAAACAGAATCTTTTAGAATACAATTTGCAATTAGAAGGATGTACTGTTACGTCAATCTCTACAGTTAAAGACCTGGGTGTATATTAGACAGCAACTTATCTTTCTAAAACCATCTCTCATATGTAACAAAAACAGCCTTCTTCCACCTCAGAAACATTGCTAAGCTAAGAAAAATGTTATCTGTTTCTGATGCAGAAAAGCTAGTTCATGCATTCATGATCTCTAGACTAGACTACTGTAATGCATTACAAGCTGGTTGTCCTGCATCCTCAATAAACAAGCTACAGTTAGTCCAAAACGAAGCTGCTATAATTCTTACCAGGTCGAGAAAATATGTTCATATCTCCCCAATTTTATCATCTCTACCTATTAAGCTCTGTTGATTTCACAATATTGCTACTGACCTATAAGGCCCTAAATGGTTTAGCTCCCGTGTATTTAATCAATCTTTCACAGCCCTACAATCCATCACGAAAAGAAACTCTGGAGTGTAGTAGTGTTTAGTAGTGCCTAGGATATAGTCAAAGACTATAGAATAACACAAGACGCGTCACTCATATTGTTTTGAACATAGATATACATAATAAAGGCTAGATGTCTTATGGCGGAGTCTCTAACGTCATCACCGGGGGCCATCTTGTCACAGACAAGCTTTCTGGCGGGCTCTGTGGTACCTGATGTAAGGTGAGTGATCTGCACGAACACAAATACTCTTATCTCGCTGAAATCTTGACGGATTTACAAATGGTTTGGTTTCTTACAAACGTTATTAACGTGGCTATAATTCTGGATGCTTGAACATGTTGAAATTGCAGCTTTTCTTTTCGAAAACGACTTAATCGTGCAGCATAGTTGTGTATCACGGGTACTTGCGCAAGTTATCAAGGCTGAGACCACAAAACGAGAGCCCGTGGGATCACCTTTCACCTGTAAGATATGACAATATTATAATTATTTTTGGGATAATCGTTAGTTACTTAGTGGATGTATGTACAATACAGGTCCTGTTACACAGGAACAGCGGGGCTATGACATAATAGTATTACAAAATTGTTGCTGACCCAAAGCTTTTTACAAGTTTGTTTACACAATCGCAGAATGTTTCTTTTGGACACCTTTTTTTTTGGAACAGTGATCTCTGAAGTAGGCACAGTGCAATGTCGAGGGGAAAAGCCTAGTAAATGGCCCAACCCTGAAGAAGTTAAAATAAACATGTAATAATTCAAATTATTTTATTATAATAGTAATATTCATATTATAAAAGTGTATATATATATATCTCATGTTGCCATTCTGTACACTGAGATTTAGTAGCCTATATATTGATTTAACATAAATACCTTGTGCGTGTGTATATTCATTGCACCTATCTGTTCTGTTCAATGTTATTTTCATATGGAAGTCCATGGTTATAATTATTCATAAGTATGCATTGTTATAAGTACATCTCTGACGTTTATAACAAACCAAACAGTTTGAAAATCGGTAGAAAATTGAGCAAGTTATGGTTATTTAAAAAGTACATGCACCATTAAAACAATGTTACGAGTGAGCGAGCTGACTGTTACAAGATGGCCGCCAGGTGCGGACGTCGACCTCCATTGGCCAGCAGCGCGGACGAGACATCTAGCCTTTATTATGTATATCTATGGTTTTGAATGGGAGAAAGTGCAACGCGCAATATGGCGGAATAAGTCCCGCCTTCTAAATAAGAGCCAATCGCCGATTAGTAAAGTCATCCCGTCACTGCAGCGGCCGTTAGAAGCTCTGGTTCCTATAGAAACAGTCAGACACGCGCCTCCGAAATGAGACACAAGAGTCGCGCACTTTAGGACTGCGCATGCGCATAGTCTTGATCCAGCCTGAAAAATACCGTTTTTTTGTCATGAATCGAGCGTTTAGAAACAAAATTTATGAGACTGTCAGATTTCATTGGTAATTTCATATATGAAATTTAATCGAAAGCTTGGCAAACAGCTTTGGAGAATTTGATGTTTCCCCATTCAAAGAGATTGGAGCTGCACTTGCATGCTCGAGAGGCGTTTCAAAGATGGCCGCCGAGTGAAATGACTTGTCTTAAAGGGACTTTGATATAGTCCAGTAAAGGACCCAGACACCAACATTGTGTGGCCCAGATCCGGCCCACATCTGATACATGTGGATTACACACGGACCAGATGTGGGCCGGATCTGGGCCGACACTATGTTGCTGTCAGGGGAGTATCCCTCCTAATAATGTTCGGGGTTCCGAGACTCTCTCCCAGTCTAAATCTAGATTAAAGACACATCTCTTTAGCCAAGCATTCACCTAAAGAATCTTATAAATTATATCAGATCAAATGCAAATAAATATATATAATACATTATGTTTTATCTTGGGATGCCCATCTCAAGGTAACTAGAGATTACGCCAGCTCCAGTGTGGATCCATTCGTTTAGGAAGACTTCAGATGACCAACACCTGTGAAGAGATGACGCTGACCCCTGCAAGGACCTCAGATGACGCCAACTTGAATCAACATGCACAACTGCCAAAATTTCTATATATTGTAATCATTTCTGAAATGGACACAGTCACCTCTACTAACAGATCACTCTAAACTGTAACATAGACATGCATTTTCTGAAAAGCTGCTTTGAAACGATATGTATTGTGAAAAGCGCTATACAAATAAATGTGAATTGGATTGAATTATTCTTCATGGGTGCACAGAAAGAATAAAAAATACCATATACCAAACTTCTTGACAAAATGGCTTGAATTTTCTTATTTCCAGGAGGAAATCCGTGTGGTGCTGACCTCAAACCCACTTAGCTTCAGTCATTGGGCATGCAGGCAAGAATTTACAATCCTGACCCATTTCAGTTTAACAGAACTTCCATTAAACAAATAATATAAATATAAGCAGTGAAAGCTGTCCGTGTTCTTCAGTTGCTCAGTTCTTATATCAACTATGGTGTGCATAAAGGGACATTCTGCGTTGTGTAGTGTTTATCATATTTTTCGTTGTGTAACATTGATAGAACACTTGTCATACAAAGCTGAGAAGACACTTTATTTAACTAAAACATCTCTTTTGATTTAAGTTTACGTGATTACACGCATTTGATAAATTAACCGACAACGGCTTAACAGAGAAGAACGTTTGAAAGGTATGGACACCACACAAGAAAGACACGCGTGGGTATGTGGAGCAGAGAGGCGCTTGCTTGACCTGACAGACTAACTAGTCCAGTACGGTTTCGTCCACACAAGGGGTTCGCCATGGAGTGTTTATGCGTCCTGAAAACTTCGTATATAAGATACAGTTAAATAATATGGCCACTTTCCTAAATAACTGTGTGAACGTATAGGACTGACAATTCTGCCTCTGTATTAAAATGAGAAGGCAAAAGTTTTATTGATTGTTTAATCTAGAATTATGCTGTAATCTAAGAAAGTTCTGTTGCCTGAGAAACCAAAAAGTTTTTTTTCAATGTATTTGTTTTCTGTACTTATTACCATGTCCATATCCATCAAGCTAAATGGTTAGTCAAAAAAGGCCAACAGCACCACCTGTTGTTCAAAATGCTTTGGTGCAAGGTTATTTTTTCAAATTACCCAAAAACAATTTTCTATTCTGTTCTGTTAACAGAAATGTAGGATACTTTACAATCAGCACAATACTAGTAATAATAATTAACGTCATAATTATAATAACATTATTATTGTTACATAATGCAATAATATCTTGTTAAATGCAGTCTAATTAAATGCACTAAATGTAATTATTGCAGTTATTTCTTTTGTGTAATGTCTAGACTATTTTCTAAGGTGAGTATCAAATAATGCTTTGGTTACTCCACCTGGTCACAATAAAAGAACATAACGTAACTTAAAATATGTAGGCCTTCACAAACAGATTAAGCCAGTGTTAGGCCTTAGTTCAGTTAGGACATTTAAAGGATTAGTTCACTTCAGAATTAACATTTCCTGATAATTTACTCACCCCCATGTCATCCAAGATGTTCATGTCTTTCTTTCTTCAGTCGAAAAGAAATTAAGAAAATATTCCAGGATTTTTATCCATACACTGTAAATTCTAACAAGTTCGGTTTACTTAAAAAAAGTTTGGAAACCGATTGTCTTACTTTTGCAAAGCAAACTTAAAGGGAAAACTTAAGTTAAGTTAATAATCTGCTAAAGTAAAGAAAGCAAACTCTTCCCAAGTAAATTAAGTAATAAATATCAAGTTAGTTTAATGTCAATTCTAGTTAACATACTTTAGAATATTTACTAATCTTACTTAAGATTTAATAGTAAGATTACTGGAGGAATTTCATTTAACAAAATGACCTCCAGCTCCACCTCTCTGGAGCTCAAGGGTGGAGCTTAGCCTGTTTAATGGGTGGAGAGATAGGGTTATGGGTAGGGTGTGGTTGGAGGATGCAGCTCCACCATCATGCCCACAGTAGGTCGAGAGAGGGGGAGCTGGAGGTTATGGCTCTGCAGTGAGTAGCCTCTCTTTTAATCTGCCATTTTAAGCTGTGGAGACCTAAAAAACTATGTGCAATTGGTTTCCACATTTTCTTCAAGTAAAGTTAGCATAGTTCACTTACACAAGAGTTCTAGTAACTAAAAAAAGAACTGTAGAGAGTACTTAATTTACTTTAAATAAAATTTAATTGTTACCATTGTTGTGGTTTGCATGCTGAATGTTGAAATCTGTGTGTGACTCAAGCACTGTCAGCTACTGTACAAGATATTGTTACAAATACCCACTTAAAAGTTTCACAAGATGTTCATAACATCAACACAAAAATATTAAAACATCATTATTGAATATGAAAATTAAACATTTAACTGAACAACGTTCAGTTAGAAATCAGATCACCTTTTAGAAATGATCTATTTATTATTTTTCTTCCTTTGAAACCACAAACTGTGATTTCTTGATGCATAGCTGCACCAAAATGAAGAGAACTACAAAAACATAAAGTTCCAAGTGCCCAAAAAAGGAACATGAATCACCATAATGGTAAGTAAAAAAATAAATAAAAAACTTTGTAGGAAAATCAACATAAATTTATGAAGTCAGCTTATGTTTTCTCAAATTATGCAGTTGTATTGACAATTAAAAATTACAGATGACTTTGGGAGAAGAGTGAATGCAACTGCCGACGTGAAGGAAATGGGTGAAAAGTCTATTAAGATTTGCTCCATCTCATTGCTCCAAAAACTCCATCTCATTTTCTCATCCAACACCAAAATCGTCTGACATTGTTTTTCCTTTTTCCTTTTTTTTTTTTGTGTAAAGAGCGTTTGACTTAGTCTTTGCATGTTCACTTTGTAGACACTGGATCGGCACTTCCACCTATGTCACACGTGACCTTTCCAACGTAATGCGTGGCAGATTGTAGAGCAGTGCAAGATGAGCATTTGTGGTTAAAAAGTATATAAATTTTTATTTTTTTTTAGAAAATGACTGATTGTTTCACTAGGTAAGACCCTTATTCCTCGGCTGGGATCCCTTTAGAGCCCTTTGAAGCTGCACTGAAACTGCAGTTTGGATCATCAACCCGTTGGTAACTGTTGAAGTCCACTATATGGAGAAAAATCCTGGAATGTTTTCCTCAAAAACCTTAATTTCTTTTCGACTGAAGAAAGAAAGACATGAACATCTTGAATGACATGGGGGTGAGTAAATTATCAGGAAATTTTAATTCAGAAGTGAACTAATCCTTTAAGTAGATTTTATAAACATGCCTCAGAAAAAAACATTACTGTATCTTGAGACAAAAACCATGGCATTGACATATTTTAAGATATGTCAGTACAAGTTGCTTTCAGTTAAAACGGCTCAAACATGCATTTTAATTTGGGACTAGTTGTCTGTGAAACTGGGGGTAGCCTATCACATTACAAAATACCATGCACATTGATAATATCATGTACAATGTCATGTTCTTTTGGTTGATGATGCTCTTTCTTAAGGGAAAACTTGAGGGAACACATGGATTGAAATATCTTAGAGGTTTTAGGGACTATAGCTGATTAATCGGGTCATTTCCTCATCACCCCAACCTCTTCTATTTGATCCTGTCTACACACACACACACACACACACACAAAGGGGGGTGGGAGGATAAATTATACATATATAATTCAGTAACTGTAAACAATAATTTATAGTGAATTGTATGCCGTGCTGGGTAAGTTACTCTAAAAAGTTAAAAAAGAATTGTTGGTTTAACTTAAAACAGTAAGTTACCTGGTTGCCTTAATTGAAATCATTGAGTTAATACAATGAAGGCGATTGGTTTAATCAACAGAAACTCAAAATATTATGTTATCTGAACCACATTAATTACTGAAGTTGATTTGACAAAAGAAAAAATGTTGTGATAACTAATCATGAAAATAATTTTTTACAGCGTGCCTAATTACATCTTCAATAGTGTAATTAGATTGGATTACTTTACTAATTGCTCTCTCTAATTAGGCTACTGTATTGCATTACTTATTACTAATTACTCTATAAATCCCATATCAACCTTAAGTTGAACAATATAAGGATAGACATGAAAATGTTCTTTTAATTATTTCAAATAAATAATATGAAATTGCATAAATTATTCTTGAACTGGTCAGAGTATTTAAAGGAAGATGGTTACATTAAAAAACATACACTTTAACATTAGACGTTAAATTTTGATGTTAAATCCACTGTTGTTTTATATAGAATTGTTCTATAGTCTATACAGTATTTAATGTAACTACATCATAACTTAAATTACAAAAAAATTAACAGTAATCTTTTAGTTTACATTTTCAAGGTAAGTAATTAATTACTTAGTAATGCATTACACATTGTATACTGACTGTATACAACAATAAAACCAGACACTGTTAAAGCTAAAAGCCAGTATGATGTTTCTTATTACTGAGCATGAAAGGACCAAATGATTTTGTGTTATATGTGGAGGACCTTTCAAAGTCACCAATAAATCAAAATGGACAATTCATATTTTAATGGATTATTGTAGTATTTATTATAATTATTTAAAAAAATTAATTTGCACTTGTAATCTTTAATCAAAATAACTTCCCTTCCATCTTGCAGCAAAATCTCTTCTCTGATGACGTTTACTGGTGCGAGGGCGGGGCAACCTGTCACTCACATGACATCACAGCAATAGCAAACCACAAAGATCCAACAATAAAATCAACTCCTGATGGACAAAATCAAGTTCTGCCCTACATTTTTTCTTGTTCAAGAAGCTGTTTCACTCTGATACACGTCACAATCGGGAAGAAAAGACTATCACAACTACGTTTCATGCCGATTTTAAGGGTGATTTAAACAATCCTAATAATAAAAGCTGCATGTCATTGCATACAATCAATACATTGTCCTTGTTGCTATGCAGGCAAGTTATATTAAAGGGATAGTTCACCCAAAAATGAAAATTCTGTCATCATTTACTCAACCTCAAGTTGTTCCAAACCTGTATGAATTTCTTTGTTCTGATGGACACAAAGGAAGATATTTGGAAGAATGTCAGTAACCAAACAGACCTCGCCCCCCACTGACTACCATTTATTTTTCCTACTATAATAGTAAAAGGGTGAGATCTGTTGGGTTACTGACATTCTTCCAAATATCTTCCTTTGTGTTCAGCAGAACAAAGAAATTCATACCGGTTTGGAACAACTTGAGGGTGAGTAAATGATGACATAATTTTAATTTTTGGGTGAACTATCCCTTTAAGTTTCCTTATTTAATAATTTCAAAATATATTAACTAATTTGAAATATAAGACAATGATAACACTGATAATTTTATGCCAATATCATGTGAGAGAAAGCAAATCTATGATTCAAGAAAACTGAATTTTTTTAGCACATAACACATAGGTGTGATTAATGAAGCAATGGCGCTATCTAGTGTTCATTTTTAAGTATGACATAGAATTGTAAGCACAGAACTGCAGATTACAATAATGTCAATAGGTGGCAGTATATACCTAGATTTGGCTGGGAGGATGATCTTGCTGTAGGCCCTCTGCTGGAGGCTTCTGTCACTGTCCTCACATCAGCAGTCCTGCAGATTTACTGAGGAATTAGTCCAAACCACAGATGAATGATGACACTTTAGAGATCTGTTGAAGTCTACATGACTTCATGAATGTGTTTTGCACATGAATGCGCATGCACATACAGCATATCATGAAATACTGATGTCTATATAATAAAATAATGGTTAAAATAAATAGAAACAAAACATATCTTTGATATTTTTGTACAAAACAAAATACACTGCAAAGTGGGAATGAATAAATGCTTCATTTAAAACTGTATCACAATTTTTCTTTTATTCACACTTCTACATGTGTGCATCTTATACTGGTACGTATTTAACTAAAATGAGCAAGATGTTTATCATGAATCACACTTTCAAGGAAAGCACAAAGGTTAAGCATTGGAAAAAAACATTCAGAGAAATGATTAAATCACTCTTTCTCTTGTAGTGTCTTTTATATGTGATGCACATTTGATGTGCTTTTATGACTAATCACACCCTCTGTTTTAGTTATTAATAATGTTTATGAAGAATACAATAAATGTATAAAGTAGGTGCAACAGTGAAAAAACCCTAATGAGAGAAGAAGTGTGTTTTTAACAGTATTTAACAGTAGGTAAACTATCCTACATGATGACAGATTATAAGGCTCATATTATAGGCCAAAGTCATGCATGTGCTACATTTCTCTCTCTCGCTCTGCAAGCTGCAAAATGTGCAAATGTGCATGCATCAGTCTTCCTGTCCTCATTTCTGTCACCCACCCACACACACATGCGCAAACACACACATCCTGTCTTGCTTGCCTCACACAAGAGAAAAACAACCACAGACGTCTGTGACGTAGGCAGGAAGTTTTATCATGTCTTATTTCTGCACAGCGCCCGCTTCCTGTGGAAAATAATACTAACCCTTGATTCAGATCATCCTACTTACCTACTTTCAAAATGATGCCAGAGGTTAGCGTTAAGACGTTTGAGGTGACAAACATAATTACTGTATAATAAAAAATATACAGTAACTGTTTTTTAAATCACATTTACTTTACATAATTTATAGCCTGGGTTCTTGCATTATTACAGCACCAGCATCATGAAACATTTATGCTTGTGCATGTAGTAAAATAATTATGATATGAACTGCACAATAAGAACAGCATTGTATCTCCTGCTGCAGTTCTGTTCACTGCAGTCCTTTAAACAGAGCTTAAAGCATTCGTACATTTCATTATATAGTGAAATAGATTTTTAGATGCATTCAGGTCAAAGCAACATGAATGTGACTGTCAAAGACGCATTGAAGTGTAAAACTTATATTTATCTGAAATGCATATTCAAAACTGTCAGTTTTTTCTGATGTTTTACAACAGTCAGGGGTGGATAGTATCAGGACACAAATTTCCATTTGTGTTTCTCTGTTACTTTTGGAAAAAGAGTGCGAGATTTTTCCGTGTGGGGTTTTTTTTTTTGTGCAACTTTTTATATCATACAGATTTAATGCAGAATTCACCTATACTTTCTATGCTTTCAATTTTAAAATGCTGTGCCATGCGTTTAATACACTTGATTCAAATCATCCCACTTACCTACTTTCAAAATGATGCCAAGGTGACTTTTAATAATGCTGATACTATTTTTTATCACTTTTATTTTGCATAATTTCTAGCCTGTTTTTTTTTTCTGCATCATTACAGCACATAATGAAAAAGGACTGTACATACATACACTCATACATTCATTTATATATGCAATTAAAGATAATGCTACAAAATTAAAGATAATTTTCAATTTTAGCTCAAAACCCCTCTACTTAATCTTATCTTAACAGATGGAACTGTCAAAAATAGCTTTAATAAAATAAAAGAATAACCTAGTTAATGTTCCGTGTCATTTATATTTCCCACGAACAGCTCCAGTTAAACATTAATCTGATATTATCTCTGCACATTTGTTTCTGTTGTGCTAAAAAATAAATAAATATGATTTTATTTATTGTATTTATTTATTACCATACTGCTAGTCAAGTTAGTAGTAGTTCTGTTGCTGTTGTTTAACAACCAAATTTAACAATTTTGTTTTCTCAATTTTTAGATTTTGGGCTTTTTGGCTTTTAATAAATCCAAAATCCACCTTTAAGCATTTATTTTTTGGCACTTTATCTATTTGTGTCTATAGATTTCAATTACAATACATATTTTTAAAGGGTGTTTTCTCAAATTGAGTTTTTAATCGATATTCTGAAGGTTTTTACAGAGGGATTTGTTCGTATATAATTTGCCAGATTATATACAACATTTTTATTTCAAAGAAAAATTGTGAAAATTTATTTTTTTTCTGTGATAAAAAGAGATCCCCTCTGTAAAAACCTTTATATGTAATAAATATGTAAAATATGTAGAATATGTAAAAAAAAAAAAAAAAAAAAAAAAAATGAAACAAGAATTCTGAACCTGACTTCATCCAATGTTCAGATTTTTGTACTAGAAATGTATGCAAATTAGCTCATTTTTAAGTAAATAATGCCTCGTTTGCATATTTAAACATTGCATTTTAAAAAACTTGTATTACAAAAAATGCAATTTTTATTGTAATCAATCCACTGGGGAAGTATGGTGATAACTATTAGTTCATTTTTTTTCCTTATTCACCTGCAGTGTCTCGTCTGATTTCTGATAAATCCCTACTCATTGCTAACATTTATTACTAAATAGAAACTATGGGTAAACTTTGTTTCGCAATTAGTTTTTCTTAATTTGCATATTTACTTGCAATCACTTTGAAATCCTTAATCAGTTTCTCTTTCTTTCTCCTTTCAGATCTGAAAAAGAGCCAGTCAAGGGCCTTAGAGCAGTATTGTTTATCTATTAATCAAATAGTGTGTTATGTCAGTATAGGTCACTCATTAAGCTTGCATTTAAAGAGATGTCAGCTTGCTTAAAGTTGAAAAAAAAAATAGATACAACAACATTGTGACAATGTTGGTTCTTAGCCAACAGAGTGATCATTGTCCTGCCCCTAAAATGTCTCATGACAATGAACGTATTTTTTTTTTATTTTTTGCAAAAGGTGTAATGAGATCATCCTGACCTCATGTACAGTATTTAAGGTCACAAGGCTGTAGTGCAAGGGGTAGACCTTGTATAAAAGAGAATGACAACAGACACACTCACCTCAATGAAAACAGAATAATGGAACTTGAGTCACAATGTCTTTATTCAGACGATCATGTCTTCATCTGCTGTATTTAATGAAGACAGCCTATAAAAATAGCTGGACTTTAATATAAAAAAATATATAATTTAAAAAAATACACACTCTTAAAAATAAAGGTTCTTTATTGGCATTGATTGTTCCATGAAGAAACATTACTTTCAATTACACAAAACATTCTTTATATTGGAAATAAGATTCTTTAGATTGAAAGATCACTATAAAGTTCTTTGGGAGCCAAAAATGCTACGTTAATAACATTTTATCGTCATAAACTAATTTTAAAAAGACAGAGCACAATTTTAAACTTCTTTTAGAATGGTGTACAATGCAGACGAATATAGACAAAAATATGAGATTACATAAACAGGCTATACCAACCTTTATTCCATGAAGACCCTGCATGCTCAAACCTTGTGTTGCGAGATGATAATATATTTACATTTAAATTTTAATTGGCCTATTTATTTTTGCAATCCTCAAATGAAGATGACACAGAAAAACATCAACAGGAAGTGTGAGTGATTTTGTTTGCGTGGAAAACAGGTGCTGTGGATGTGGGGTTTATGTCTGTGTGGGGTTTACAGGCATAGATCTGACAGCTGGTCTATCTCGAGAGCTCGGTTTTCCGCTTCACACAGCTCTGGTTTTAAACCATGGAAAACACAACACACTTCCCGGATGATGTGGACAAGTTTAGAAATTTGGGCGTGTACTTTTTTGCCCGTTATTTACAGATGTTGTTGTTTTTTTTTGTTGTTGTTGGTTTTTTTTGTTTGTTTTTTTTTGGTTTAACATACATGCTTAGTTGTATTACTTGTGGTTTTTCAGTACACCCCAAAAATTTGAACTCTCAGATTTTCATATTTTTAAAAGCATCAACAATTATATATTGCGTTTTTGCATAACATATACACTGTGTATAAATGATAACACTATGCATAAGTCACAAAAGTCACATAATTTGACATAGTGCAGCCAAATTGAAAATGAGTCTGATCCTGAATGCGAAACCTGTTCTCAACACACCAATAAAGCCAAAACGTGCAAGCTTAACACTTTATTTTGATAGTCCACTTTAGACATTCTACTAACTACAGTACAGTAATGTCAACTACCAGTCATTACAGAATTAGTAGACTATCTGCTTAATATCTGCTGACACTTTATTTTGATGCTCCCCAACAGACATTCTACTGACTATAAGTAATTTTGCAAGTACGTGTCAACTTATTCTACTAACTCTAACCTAACAGTCTACTAATACTCAAATGAGAGTTAGTTGACATGTAGTTGTAAGTTAATGACAGTTAGTTGACATGTAGTTGTAAGTTAATGACAGTTAGTTGACATGTAGTTGTAAGTTAATGACAGTTAGTTGACATGTAGTTATAAATTAATGACAGTTAGTTGACATGTAGTTGTAAGTTAATGACAGTTAGTTGACATGTAGTTGTAAATTAATGACATTTAGTTGACATGTAGTTATAAATTAATGACAGTTAGTTGACATGTAGTTGTAAGTTAATGAGTCAACATGTAGTTGTAAGTTAATGACAGTCCACATGTAGTTGTAAGTTAATGACAGTTAGTTGACATGTAGTTGTAAGTTAATGACAGTTAGTTGACATGTAGTTGTAAATTAATGACATTTAGTTGACATGTAGTTATAAATTAATGACAGTTAGTTGACATGTAGTTGTAAGTTAATGAGTCAACATGTAGTTGTAAGTTAATGACAGTCCACATGTAGTTGTAAGTTAATGACAGTTAGTTGACATGTAGTTGTAAGTTAATGACAGTTAGTTGACATGTAGTTGTAAATTAATGACATTTAGTTGACATGTAGTTATAAATTAATGACAGTTAGTTGACATGTAGTTGTAAGTTAATGAGTCAACATGTAGTTGTAAGTTAATGACAGTCCACATGTAGTTGTAAGTTAATGACAGTTGACATGTAGTTGTAAGTTAATGACAGTTAGTTGACGTAGTTGTAAATTAATGACATTTAGTTGACATGTAGTTGTAAATTAATGACATTTAGTTGACATGTAGTTGTAAGTTAATGACAGTCAACATGTAGTTGTAAGTTAATGAGTTAGTTGACATGTAGTTGTAAGTTAATGAGTTAGTTGACATGTAGTTGTAAATTAATGACATTTAGTTGACATGTAGTTATAAATTAATGACAGTTAGTTGACATGTAGTTGTACGTTAATGACAGTCAACGTGTAGTTGTAAGTTAATGAGTTAGTTGACATGTAGTTGTAAGTTAATGAGTTAGTTGACATGTAGTTGTAAATTAATGACATTTAGTTGACATGTAGTTATAAATTAATGACAGTTAGTTGACATGTAGTTGTACGTTAATGACAGTCAACGTGTAGTTGTAAGTTAATGACAGTTAGTCCACATGTAGTTGTAAGTTAATGACAGTTAGTTGAGATGTAGTTGTAAGTTAATGACAGTTAGTTGACATGTAGTTGTAAGTTAATGACAGTCCACATGTAGTTGTAAGTTAATGGGAGTTAGTTGACATAGTTGAAAAGTTACTTAGAGTTAATTGATTGTCTAAAGTGGACTATCGAAATAAAATGGAAGCTATGCAAGGCCCAGAACACTGGGCCCAGAACGTTGATCTTAGAATATTGAGAAAATAAATATTCTAGATCTGTCCATTTTTACAAGTATCCTTAAATTATTTTTCATAAAAAGGGTGTATTTAGGAGGTTTTCCCATAGGTCCATGCTATTGTATTTGTGCCTAAAGTGTTCTTCACAAATATGTGAGACTCAAGATCATACAGTCAAAATGCTACAAAGTTAAATATCATTTTCAATTTGAGTTGAATATTCATACAGATATTCTATTTTAAAACAGACTAAACCCCCTTAAGTCAAATGGACCTGTCAAAAAATCCCTATGCTCTACTTTGGAGAGAGCAAGGCACTTGTGTGTCATAATGTAATTGTTTGGATTGCACTTAGAGAAGGGAGCAATGAAAAACAACATAAATTGCTCATTATCTTGACCTTGAATGTTACCATGAGTGGGTCACATGACATTAAACAATAAAATGACTTCCTTGAAGTGACTATTGCATGTACCCTTCGCTAACAGACATGTGGAAGGGCCCTTTGTGAAGGGATTCTGTTGTTCACTTCCATTTTGAGCGCCCCTACAGATGGTGTCATCTTCCCGAAGTGCCCTTCAAGGGCTCAAAAACACTGTTTGGAATTCGAAGATGTGTGTGAAAACACATGCATGTGAGTGACAAATGTGACCTGTGAGTGACAGGATTGTGTATGAGGCATCAGTCTGGGTGATAACCATCTGCCCCAGTCAGTCATCAGATCACATACAGCAGGTCAGCTTCACTTACTGACATGCTGCCAGTCCTGTGTCATGGAAACATGCAAACAGAGATTTAAGATTAAATACTCTATTCTCTTTAATGACTGACTGATCGATAATATAAAGTATAAACAACATACTAATGGAGGAAGGAGATACAGTACATTTGTCCTTGAAATGAAATGCAAACCTGTACACCACACAGCTAAAACTGAATATCAGTCAGCCTGAAGGGGAACATCACTCGCTAAAAAAATATCACAATATATGATGTTATTCTTTTTGTACAGATAAGATATGCAGGACATTTTTATTTTATTTTATTTTTATTTTATTATTTTGTTGTTTTTTGGCCTAAAATTGTATATGTTTTATGTGGCAATGAAACCTCCCGTTCGTATTCATCACAACAGCCACCTATAACCATCAGCATGTGGCCAGGCAGGGGAGGCCCCACCATGAGTCCCATGTGAAGGGACTCTAGAAGAAACCTAAAACCTGTTACACCTTTCAGCGGTAAGAAGTGCTATTGTATAAATGCACAATTCACTGTGAGCCGTAACTGGGTCATTCATAAAATATGGTCCTAAACATGTCACTTGAATTTTGTATATAAAAGGCAAGGCATCATTTTATAACCTAACATTTAATTAAACAATATAAAATTATGAAACATGTTGTTTTACATATTTTAAAAGAGTGCCTGAAATTCATTTATTTATTTGTTTATTTGTATTCTTTTAGTGCAAAAACTAATAAGTGCACAAAAACGAGACTTAATAATTAATAATAAAAAATCATATGGTAATATTTTTTTTTTTAAGGTGTCAGTATTACAGTGTAATTATACATTTAAGTACTGAGTAATAATAATTAACTGCATGTACTTACTATAGGGTTAGGGTGAGGGTTTGGTTTAGGCTAAATTGCATGTAATTATGCATAATTTCTAGTATTACTACAGTAACTACATGTAACGTGTAACGATGACACTGTAAAATAAAGTGTTACCAATCATTTTAAGAGAATGTTTGTCCCTTAATTTCATCTAATTAGTTTTATCAATGTAAAATGATGTAATTTGAAAATACAGGCCTACGTATGAAAAATATACATATACCAATGTCAAAGTTCAGAGAAAGAGGAGACTGTTTAAATGTTACGGTTTTTTTTTTTTGGTTTTTTTTTTGGTTTTTTTTACACGTGTTGCTTTTAATTTGAAAAAAAAAAAAAAAGAAAAAGAAAAAATGACAGTTATCCACAAAAAAAAAAAAAGTTTTCTTTAAAAACAGTCACATCATTTCTGGTGCAGGTCTTTTGAATGTGCTTCCTTAAATATAGAGCCGTTTTACTCGAGATATTCTTCAAAGTAGTGAGCAAAGATGAGCATAACTGACATCCATCGCATTTGCAGATTGATATCTGCAAGTTTTTTATTTTCCTTCTTCTCACTAATATTTAGATATTTAAAGCGAATAAAACTCTATCGCCGTCAGTTTGTACTGCCATTAACACTTTCTCCGACAAGCCGATGCAATGAGACCTGTTTTCCTGTTTGTTCATGTGATGTTTGGCATAAAGCTTATTATTTAGAGATAAAATTTAGTCTGATCAATGATACATGTTGTCAGATGTTATTGATAGCATCTTGGACAATTAATCTTTTATTAGAATTTGTCTCTGATTTTAATATCACTGCAGACTGACACAATTAATTCTGCAAGCAAAAGTGTTCATAAGGCTTCTTAAAATACTTTTGTTCTGACCAATCAAGATTTGTAAAATCATCCCAGACTGACTTGTGAGTAGAGCAGGTGCACTTATTAGATGCATGGAATGAGTGAAAGTGAGTCGAAAGAGAAAATATTCCAAATTAGCTCATGAATTGACCACTTAACTTCAAAAAGTGTCCAATAACATGAGGGTAACTGAGTTGATCATGTGATCATGCGAGTTCCTCATGGAGCGGTCCACTCCATGTAACATAAAACAGCTTTTATTATTAATTATTATGAGTAATTCATCTCATGTGAAAGTATGTGAAACATATTACAGTACAGTTTTTATGTGTAAAATGTTTTTGAGGGAAATTACTGAGTGAACCAAAGTACAGAAGCAAAATGTCAGGCACGTTTTAAATGTAAAGTTACAAAGACACAATTTAAAGTCCATATCTAGAGTTCAGTGCAGGTAGAGTGCAGCATTGAATAAAAGTCCAACGTTTTAAACATTAGAAGTCAGAAGATCATAAGGAGTATCTCAGTCGTGAACACTCAACAGTTTAATTATGAATTAACATACATAGCATAGCACACAAGACTAAACAGTCAGCTATGTATTTTAATGTATTTATTTTAATGTGTGTATTTTAATTAAGTCACTAGATGAAATATGACACAACAAAAAACAAGGTGAAAATGTCTCCTCGTTTATATGTTATGACTTGGAGTAATAAACAATAAAGGTGTCAGGTGGCCAGGATGTACGGGTTTAACTCCTTTCCATCCTAGACACATGTAGGTCAATGAGGTCAAATCTGTGTAGTTTTCTTTTTGAGTGTCATCAACTAGGGCTTAAACACAATAAGAATGTATTTTTAAGTTTGGATGTTTTTTAGAAGTCAAAAGTCATTTTATATTCAAGATTGTTGTCTTCAGGCAGCTTACTTCCTCTCAATATGTGGTTTTGTTGCTGTTTGAAATTAGGTCAACAACCAGCGATCTCGTCTGCAAACTCAGAAAAAACTGAGATGCACAATCATTAGTATAAAGCAAGTCATGCATGAGAAAAAGAGCACATGGGTGTGTGCACTGCTAAGATTGAGAAAATCATGTGTAGTTAAAGTTAAAACAAATCAATAATTATGTATGTGAGAGCTCAAAGTGATACTGTAGTATAAGAAAGGGATACCTTTATGTTCACTTAATTGTTTGAGTTATGTCAGTGCTTGGTATATTTCGATGTGCTATTTAGTCTTGTACAGTGTGACAATGTTGCAAATGTGTTGCAATACCAGGTGAATTTAGCATTATGCTGAGCAACAGCAGGAGCAAAAACACTGGCCACAAGCCATATAGCATGTCTTTTTGTGCATCGTCACATGCTTTAGTCCTGAATGACAGTTTATGAATAATGAATTGCTTGTTCAGTTTACTCAAGTACATTTCTTGTCACAACCTAATTACATTCTGTTCAATCCACTTACATTTGTAAAATGGAAGTTTACTTGTGTTACGTTGAATCTTTGACATTAGAAGATCATAAGGAGTATCTTAGTCTTGAACACTCAACAGTTTAATTATGAATTAAAATACATAGCATAGTACACAAGACTAAACAGTCAGCTATGTATTTTAATGTATTTATTTTAATGTGTGTATTTTAATTATGTATTTTAAGTCATTATAGATGAAATATGACAGATAGCAAAAAACAATGTGGAAAAAGTGTCCTTGTAAATAAACTGAAGGTGTCAGGTGGCCAGGATGTACGGGTTTCACTCCTTTCCATCCTAGATATATGTAGGTCGATGAGGTCAAATCTGTGTAGTTTTCTTTGTGAGTGTCATCAACTAGGGCTTAAACAAAATAAGGAAGTGAATGAACGTTGTAGTGTAGAACTGGACCAAGAGCACTGTTTCAGAAAGTACAAGTAGACTATTGTTAGGCCTTCCTGATATTCCTGTCCTATTCATTGTCCTGTTAACACCTAAAAATTGATAGGATCTAAAAGAATACTATCCATAGAATGATGTATTTTTAAGTTTGGATGTTTTTTAGAAGTCAAAAGTCATTTTATATTCAAGATTGTTGTCTTCAGGCAGCTTACTTCCTCTCAATATGTGGTTTTGTTGCTGTTTGAAATTAGGTCAACAACCAGCGATCTCGTCTGCAAACTCAGAAAAAACTGAGATGCACAATTATTAGTATAAAGCAAGTCATGCATGAGAAAAAGAGCACATGGGTGTGTGCACTGCTAAGATTGAGAAAATCATGTGTAGTTAAAGTTAAAACAAATCAATAATTATGTATGTGAGAGCTCAAAGTGATACTGTAGTATAAGAAAGGGATACCTTTATGTTCACTTAATTGTTTGAGTTATGTCAGTGCTTGGTATATTTCGATGTGCTATTTAGTCTTGTACAGTGTGACAATGTTGCAAATGTGTTGCAATACCAGGTGAATTTAGCATTATGCTGAGCAACAGCAGGAGCAAAAACACTGGCCACAAGCCATATAGCATGTCTTTTTGTGCATCGTCACATGCTTTAGTCCTGAATGACAGTGTATGAATAATGAATTGCTTGTTCAGTTTACTCAAGTACATTTCTTGTCACAACCTAATTACATTCTGTTCAATCCACTTACATTTGTAAAATGGAAGTTTACTTGTGTTACATTGAATCTTTGACATTAGAAGATCATAAGGAGTATCTTAGTCTTGAACACTCAACAGTTTAATTATGAATTAAAATACATAGCATAGTACACAAGACTAAACAGTCAGCTGTGTATTTTAATGTATTTATTTTAATGTGTGTATTTTAATTATGTATTTTAAGTCATTATAGATGAAATATGACAGATAGCAAAAAACAATGTGGAAAAAGTGTCCTTGTAAATAAACTGAAGGTGTCAGGTGGCCAGGATGTACGGGTTTCACTCCTTTCCATCCTAGATATATGTAGGTCGATGAGGTCAAATCTGTGTAGTTTTCTTTGTGAGTGTCATCAACTAGGGCTTAAACAAAATAAGGAAGTGAATGAACGTTGTAGTGTAGAACTGGACCAAGAGCACTGTTTCAGAGAGTACAAGTAGACTATTGTTGGGCCTTCCTGATATTCCTGTCCTATTCATTATCCTGTTAACACCTAAAAATTGATAGGATCTAAAAGAATACTATCCATAGTGCATTGTCACATGCTTTAGTCCCGAATGACAGTGTATGAATAATGAATTGCTTGTTCAGTTTACTCAGGTACATTTCTTGTCACAACCTAATTACTTTCTGTTCAATCCACTTACATTTGTAAAACGGAAGTTTACCTGGGTTACGTTGAATCAGATCTTTGGTATATCATTTCTGTTGCTGGATGTTTTTGGTGTTATCATTGTGCTGAAAATTTGAGCTTTTGCTTAGATTATGGATTGGGAATATGATTCATTATATTTCATATTGCAGTTTTTGTGCAAGAAGCAGTTCAATGACCAGTCTCATGTGCTTTGAGCATGGGGTGTGCTACATAACATTGAATAAAATAAAAAATTAATAAAGAAAATGATAATAAAGAACACTGTAGCATTGCATTATGTGTACTGTTGCTGGTTAGACCCAAAGATATGTTTGTTCAATGAACTTTATCTCAATTAAATTGAGGTGAAGTTTTTTTTACACAATTCAGATTTGTACAACAAGACTATAGAACAAGTCCATTTAAACAATTATTTTGTTAATTTAATACAAGTTCTTGTGTATACTCAAAAATTATTATTTTTTTTTTCTTGTTCACTTTCCCTTATTAAAAGAAGCTAAAGCAACATATTTCTTGGACATATTGTCATAATTTCAGTCCACTTAAATTTGTAAAATGGTTGTAAAAGTTAATCATTTTGTGTTAGGCCTACATGCATATTTTTTGCTGACAGCTACCTAAACAGTGAATTCTTTTCAACTGCATTAGGAGAGTTAATGTTTAACTTTAAGGCCCGGTTTCACAGACAAGGCTTAGACTAAGCCAGGAGTAGGCCTGTTCTAGGGCATTTAAATAGCTTTTATAAACGTACCTCAGAAAAAAATCATTACTGGTGTGCATCTTAAGACAAAACAATGGTACTGACATTTTAAGTCAGTGCGAGTTGCTTTCAGTTAAAACAGCTTAAACATGCATTTTAGTCTGGCACTGGGCTTAAGCCTTGTCTGTGAAACTGGGGGCATAAGTGTTTCATGTACAGGTTTATCGGAGATTTAGAAGAATTCATGTTGTTCATTTTATGTGGTTATCATTCTGCTGAAGAATAGAGATTATGAATCAGTTGTGGGTGGCTGCAGTGTAACTGCTGTATGGTGTGTATTGTTTTGCTTTATGAGAAATAACTGAGCTGACACTATTACAGAAACTTGCCTTATCTTAAATTTGCTCATTCCATAATAGTAAGTTAAACTATATTTAGCATGCTGTCATGTTACAAGTACTAGTACTAACTGGCACATTTAAAAATAGTTATTTGGCTTTATTTGATTCAGCGGTGGCCAGTGGTTCCACAGTGCAAATGAGTTTTTTTTTAAATAAACCTAAACCTAGACTAAACGCAAATACTTTCCCCTGGTTTCACAGACAAGGCTTAAGCTAGTCCCAGACTAAAATGCATGTTTGAGCTGTTTTAACTGAAAGCAACTTGTACTGACATATCCTAAAATATGTCAGTGCCATTGTTTTGTCTCAAGATGCACACCAGTAATGTTTTTTTCTAGTGTACATTTATAAAAGCTACTTAAATGTCCTGATTGAACTAAGGCCTAATCCTGGCTTAGGCTAAGCCCTGTCTGTGAAACCGGGCCTTTGTGTAGCAGAAACCTAAATGGACTCATTGACATGACAAATTATCTTAACTATTCTCTTTCAGGTTAACACAAAATCACACAAATCAAGAACCATTTTCAGTACACCTGGTAAGTGTTTCATCTATACTTGCATTTCATTTAAAGTCATTGCCTTTTATAATGATATTAACATAAACCTGATCATTTAAATCTGTTCTCATTCTTTGTAATTACATTTGGACTTTCATTTAATACAACAGATCTGGATGGATAATCAACATTCCTTTTAGTATATACAGTCAACTCCAGAATTATTGACACTCTTGGTAGATATGAGCAAAAGGTGGCTGTGAAAATAAATCTGCATTGTTTATCCTTTTGATCTTTTATCTAAAAAATTCACAAAATTCTAACCTTTCATTGAAGTGAAACAATTGAGAATGGAGGGAAACTCACATTATGAAATAAATGTTTTTCTCCAATGCATGTTGGCCACAATTATTGGCACCCCTAGAAATTCTTATGAGTAAAATATCTCTTAAGTATATTCCCATTAATATTTAGTTTTTTTTTTTGTTGGTTTTTTTTAGCACACAAGGGTGACTAGGAGCATGAAATTGTCCAGCCATGACTTCCTGTTCCACAGGAGTATAAATATGAAGAAACACAAAGAAATTCCCAAATTCCCTTAACCATTCATCACAACAGGTAAAACCAAAGTTCTGATGTGCAGCAAAAGATTGTTGAGCTTCACAAAATAGAAAGTGGCTGTAAGGAAATAGTTAAAGCATTGAAAACCCCCATTTCCACTATCAGGGCAGTAATTAAGAAGTTCCAATCAACTAAAGATGTTACAAATCTGCCTGGAAGACGACTTGTGTCTAAATCGTCCTAATGCGCGGTGAGGAGGAAAACAAACTCCTCCTCGCTCATCCAAAAACAAACTCCAGCATTTTCAGCTGTCAGACACGACTGGAACTTCAAAAGGGATTGGCTTCTATTGTCAGATGAAACTAAAAAAAGCTTCTGCTAGAAATCCAATAATGGGCCATGGTTGGAGCTTTTTGGCAGCAAACCCACCAGATGGGTTTGGTGCACACATAAAAAGTACCCCATGCCCACGGTTAAATATACTGCTGGACCTTTAATGTTGTGGGCCTATTTTTCTGCTGGAGGTCCTGGACATCTTGTTCAGATACATGGTATCATGGATTCTATCAAATACCAACAGATAAAAAATCAAAACCTGACCGCTTCTGCTAGAAATCCAATAATGGGCCGTGGTTGGATCTTCCATCAGGACAATGATCCAAAACAAACATCAAAACCAAGACAAAAATGTGTCACTGAGCACAACACAAAGCTTCTGCCATGACCGTCCCAGTCCCCTGACCTGAACCCTATAGAAAATGAGTGGAGTGAACTGAAGAGAAGAAGCACCAACATGGAGCTGGGAATCTGAAGGATCTGGAGAGTTTCTGTATGAAGGAATGGTCTCTGATATCTTGTCTTGTGTTCATCAGCCATTATAGAAGAAGCTGTTATCTTGGGAAAAGGACATTGCAAAAATTGGGTGCCAATAATTGTGGCCAACTTGAACTAGAGAAAAACATTTATTTCATAATGAAATTTTCCCCACACTTTCTATTGTTTTACTTCAATGATAGGTTAGAATTTTGTTTTCCACTGTTGTTTTGTTTTCCATTTTCCACTGCTTTGACTTTGCAAAGTATTACAGTGCTGCTGGGTACCAAGAATGCTTTGCGACTCGGTGAGTTCTGACGAGTCTGAGTACACAGAGACTGTGGAGTTATGTGAAATGGGTTTGCAGGCGTGTTCTTTGTTAGTTAAAGGTCCAGAAATGTGTGTAGTATTGCATGTTATCATTGTTGAGCTGTCTAGTCCCAGAAGTGTAGTGCCAGTTTACTAATCAGAGGTTTTGTCTGCAAGATTTAAAAAGTCAGTAGATAGTTAGCAGACTCTTTTTTTGTCTTTATCCCAATATATGAGATTTTGAGGTGCAATCATGATCAATACACAGTAACATGTAGGGATTTTTTTTTTTTTTTTACCAAATTCAGTAAAAGACTTGAAAGGGCATCACAAATAAAGCAGTTCCTTACATGTTTCTCCTTATTTGTATTATTACAAACTAAACTATGCCTATATATGTTATTATAACTTCTTTGTTATTGTAACTACATGTTATTTCCTCTTTAGTGGCCATTTCATTTTTGATGGCAAAGGAGTAGGCCTGTATAAGAATGGTAATGGTAGTCTGCATGTTTGATAAGTTTGTTTTATAAACACCACAAACCTCAAAGTTGGTCATTTTGAGAAAGATTATTAGTATTTAATGGACTTTTGCCTCAATGAACTCCTAATTACTGCTTATTAATAGTAAGGTAGTTGTTAAGTTTAGGTATTGGGTAGGATTAAGGGATAGGTAGAATACAGTCATGCAGAATAAGGCATACTACTAAACAGCCAATATCCTAGTATGCATGCTAATAAGCATATAGTTAATAGTGAGAATTGGACTCTAAAATAAAGTGTTACCCAATGCACTTATTGTGTACATATATGTTTTTCCATTGTACATTTAAAAACATACCTGCATATAATTACAACTGTGATTAATTTCACTGTTACACTCTTGATTACATATGGAAAGCTAGACATTGTGTATTCATTTATTTGTAATTACACTGTTGACCCTTCCCTTTACACCTTAAAGGGATAGTTCACCCAAAAATGAAAATTCTGTCATCATTTACTCACCCTCAAGTTGTTCCAAACCTGTATGAATTTCTATTTTCTGTTAAACACAAAAGAAGATATTTTTAAGAATATGGGTAACCAAAACAGTTGACGGTAGCCATTGACTATAGTATGAAAAAAAACAAATACTATGGAAGTCAATCAACTGTTTGGTTACCCATATTCAATATATATATATATATATATATATAATTTGTGCAGAAAATAGAAATTCATATAGGTTTGGAACAACTTGAGGATGAGTAAATGATGACAGTACCTATTTATTTATATGTACTGTAAGTACATAGACGCCTAATATAAAGTGTAACCACAAAACGTCATTTTAATGCATTCTCATTCATTGTAATACATTTGATTATCATTTAGATCAAGTGATCTTAATGGTTAATCAAGGATCCATTCTAGGGATAGTTTACCCAAAAATGAAAATTTACTCACCCTCAAGTTGTTCCAAACATGTATGAATTTCTTTCCTCTGCTGAACACAAAAGATGATATTTTGAAGAATGTCGGTAACCAAACAGTTGATGGACACCATTGACTTCCATAGTTTTTTTTTTTTCCATACTATGGAAGTCTGGTTGGTTCTTCAAAATATCTTCTTTTGTGTTCAGCAGAAGAAAGAAATTCATACAGGTTTTGAACAACTTGAGGGTGAATAAATGATGACAGAATTTTCATTTTTGGGTGAACTATCCCTTTAAGTATACATATACACTGCCCTCCAAAGGTTTGGAAACACCCCTGGCAAAGTGTGGTTTTGGACGATATCAGCATAAATCCTTATCATTTTTTGGTGCAAATACATTAAAGTAACTTGACATTATCATTGAAGACCAGCAATAATAATTTTCATTTTGATTACATAATAATGGCAATATATACATGTCAAAGTCAGACATGCCCCTTTGCCAGCTGTGATGCCTGGTTACTGGTTTAAACTTGGCCCAGGTTTGTAAAAGATTTTTGGGTCAGCACACGTTAATAGCTTCAACAATTGATTGCCAATTAAGTTTAGAATACAATGAACCAATTAGAACCCAGTTTAGGTCAGATAGCTGCTAATGGTGGATATTTTGATGAATCAAAAATTTAAGTTTTTTCTATGTATAAACTGTTTATGTAATAAAATATGTTTTCGTAGTTTGTGTTGTCCCTTATCAGTGCAAAATTATCACAAATTAAAAAAGATTCATGCCAATATTGTCCAAAACCCCACTTTTCTAGGGTGTTTCCAAACTTTTGGAGGGCAGTGTAGATTTTAATCTGGTTGGATTTTGTGTGTTTATAATACACAGAACCGCAGAGTTGATCATTTATGCATTTTATTTTCATATCATTTGCACAATACAGTGATTATTGAATGAAAGTCTGCCATTGTAGAAGGAAGCACAAGTCAACTTAATTGTGGATGTAAATATGTTGCAAAAAATGAAAGCTATATAGACAGAATTCTTCAGATGTAATCCAGCTTCAAAGTAATTTAAAAATAAGTTTTACAAAATAATAGGTAATAAATGTAGAAATCATTAAAATAAAGAGAAATTAAACATGAACTAAGTCTAAGTTGCTAAATTAGAAACAACTAAATGGTGGCATATACTTCTATTGTATCCTAACCTAGAATAGTTGAGCCCATATTATACAGTAAAAGCATATAAACACATTACATTCAAATGTGTGTACAGTATATTATTCTTAAAACCATAAGCACTATAGCATAACTGAGGGAGGTTACATAATCCCTTAATCAACATTTAACAACAACGGTGCAGATCTAACGACTCTCGAATGTGGTCAAATGTGAACTTTTTCTGTTGTCTTCGGTGAAGGAACCGTGATAAATCCAACCGATGAAGAACGACTGTTGGATTTGTGAGACCTGAAAGACAAATAATAGACAAATTGTAATTCTTCAAACAAAACAGCACATATTTTGTAGAGTTTGCTAATGAAACATTGGGTCTCATTCACTAATGATTACAAGTTGCATACTTACTGTATGTTTGAGCATGTGCAGCAAGATCTTCGAGTAAATCCCAGTGTGCCATTCACAACCAGTTGATACTCAAATACCTTTTATAAAGATCTAGACTATATTTGACTTCAATTTTAGAACCTATCCCAGTTTGTGCAACATTTTAGTTAAATAAATTTAGTCTGCCAGGACTACTTTTTTCTTTTTGAAGTGTCTATTTACATCAAGTGCAAATAGTCCACCTTGTTGGCAGAGGCTATTTACACTAACTCCGCCCAGTATTGTCTGACTGAGCCAGACAAAATTACAAAAGAAATCCTGCTGAAAACAGGAGCAGTTATGTGGAGAGTAAGGCTGGTAGCATTAGCTTTTGGCGCGACTGACCCGAGTTTGAATCTGCCTTTTCCCGAATTAATTTTTCTCCCTTTTCCTATCACATATAAGCTTGGAGTAGTGTTTATTTTAAATAAAAATCATCGAAAAGTGTAAATAAAGTGCAAAATGGGTATTTAATAGTGGGAATAAAGTGTTTATCTGGTAGGGTTAGAGACAGGGACAAGTAATGTCCCAATAAGATGGCATCTATTTATGATTTTAATAAATATAAATCATATACAATGAATATGTTGTTATTATTGCATACTGTTTTATAATATACTACAATACACTGAGGTGCAATCTATATAAATAGTATCTAACAACTATTTACACTTAGTGCAAAGAAAATACGGTTACACTTTATTTTACAGCGCCGTAGTTACATTGTAATTACTCAAATAAGTACTGAGTACTATTAATTAACTACATGTACTTACTATAGAATTACAGTTAGGGTTAGGGGTTGGTTTAGGGTTAGTTACTCATAATTATGCATAATTTACAGTTATTACTATAGTAAGTACATGTGGTAACGTGTAACTACAGCACTGTAAAATAAAGTGTTAACAAAAATACTGTTATTTTCACTTAGTGTAAATAGCAGTTAACATTATTTGCACTTAGTGCAAAGAAAATACTTTTTGTTGCTATTTACACAGTGTAAATAGCATCTATTGCTATTTGCACTTAATGCAAATAGCCGCTGCCTTTTTTTTTGTATGTGTGGTTTCAGTTAGTTCTAAATGTTATCCTAAACTTATAAGTGCAACTGCAAATGTTTTTACGAACAAATATGTGAACACGCAGTTAGTGAATGAGACCCATTGTCACAAGATATAACATCTTCACTCACGTTAGCTCATCCACGCTTTGAAAGTCATCAGGATGTTGAACACAACAGTCTTCAGAAGGAGAATTCTTAGCCAAAAGAGCCCCAGTGACATGAAGTTGATTTTTTCATCTGCGGAAATTAAATACAATTAGTATATCTATAGGGTTTACCATGTATTTTGTACAACCAAGCATGTATGCAGTACGATCCAGCACTAGTTTTTTAAAATGCTACTAGCCTTACAATCTGAAATCTATGGGAGTGTAGTTATTGTAATGTATGCACAGCAGACTATAAATGTGCTATTAAAATGGAAAACACTTACCGAATTCTATATCACTTTGACCGGATGATCCATCTGTACAGCCTTCTGAATGTGGAATAAAGCAGATTAATCTCTTGCAACCAAATATTTTATAGAATTAAGATAGGAATTATTATTATTATTATTATTATTACTACTATTGCATGTGATAATTCCTACCTGTTTCTTTGCAGTTTTCATCCGAAACATTCAAGGCAAAGATGCTGTAGTAGTTTTCATAGTCTTTGCCTGTATATCGCACTGATGTAAAATTCGTTAGTTCTACATCTGTATGGTTCGTGAAGTCAGTTGCCAGACATGACTCTCCAAATCTGTAGAATTGTGGTGCTTTTCTGTCTTCTGTAAAAATAGAAGAAGAAGAAAAAAAACCCGAACACATTAGTTTCATAAACAAAGTGTATGTGTTTAATGCAGACAAAAATTAGCCAATTACATTTTGTCATATGTAATTAGCTTTCATGGCAACTTAAATGGATTCGAAAGTACATTCACTGAAAATAAACATTGTAATTACATATGTCAAAAGCATTTTCATTTGAAATATTTTTTTCCAGACAGACATTTCAAATTAAAATGAAAAAAAAAAAAAGTCTTATTGTCGAAAATAACTTGAATGAATAGAATATAGAACAGAATAGTATATTTGCCTCAAATCAATGAGTCCAAAGTCATTTTACTTAACCAACATTTAAAATATTGATAATATGACAAATTCTTACCCTACTTCAAAAGTACAAACAGATTTTTCTAGGCCCACAGGCTGACACCTCATCTCAAAAACTCATTCAGACTTTCAATGTCAAAGTTTAGTTGTTTTCCAGAGAAAACCACTACTTTTTTATATAATGAAATGTAAATGTCACATTAGCAATTAAACATACTGTATGGGAAAACCCATAAGATATCATTAGTGCATAGCACCTTCTCTGTTCAGTAATGGAGACTGTATATTTATTAGCTTTCTGTTAGTTGAATTTATACCACAATGATCACACGGCCAACATAAATCAACTTAAACATGGAAACTTATTCAAGATCCAAACTCTTACTGACATGAACTAGTCTGGGTAATACAATGCTTCTAGCAGTTTTGCTGAGATGTAGAGAGCTTTTAATTACATCAACACAATTTGCCTAATGAATAGACTAGTTCATAATGGTTTATTCATATTTATAACCGCAATTAATAAAACAGTTTCAGACGTAAACTCTACATTGCTTTTAAGGATTTTGAGTTTATTTCTTTAGGATTTCTTTGCTGTAATGGGTAACGATTACATTTCCTGCTACTAGTCCAAATTTATAAGTTTTTATTATTAGAATCTTAAATGTCATTTAAAAGGTGTCACTTGTTTAAATTGGAAAATCCATGCCATTTTTTTTTTTTTTGCATGCAAGTTAAATTATTATAAAAAGATATATTATAATGTAGATTCTCATCCATATGTTGCTACTTACTTGAGTGCACAGATAAGTGTGTCCCTTTGCCAAATATGATTTTGTTAGCAGTGCTAGTCACACAATGATTGGCACACATATAATAATCCCATACATGTGGCCAAAATGACACATGCGTAATGTCCTATACTGTAAGTACTGTTATTCCTAACAAAATCAAAACAATATCAATATCAAGTTGTGTTTAATACAAATAAAACTTGACAGTCTTTTTTAGACACTTATCAAATTAACCAACTCAAAAGATGTTTGTACAGTATATCCATTCAGTAGTGCTAAACAAAAAGTAATTGAATATAACCTGTAATATTACATATAACACTTAAGACTTATTAGAAAGTGAATTATTACTGAAAGTTAATACATGTTGGTTAATCTAGGCTGTCAAATGTGCAGCTGACTGATTCCAATTTGTATTTCAATTTCTCAATTTAGCTATTTCGCCACATGAATAACTGAATTTATGAAAAATGCTTAAGAGGTACTACCAACAGTTACTTGGTAAAACATTCATTGTTGTTCATTCAAAAGTTGAAGTATGTTTGTGTGTTCAGATTATGTTAAAATGATGTTTTAAGTAGTGGTCTTGCAAATTTAGGAATATGAACGTTCGAGTAAAGTCAATCCGCTCTTTGTGTACTTTATCCAACCCTATTTTGAAAACAGTTACACAACATTATCAGAGTTCTTTAATTAAAATATATTATTCTCTTACTTGATTGTACTGTTAATTTTGTCCCTCCTCCAAAGACTATTTTAACGCTAGAAGTCACACTGATCGATATATCAGTACAAAAACCATTTGGATGGTACCCATGTATACTACATAAAACATAAGATAAACAAAGTAATTACAAATTTCCAATATGATCTGTAAGAAAGAGATATGAATCATATGGACATATTTTTCCCAATTTCGACAGTTATCCTTAAATCAAAGATCTGTACTACTGATTTGTACCTAAATGTTATTTAGGTATAAACGTGATGTTAAAATCTTTAAAAATATATTTGATATTTATTTGGACTACTGTCTGACAAAGCTGGACACTCCTGTAATTCTGTTTAAAGCACATCGTCTTTCTTTATTAAACGACTCGGTTTCCTGATGTTCAGATGAATTATTTCCAAACGAAAGTAAGGGTTTACTTACTGGTCTGTACAAATAAGTGAGTTCCCTTCGCAAATAAAATTCTGCCGAGGTTGTCATTCACACAGTGACTGTCAGTGTTATAAATACTTCAATAAACGGCGAGTCAAAACTTTTAATGTTAGAGCAACTCAGGGTTACACTTTATTTTGATGGTCCATTTTAGACATTCTACTAACTATAAGTAACTTTGCAACTACATGTCAACTAACTCTCATTAGAGTATTAGTAAACTGTAGTAGACCATTAGTAGACTGTTAGTTTAGGGTTAGGTGTCAGGGTTTGGGTTAGTAGAATAAGTTGAGATGTACGTAGTTGCAAAAAAATAATTGAATCCATAACTTACTCGATAACACACTGAGCTGAGTCCCTTGCCCAAATATCAGTTTGTATCCATTTTGAGTCACACAATTACAAACACCAACACAGAAATACATAGGAAACTCTTTCCTTTGACAGGTATAAAGACATGAGTTTTGTAATTTGACATTACAGTAAATTCTATTAATAATTAGATTAATTTAAAAACATTTTCTGAAAACTTGTGATATTTGGTGGTACAGTAAATTAAATATTAAATTTAATATTAAATTTAAAACTACTCATGACTCTAAAGATAGATACCAAATCCTATGAAAATAATATTCTATTATTATATATTATAATATTTAAAGGGTTTTACTCACTCGCTTCTACATAGAGTTGTGTCCCCTTCCCAAATATTATTTTGTCATTATTGTTATTCACACAGTGGTTAGTAGTGGGATCATAACTTCCATGAGTATCAGACACATCCTCTGTCATGTTAGATTTTACATCAACTATAATGATTCTCTTCTATATTAAAGCGATTTTTCATTTTTATGGACTTGTGGCACAAGTGCAACTTTGAAATTTATTCAGTCCATTAATTTGAACTAGCAGATAGGCCTACTCTTTCTTTATTAAATTAACCGATTTCCTTATTTCATTTTTTTTTTTTTTAAAAATCTGAGGTTACGATGAATTATTTCCAAAAGAAAGTAAGGTTTTACTTACTGGTCTGTACAAATAAGTGAGTTCCCTTCGCAAATAACATTTTGCCATAGTTGTCATTCACACAGTGACTGTCAGTGTTATAAATACTTCAATAAACAATGAATCAAAACTTCAGTGTTCGTTTTGATGTTAGAGCAACTCAGTAATGCAGTTAAATTAAAAGTGTGTCAAATTAATAATTGCATAGATTTAATTTAAATAAATAAATGACATTAAATAAAACGAGCTGTGAAAATCTCATGTAAGTCCTATACGACTACATGTCTTATCGGTGGATTAGTGAAAAGAACGTGTGTAATATCCATTAGAGTAAACTGTAAATAACTGTATTCATAACTTACTCGATAACACACTGAGCCGAGTCCCTTGCCCAAATATCAGTTTGTCTGTATTTCGAGTCACACAATTACAAACACCAACACAGAAATACATAGGAAACTCTTTCCTTTGACATTACATTAAATTCTATTAATAATTAGATTAATAACTAAAGTCTGTGGATGAAGTGGGTTTTAAAAACATCTTCTGAAAACTTTGGTGGTAAATTTAGTAAATTTAATATTAAATTTCACTACTTTTGACTTTTAGATTAGATAGCAGATTAGATACCAAATCCTATGAAAATAAAATGCTATTATTATTAAATATTGTAATATTTAAATGGTTGTACTCACTTGCTTCTACATAGAGTTGTGTCCCCTTCCCAAATATTATTTTAATATTGTCATTCACACAGTGGTTAGTAGTGGGATCATAACTTCCATGAGTAGCAGACACATCCTCTATCATGTTAGATTCAACATCAACTTAATAACTATAATGATTTTCTTCTATATTAAAGGGATTTATAATGAATAATAATAATAATAAATATTTATGTTTATGGACTGGTAGCACAAATGTATTATTATTTTGGTGCCTGCTTTGTTGTTGAGCCCAGAATTCACGCAATGGTTTTGTTTGATACTTTTTTCCTTTTATATTTGTCAGTTTACTTTTTTGGTTTAGTTACGCCAACATCACTGAACAGAATTGTTTGATAGTTTATATCATAAATCTATTCATAATGCATTTTGACAAAGGTAATTCTACATTTATAACACAATCAAAGTCACGGTTGGTTGATGAAATGATGGGTTTATCAGAGAATAAATTCAATACTAAGATTAAAGTACAACTTACTGGTTTGTACGAGAAGTTTTGTCCCATTGCCAAAGATAATTTTTTGTCCAGGATTCACACAGTCATTGGCCATATACTAAAAACTAGCAATATCCTGATAACAAAAGCAATTCTGTCACAATCCCTCTTTAATAAAATGTAGTGTGAAAACTTTAAAGAAGGAACGACATCCATTTATATCAATGTTTAGTGGGGTACAATAAAAACTGTTTTTAACTGTTACGTTTCTACGACAAAAGAATAGTTGTTGTTCCTAAAGTTTACAACAAGCTGTCAGTTTTGAATGTATTTATCTGGGAATTAAGTATGATATTCATAAAGGATAAATACTTTTACATCTTTTTAAAAAGATCATGAGATTACTACTGATTTATTGTTCTAATCATAAAAAGTCCATATTTCATTTTAAAAAAGGTATGCGATATTTGAGAGAAGTGAGCCACACTTACTTGAAAACACAGTTAGTTTAGTGCCTTTTCCAAATATAATTTTCACTCCACTTTGAGTCACACAGATGTTGACCATGAACACATAACTGCTGCTCAACATGATCAAGTATGTTTTCATTTCTTCAACTGGGATAAAAGTTATTATTATCATATAAAATCTAATTTAGAAATAATTATAAATTTATCAGTTAAATGTCAGCTTTATTATAAAGATTGTATTGATGTCGTTTGGGGTTACTACAATAAATGGCTATTATTGTTGATGTTACATGAATTGATGATCCCAAAGATTTGTATTATGGTTATGTGATTTTTAGAATTTTAGAGATAAAACTTACTTGCTTGTACTGTAAGTTTGGTCCCCTTGCCAAAGATCATCTTATATTGATTATTCACACAGCTATTGACAGTGAACCAAAAACCAATCCTAACAGTGTGTCCATGGACTGTGTCTTTCAGTCCTTAAAAAACTGTTTGTTCTTGTGCAAGAGGTATTTATAATTAAATCAAACTACTAGACTTGACTATCAAGTATTAAACATCATTGAACTCATAATACATTACAAGTATTAAAAAATATATATTTTGTTACAAGCAATACGAGCCATTAAATGCCAAATAAACTCCCTACAAGAATATGGTCTTATGATCATTTGAAAAATTAACTCACTTGAAGTAATTGTTAGTTTGGTGCCCGTCCCAAATATGATCTTGTTGCCCCCAGGATTCACACATCAGTAAAGCACAGTACATTTATTCTCAGTCCAATATGGACTGTTGTACGCTGGATACATTTATATTAAACTCATTTTTGAGATATTATTCATTTCTACAAATAAACAAAAATACAGTCTGAAGCTTTAGACAAATCTAATAAAATTCTGTTGAGTTGTGTTCTTTGAAAATTATGTTGACAGCATGTTTTTGGTGGTTTTTGTTTGTATTTAGTTTTGTTTGTTTGCTTGTTTGTTTTTGCATAATCAAAATGGCAATACATTAGTTGTGTTTACTAGCAGTTTTATCAGAAATACCTCTACATTACATTATTTGCTTTTCTATAACATAAATATGAGATAAATAGCAGTTTTAAATAAACATTTTATGCATAAAATTAAATATTGGTATGAATATTGGATGTTGTCACTTACTTGACTGTACAATGAGTTTTGTTCCTTTGCCAAATGATATTCTAATCTGATCATTCACACAGTCATTCATCATGTATAAAAAAGCATCGACATCCTGATGGTACTGAACAACAGAGAGAAGATTTTACAACAATGGAATAAAGATTCACCTTAAAACCTAAATAGTTGATTGTTGTTCCAATTTTAACACAAAATTGAGGTTATATTTTAGTGTTGGGCCCGAGTCCATCATGTCGAGTACGGGTCAAGTCGAAGCCCTTAACCAACTTTGAGTGAGAGATGACATATTGACATATATTATAATATTAACCGGTTGTACTCACTTGCTTCTACATAGAGTTGTGTCCCCTTCCCAAATATTATTTTCTCATTATTGTTATTCACACAGTGATTAGTAGTGGGATCATAACTTCCATGAGTAGCAGACACATCCTCTATCATGTTAGATTTTACATCAACTATAATGATTCCCTTCTATATTAAAGGGATTTTTCATTCATAAAAAAAAAATTATGGACTGGTAGCACAAGGGTAATTTTGATATAAATGTGCATCCCTATAAAGTACTTTAGATACACAAACACTTCTGTCTCTTTAAAGTTCTCAGCATTTTTAGAGCAGCCATCTTTCAATATGCCTGACAAATGTATAAATACTGAATATATTGAACAATGTGAAAAAAAAAAGATAAAAACAACTTACTGGAATGTATTATTATGTTGGTGCCTGCCCCAAATATGAGTTTGTTGTTGAACCCAGTATTCACACAATGGTTTTGTCTTGCACTTTTACCCTTTCTACTCAAGGCCTTTATGTTTGTCAGTTTTTTGGTTTAGTTACACCAAAGTCCAACATCACTGAACAGAACTGCTTGATAGTTTACTTGATAAACCTATAATAATGCATTTTGACAAAAGTAATTATACATTTATAACAAAATCAAAATCATAGTTGGCTGATGAAATAATGGGTTTATCACAGAATAAATGATCCTCGAATTAAAGATTCTTACTGTACCATCATGCTAATAGAATTTATTTAGTCCATTTATTTGGACTACTGTGTGACAAAGCTGGACACTCCTTTAGAGCTGTTTAAAATTCATAGTCTTAATTACTTGATTTCCTTATTTTGTTTTTTAATCTGATGTTCAGATGAATTGTTTCCAAACAAAAGTAAGGTTTTACTTACTTGTCTGTACAAATAAGTGAGTTCCCTTCGCAAATAACATTTTGCCAGAGTTGTCATTCACACAGTGACTGTCAGTGTTATAAATACTTCAATAAACAATGAATCAAAACTTCAGTGTTCGTTTTGATGTAAGAGCAACTCAGTAATGCAGTTAAAATATGTGTGTCAAATTAATAATTGCATAGATTTTAACCATTGAAAGCGGCCATTTTTCAATGTGCCTGACAAATATATACATACTGTCAGTTTACTTTTTTGGTTTAGTTACGCCCAAGTCCAACATCACTGAACAGAACTGTTGATAGTTTACATCATAAATCTACTGCATTTTGTTTTTCCTTTTACAATACAATCAAAGTCACGGTTGGTTGATGAAATGATGGGTTTATCACAGAATAAATTCAATACTAAGATTAAAGTACAACTTACTGGTTTGTACAAGAAGTTTTGTCCCATTGCCAAAAATAATTTTTTGTCCAAGATTCACACAGTCATTGGCCATATACTAAAAACTAGCAATATCCTGATAACAAAAGCACTGCAAGCAATTCTGTCACAATCCCTCTTTAATAAGATGCAGTGTGAAAACTTTAAAGAAGGAACGACACCCATTTATATCAATGTTTAGTGGCGTAGAATAAAAACTGTTTTTAACTGTTACGTTTCTAAGACAAAAGAGTAGATGTTGTTCCTAAAGTTCACAACAAGCTGTCAGTTTTGAATGTATTTATCTGGGAATTAAGTATGATATTCATAAAGGATAAATACTTTTACATCTTTTTAAAAAGATCATGAGATTACTATTGATTTATTGTTCTAATTATAAGAAGTGCATATTTCATTAAAAAGTATGCAATATTTGAGAGAAGTGAGCCACACTTACTTGAAAACACAGTTAGTTTAGTGCCTTTTCCAAATATAATTTTCAATCCGCCTTGAGTCACACAGCTGTTGACCATGAACACATAACTGCTGCTCAACATGATCAAGTATGTTTTCATTTCTTCAATTGGATTATCATCTAAAATCTAATTTAGAAATAATTTAATTTATCAGTTAAACTTCAGCTTTATTAAAACGATTGTTTGATGTTGTTTGGATGTACTATAAATGGCTATTATTGTTGATGTTACATGAATTGATGATCTCAAAGGTTTGTATTACAGTTAAGATGAAGTACTAGTTCATTTTTTTTCTTTTAACAGTTTAATAGTATTATTAGAAGTTTTGAGGGGAAAAAAAAAAAAAAAAAAAAAAAAACTTACTTGCTTGTACTGTAAGTTTGGTCCCCTTGCCAAAGATCATCTTATATTGATTATTCACACAGTTATAGACTGTGTACCAAAAACCAATCCTAACAATGTGTCCATGGACTGTGTCTTTCAGACCTTAAAAAACTGTCTGTTTTTGGTATTTATGATGCAATCAAACTACTAGACTATCAAGTATTAAACATCTTTGAACTAATAATACATAAGTATTAAAAACATATTTTGTTACAGGATACATAGTAAAAGTATCACTCTTTGCATGTTTTGTCTGAATGTTGGCAAACAGATGTTCATATTATCCCGTGTTTATTCTGTGATATCTGACTGATTACAGATCATTTTGAGAGCTATAAGTGAATAAAATATAACACTCATTTGACACTATACTAATTTTGAGTCATGTGAACTTCTAATATTACACTCATCTATACTATACTCATAATTACGTTCTATTATATTCAATTTTAAAATATTGAAATTAACATTCTTAAGCAATACCAGTGATTAAACGCCAAATAAACTCCCTACAAGAATATGGTCTTATGATCATTTGAAAAATTAACTCACTTGAAGTAATTGTTAGTTTGGTGCCCGTCCCAAATATGATCTTGTTTCCAGGATTCACACATCAGTAAAGCACAGTACATTTATTCTCAGTCCAATATGGACTGTTGTACGCTGGATACATTTATATTAAACTCATTTTTGAGATATTATTCATTTCTACAAATAAACAAAAATACAGTCTGAAGCTTTAGACAAATCTAATAAAATTCTGTTGAGTTGCGTTCTTTGAAAATTATGTTGACAGCATGTTTTTGGTGGTTTTTGTTTGTATTTAGTTTTGTTTGTATTTTTTTTGTTTTTGCATAATCAAAATGTCAATACATTAGTTGTGTTTACTAGCAGTTTTATCAAAAAAATACCTCCAATTACATTATTTGCATAAATATGAGATAACTAGCATTTTTAAAAAAAACATTTTATGCGTAAAGTGAAATATTGGTATGAATATTGGATGTTGTAACTTACTTGACTGTACAAGAAGTTTTGTCCCATTGCCAAAGATAATTTTACGTCCAGCATTCACACAGCCATTGGCCATATACTAAAAACTAGCAATATCCTGATAACAAAAGCACTGCAAGCAATTCTGTCACAATCCCTCTTTAATAAGATGCAGTGTGAAAACTTTAAAGAAGGAACGACATCCATTTATATCAATGTTTAGTGGCGTAGAATAAAAACTGTTTTTAACTTTTACGTTTCTAAGACTAAAGAATAGTTGTTGTTCCTAAAGTTTACAACAAGCTGAAGGTTTTGAATGTATTTATCTGGGAATTAAGAATGATATTAATAAAGGATAAGTATGATATTACAAGAAAAATGATGAAGTACTAATTCTTGGATAAATACCTTTGCATCTTTTTAATAAGATCAGGAGATTACTGTTGATTTATTGGTCTAATCATAAAAAGTGCTTATTTCATAAAAAGGTATGTGATATTTGAGAGAAGTGAGTCACACTTACTTGGAAACACAGTTAGTTTAGTGCCTTTTCCAAATATAATTTTGTATCCGCCTTGATTCACACAGCTGTTGACCATGAACACATAACTGCTGCTCAACATGAAGTATGTTTTCATTTCTTCAATTGGATTATCATCTAAAATCTAATTTAGACATAATTTAACTAATTTATCAGTTAAATGTCAGCTTTATTCCAAATATTGATGTTGGATGTACTACAATAAATGGCTATCATTGTTGATGTTACATAAATTGTTGATCCCAAAGGTTTGTATTACGGTTAAGATGATGGAAACCCTAAGAACTACTTCATTTGTTCTTTTTACATGCAGTCTAAGCTAGTATTTTTTTCTTTTTACACAGTCTGAGTTGATTAAAATAAAATAAAAAAAGCTTTTTAAACTCCACTCTGATATCTGTGTCTTTTCCAAAGACATCAGTCCAATTATCTGATCTACTCATATTTTACAAGAATGCTAATTTTCCACTACACTCTATTTAAAATACAATAGAGAACATTATATGATAATGTCTGTAAAAATATTTAGAAAACCTATCATCACTTGCATATTATCTATTGCATAAATTGTATAGTTTGTTTTTTGCAGCAGTTTAATATTATTATTTGAATTTTAGAGATAAAACTTACTTGCTTGTACTATAAGTTTGGTCCCCTTGCCAAAGATCATCTTAAATTGATTATTCACACAGCTATCGACTGTATACCAAAAACCAGTCCTAACAGTGTGTCCATGGACTGTGTGTCTTTCAGTCTTTGAAAATAACTATAAAGCGCACACTTATCATAAATGAGAAATATTTTGCTACTATTATCCTGAAGCTAACAATTAGAACTAAATTTGCTCAGCAGTGTTTGTTTTTGGTATTTATGATGCAATACTAGACTATCAAGTATTAAACATCTTTGAACTAATAATATATTACACGTATTAAAAACATATTTTGTTACAGGATACATAGTAAAAGTATCACTCTTTGCATGTTTTGTCTGAATGTTGGCAAACAGATGTTCATATTATCCCGTGTTTATTCTGTGATATCTGACTGATTACTGATCATTTTCAGAGCTATAAGTGAATAAAATATAACACTCATCTAAGAATAAACAGATTTCATGACATGCGAACTTCTAATATTACACTCATCTATACTATACTCATAATTACGTTCTATTATATTCAATTTTAAAATATCTAAATTAACATTGTTAAGCAATACCAGCCATTAAATGCCAAATAAACTATATATATGGTCTTATGATCATTTGAAAAAATAACTCACTTGAAGTAATTGTTAGTTTGGTGCCCGTCCCAAATATAATCTTGGTGCCTTGATTCACACATCAGTAAAGCACAGTACATTTATTCTCAGTCCAATATGGACTGTTGTACGCTGGATACATTTATATTAAACTCATTTTTAAGATATTATTCATTTCTACAAATAAACAAAAATACAGTCTGAAGCTTTAGACAAATCTAATTTGTTGCGTTCTTTGAAAATTATGTTGACAGCATGTTTTTGGTGGTTTTTGTTTGTTTTGTTTGTTTGTTTTTGCATAATCAAAATGGCAATACATTATTTGTTTTTTATAACATAAATATGAGATAAATAGCATTTTTAAATAAACATTTTATGCACAAAATTAAATATTGGTATGAATATTGGATGTTGTCACTTACTTGACTGTACAATGAGTTTTGTTCCTTTGCCAAATGATATTCTAATCTGATCATTCACACAGTCATTCATCATGTATAAAAAAAGCATCGACATCCTGATGTTACTGAACAACATAGAGAAGATTTTACAACAATGGAATTAAGATTCACCTTAAAACCTAAATAGTAGATTGTTGTTCCAATTTCAACACAAAACTGAGGGTATATTTTAGTGTTAGGCCCGAGTCCATCATGTCGAGTACGGGTCGAGTCGAAGCCCTTAACCAACTTTGAGTGAGAGATGTTTATTGATGTCTTGTTTTCTTAATTTTATGTTGTTACTTATTTTTCTTTCATGTTACATTCGACTGTAATCGGTAAAATTGCGGAGTCTATAATGTCCGAGTTCACGTCAAGTTCAAGTCCACCCGAGTGTGTCCGGGTCCAAGTTCATTCATTATTTCAGTCCAAGTCCGAGTCCAAGTACCCCAACTCTAGTATTTTTTTCTTTCACTATCATAAACGTATTTTTGAGGAATAAAGACCATCAATATATCATTGTATAACTATTGTCACAAGGTATCAAGTCGCACAAAAGTCATTTATAAGTTCAAACTTGACATCTTGCCCTGATATATTTGGAAGCGATCACATAAAAGACCATATTGACTGTGCACAACTATTACGTTTTAGACTACTACAGTAATATCACAATTCTTTTCATCAGTTTATCAATTTGGTTTCAATAATGGCATTCAAGCATTCATACTAAGAATAAAGTACAACTTACTGGTTTGTACAAGAAGTTTTGTCCCATTGCCAAAGAAAAGTTTTTGTCCAGCATTCACACAGTCATTGGCCATATACTAAAAACTAGCAATATCCTGATAACAAAAGCACTGCAAGCAATTCTGTCACAATCCCTCTTTAATAAAATGCAGTGTGAAAACTTTGAAGAAGGAACGATTTATATCAATGTTTAGTGGTGTAGAATAAAATCTGTTTTTAACTGTTACGTTTCTACGACAAAAGAGTAGTTGTTGTTCCTAAAGTTTAAAACAAGCGGTCAGTTTTGAATGTATTTATCTGGGAATTAAGCATGATATTACAAGAAAAATGATGAAGTACTAATTCCCGGATTAATATCTTTACATCTTTTTAAGAAGATTAGGAGATCACTGTTGATTTATTGTTCTAATAATAATAATCATACTGCTCTTATAAACAACATAAAAATGTGCGCATTTCATTTTAAAAAAGGTATGCGATATTTGAGAGAAGTGAGCCACACTTACTTGAAAACACAGTTAGTTTAGTGCCTTTTCCAAATATAATTTTGAATCCACTTTGAGTCGCACAGCTGTTGACCATGAACACATAACTGCTGCTCAACATATAATCACCAATTGGGATACAAGTTATCACCTAAAATCTAATTTAGAAATAATACTATAATTTATCTGTTAAGTATCAGCTATACTACCAAATACTGTATTAATGTTGTTTGGATGGCTATTATTGTTGATGTTACATCTTGGCCTAATATACTTATAAGTGATCGCATAAAAGGCCATTTTAACTGTGTACAACTATTACATTTTAGACTACTAAAGTAAGATCACAATTTTTTCGTCAATTTTCCACAGTGCAATTTAGCGTCATATGAATGTTAAGTCTATAATACTCATTAATAATGGGAAAATAATGGGAATACAGCTTTAAAAAAACATTAAATAAAAAAGCAAGCTTTATCTACACTTACTTGAAAGCACAGTGAGTTGAGTGCCTTTTCCAAAAATGATTTTGTTAATTCCTTGAGTCACACAGTGGTTCATTCGACCACGTAAACATGTTGCCTATACTCTCCTCACGTTGAAGTCCAACATTAAGGGCTTTTATTTGTTTGATTGGAATCTAATTCAACAGTTTATTGGTGACTTTCACTTTAGGGTATACATATTTGGAAAGCATACTATCAATTGTACAACTATAAAGGTCATACAAGCTACAGTAGCAATAAATATGTATTGGATTATATCAATATACAGTTATCTATTATTATACAGACTTATAAGGATGTAAGTGCTCTTTGTGTATTGTATTTCTCTGAAGTCAGCAATATATGGAGGCAGTTATGGTTTAAAGTCATATAAAAGGTTCTAATTTTTCATGTGAAACAAAAGTTTTAGCTAAAGTAGATCAAAATCAGATAGAAGCCATTGTGTATTATTACTAACAATTAAGTAGTTTGATTGTTTTAATGAAAATATCAGAATTGCCAATGTTTTTTTTGTTTTTTTTTTAAGTTTTAAAATGACTGCACCTCTTTTTCTTAGTTTACTGTAAGTAGCAGCAAACTTACTTGAATCAACTGTTAGTCTGGTGCCTTTTCCAAATACGATCTTTTCGTAGCCAGCATTCACACATTAGTACAGCATGGTACATTTACCCAGAATACAACTTTAGCCAACCTCTTGTTTGGTGTATATTTCATAGTGCATTTTTGACTGTACTTGAATCGATTTTGAATATTTAGCATTAACTTTTTTTTTTATCCAACCAAACTGCATAAAATTAAGTAATTAACTGTATAATTTGGAAAAATCTTCACTTACTTGACTGTACTATGACTTTGGTCCCCTTACCAAAGAAAATCTTAAATCCTCCATCATTCACACAGTCATTGACCATATAGCGAAAACAGGTAGAACAATACATGAAACACTTTAAACTGTATTATAATAGTATACTATATTAATATTTAATGTGGCTGGCATGACTTTTAGTTGTACAATTTATAGTATGCTTTTCAAATATGTATACTTTTAAGTGAAAGTCACCACTAAACTGTTGAATTATTGAATATATGCATTTGGGAAGCACTCTTCATCTTTTTAGGTTTAAAAGAAATATATTAAGGATGATTTTTTTTTTTATATTATACTAAACTATTGTATCTGATGAATCAAAATATCTTACTTGAAGTAACAATGAGACTGGTGCCGATCCCAAATATGATCTTGTTGTTCCCAATATTCACACATCGGTATAGTACAGTACATTTACCCACACGTTTGGCAGGTAAGGTCCCATCTTTTGGGGGTTATTATTATATTTTATTTTTAGATATGACTATAAAATTTTGTAAGAAACGAATAGTGAAACTGAATATGATAATGAAAAGCAAATAATTTTGATTAAAAAAAACTACCAGACTAACCATTAGCAAATGTATTGAATGTAATGTTGTGAACTTTAAAGAATTCATTATCTTGACTGTTTGTCAACATCACATATACTTTTACATCACAAACATTTTTCATGTTTGTTGAATGATTGAGTTCAATTTTAAACAAGTAAAAGCACAGATTTGGTGTTTTTTGGACATGAGTCTGAACGGACCTCTAAAAGGTTAGTATTTGTTCATGTTGACTGTCAGAAATGCATTACTTACTCGTCTCCACAACAAGTTTAGTTCCTTTCCCAAAGATAATCTTATTCACAGTCACACACCGTTTGACTATGTGCCAAAAACGAATGCCTTTCAATATTTACTTAATACTGCAATTTTCCATAAACTCTCAACAATACAGTTTGTGCATTAATGCAAGCTACTTTTGGTAAGAATTATATTAACATATAACAGAAGTTACTTACAATAGACTGTAAGTTTCATATTTGTCAAACCAAAATCATTTTTACCTGTAGCTGTCATGAAACATAATTAATATAATTTTTGTAGTGAAGTTATGAGTCTTTTGATCAATTGAAAATTATACAACTGGTGTCTAATTATAATTTAACTAGCAACAGTAATATATGAACATGAAAGTTTTTGTGAAGAATGGCAATATAATTGTATCAATAACTATGATTATTTGCATTAATAATAAACTACTCAATGTCATTTAAGTTTCAAATGCTCTGAACTTACTTGCTTCTATGATGAGTTTTGTTCCTTTACCAAAGAAAATCTTGTTGGCATTATTATTCACACAGACATTGAGCGTGAAGCAAAAACTCGTGTCATATTTCAATCAGGCCATAATTCACATGATAGTGAATTCATCTATTTACATGAAAATCTGATTAATTTAACTGACTGATTGAAGTAATTAACTGTATAATTTGGAAAAATCTTGACTTACTTGACTGTACTATGACTTTGGTCCCCTTACCAAAGTAAATCTTATATCCATCATTCACACAGTCATTGACCATATAGCGAAAACAAGGAGCACAATACATGAAACCCTATTATAATAGTAAAATATATTAATATTTAATGTTACTGTAGCTGGTATGACCTTTAGAGTTGTAAAATTTATAGTACGGTTTTCAAATATGTATACTTTTAAGTGAAAGTCACCATTAAACTGTAGAATTATTGAATATACTGTATGCATTTGGGAAGCACTTTGATTTATGCAAATATTAATTATGGATTTGTGTGTTTTTTATAATGATCCTTTCTCTTCATCTTTTTTAGGTTTAAATAAAATATGTTAAGGATCATATTTTTATTATACAAAACAATGTTATCTTTTGAATCAAAATATCTTACTTGAAGTAACAATGAGACTGGTGCCGATCCCAAATATGATGTTGTTCCCTCTATTCACACATCGGTACAGTACAGTACATTTACCCACAGTACACGTTTGGACAGTAAGGTCCCATCTTTTGGGGGTCAATATATTATATTTTTAGATAGGACTATACAATTTTGTAAGAAAAGAATAGTGCAACTGATTATGATAATGATAAGTAAATAATTTAGATTAAAAAAAACTAACCATTAGCAAATGTATTTTTGTGAAATTTTAAGAATTCATGATCTTTTGTTTGAATGATTGAGTTCAATTTTAAACAAGTAAAAACACAGATTTGGTGTTTTTTGGACATGAGTTTGAACTGACCTCTAAAATGTTAGTATTTGTTCATGTTGACTGTCAGAAATGCATTACTTACTCGTCTCCACAACAAGTTTGGTTCCTTTCCCAAAGATAATCTTATTCACATTCACACACCCTTTGACTATGTGCCAAAAACTAAAGACTTCCAGCTCTTTTACATACTGTATGGAATTAAACCATCTCTACAGATTACAGTATAACAAGTCAAATCTAGCTAGATTAATCAGTACTAATTTCATACTCACTTGTTTCAACTGTCTATTTAGTTTCTTCTCCAAACACTACTTTCCACTGTGTTTATGTATTATGAGGAATGATATATGAAGACAAATTTTAAATAAATTAACACAGCAAGTCTTAAACTTAATAAATTGAAAGGATAACTTACTGTTTTCTATGATAAGCTCTGTCCCTGTTGCAAAGATAATTTTATCGCCCCTAGTCACACATGGACAGACTTGGTTACAAAAACTTACTGACTTGATCGTGTAATATTTTTGTTTATTATCTTTAGAAGAGCATATTCTAATTATAATTTTGGAGCCAGTTTAGCCCTACATTATATTTTAAAGCTGCTCATAATGGCGTTAGAAATCAAAAAGAGCGATAAGACTATAAAACTCACTTGTTTGTACGACAACTTTGGTCCCCTTTCCAAAGAACATTTGATACCCAACATTCACACAATCATTTGCCATGAACTAAAAACTTTACTCAAATTCTGACACTATTGACAAATAAATTCCAACAATACACACTTACAGTTTCACTTAAGTATATGACTATTTAGGAGTAACAAACACTTGTTGAGTGTTTAATTATACTTCGATAACGGAAATGGTTTGTTTTTAGGAGGATTTTAAATCATTTAATTTAAATAAGATTTTATCAAACTATCCTGTGATTAAGCTGCAATCTGAAAATATATTATAAAACTACATTATATATTATATGACTAATTACAAAACACCACTGATTATAACATTAAGTAGTTTTGCATATCATTATCTTTTTCTTACTTTAATGTCTTTTTATTCATTTAGCAATGCAAACTTACTTGTCTCTACAGTGAGTATTGTCCCCGTCCCGAAGATTATCTTTTGAGCATTATTCACACATGGGCTGGGTCCATTACAAAAACCATCTAGCCTCATCTGGAGTGTTGTGAGCTTTTTTATTATTATTTTATGTAATAAATTAAATAAATGCAAGTACTTTAGCAACCACTATCAGATGTAATCACACTGGGGTTTTTTTGTTTGTTTTGCAATAATATTTCACTTTTAAAAGACTTTTCTGCTAAACAGTGATTTTCTTTAGCACTATTTGAAGGTAATGTTAAAGAATGGTGAAAAAATAAAAACTCACTTGAATTAATAGTTAATTTTGTCCCAGAACCAAATGTCATCTTGCCAAGTCCTTGATTCACACAGCATATACACTCACTACAGTAACTTGTGTCTGCTATTGATAACTTATCGTGTATGAATACTTGTTAAATATTTACTTAAAACAGTGATTTTCCATAAACTCTCAACAATACAGTTTGTGCATTAATGCAAGCTACTTTTGGTAAGAACATATATTAACATAGGACAGAAGTCACTTACAATAGACTGTAAGTTTCATATTTGTCAAACCAAAATCATTTTTACGTGTAGCTATCATGAAACATAATTAATATAATTTTTGTAGTGAAGTTATGAATCTTTTTATCAACTGAAAATTATACAACTGGTGTCTAATCATAATTTAACTAGCAACAGTAATATATGAACATGAACGATTAGGTCCATTAACGTTTTTTTGAAGAATGGCAGTATAATTGTATCAATAACTATGATTATTTGCATTAATAATAAACTACTCAATGACATTTAAGTTTCAAATGCTCTGAACTTACTTGCTTCTATGATGAGTTTTGTTCCTTTACCAAAGAAAATCCTGTTGCCATTATTCTTCACACAGACATTGAGCGTGAAGCAAAAACTCATGTCATATTTCATACAGGCTATAATTCACATAATACACATTACATATGATAGTGAATTAATCTTTTTAAAATGAAAATCTGATTAACTTAACTGACTGATTGAAGTAATTAACTGTACTTCATCTTTTTAGGTTTAAAAGAAATATGTTAAGGATCATATTTTTTATTATACAAAACAATGTTATCTTTTGAATCAAAATATCTTACTTGAAGTAACAATGAGACTGGTGCCGATCCCAAATATGATCTTGTTCCCACTCTTCACACATTGGTACAGTACAGTACATTTACCCACAGTACACGTTTGGACAGTAAGGTCCCATCTTTTGGGGGTCAATATATTATATTTTTAGATATGACTATACAATGTTGTAAGAAAAGAATAGTGCAACTGATTATGATAATGATAAGCCAATAATTTAGATAAAAAAACTAACCATTAGCAAATGTATTTTTGTGAACTTTTAAGAATTCATGATCTTTTGTTTGAATGATTGAGTTCAATTTTAAACAAGTAAAAACACAGATTTGGTGTTTTTTGGACATGAGTTTGAACTGACCTCTAAAATGTTAGTATTTGTTCATGTTGACTGTCAGAAATGCATTACTTACTCATCTCCACAACAAGCAAAAACTTGTGTCATATTTCATACAGGCCATAATTCACATGATAGTGAATTAATCTTTTTACATGAAAATTTGATTGACTTAACTGACTGAAGTAATTAACTGTATAATTTGGAAAATCTTAACTTACTTGACTGTACTATGACTTTGGTCCCCTCACCAAAGTAAATCTTAAATCCAGCATTCACACAGTCATTGACCATATAGCGAAAACAGGTAGAACAATACATTTAGAGTTTCACTTAAGTATATGACTATTTACGATGAACAAACACTTGTTGAGTGTTTAATTATACTTTGATAATGTATCAAAGTATAAAATATCAAAATGTTCTGTGATTAAGCTGCAATCTGAAAAATATATTATAAAACTACATTTTTACTTTAATGTCTTTTTATTCATTTAGCAATGCAAACTTACTTGTCTCTACAGTGAGTATTGTCCCCGTCCCGAAGATTAACTTTTGAGTATTAGTCACACATGGGCTGGGTCCATTACAAAAACCATCTAGCCTCGTTTATAGTGATGTGAACTTTAAGTTATATTATTATTATTATTATTTTATGTAATAACTTAAATCAATGCAAGTACTTTAGCAACCATTGTCAGATGTAATCACACTGGGGTTTTTGTTTTTGTTTTGTAATAATATTTCACTTTTAAAAGACTTTTCTGCTAAAGAGTGATGATTTTCTTTAGTACTATTTTTACGTTAATGTATAAGAATGAAAAAATAAAAACTCACTTGAATTAACAGTTAATTTTGTCCCAGAACCAAATGTCATCTTGCCAAATCCTTGATTCACACAGCATATACACTCACTACAGTAACTTGTGTCTGCTATTGATAACTTATCGTGTATGAACACTTGTTAAATATTTACTTAATACTGTACTTTTCAATAAACTTTCAACAATACAGTTTGTGCATTAATGCAAGCTACTTTTGGTAAGAATTATAGGTGCAAAAGTCCCTTACAATATAGACTCGAAGTTTCATATTTGTCAAACCAAAAACTTTTTTACGAGTAGCTGTCATAAAAAAATAATAAATATAATTTTTGCTATGAAGTTATGAATCTTTTTATCAATTGAAAATTATACAACTGGTGTCTAATTATAATTTAACTAGCAACAGTAATATATGAACATGAAAGTTTTTGTGAAGAATGGCAGTATAATTGTATCAATAACTATGATTATTTGCATTAATAAACTACCCAATGACATTTAAGTTTCAAATGCTCTGAACTTACTTGCTTCTATGATGAGTTTTGTTCCTTTACTAAAGAAAATCTTGTTGGCATTATTATTCACACAGACATTGAGCGTGAAGCAAAAACTTGTGTCATATTTCAATCAGGCCATAATTCACATGATAGTGAATTCATCTATTTACATGAAAATTTGATTGACTTGACTGACTGAAGTATTTAAGTGTATAATTTGGAAAAATCTTAACTTACTTGACTGTACTATGACTTTGGTCCCCTCACCAAAGTAAATCTTATATCCTCCATCATTCACACAGTCATTGACCATATAGCGAAAACAAGTAGCAGAACACATGAAACACTTTAAACCCTGTTATAATACTATAATATAATAATACTTAATGTTACTGTAGTTGGTATGACCTAGTTGTACAATTTATAGTACGGTTTTCAAATATATATACTTTTAAGTGAAAGTCACTACTAAACTGTAGAATTATTGAATATATGCATTTGGGAAGCACTTTGATTTAAGCAAATATTAATTATGGATTTTTTGTTTTTTATAATGATCCTTTCTCTTCATCTTTTTTTAGTTTTAAAAAAATATGTTAAGGATCATATTTTTTTATTATACAAAACAATGTTATCTTTTGAATCAAAATATCTTACTTGAAGTAACAATGAGACTGGTGCCGATCCCAAATATGATCTTGTTCCCTCTATTCACACATCGGTACAGTACAGTACATTTACCCACAGTACACGTTTGGGGGTCATTCTATTTTATTTTTAGATATGACTATAAAATTTTGTAAGAAATGAATAGTGCAACTAATGATAAGCAAATAATTTAGATAAACTAACCATTAGCAAATGTATTTTTGTGAACTTTAAAGAATTCATTATCTTGACTGTTTGTCAACATCACATATACTTTTACAACATCATAAACATTTTTGAAGTTTGTTGAATGATTGAGTTCAATTTTAAACAAGTAAAAACACAGATTTGGTGTTTTTTGGACATGAGTTTGAACTGACCTCTAAAAGGTTAGTATTTGTTCATGTTGACTGTCAGAAATGCATTACTTACTCGTCTCCACAACAAGTTTGGTTCCTTTCCCAAAGATAATCTTATTCGCATTCACACACCGTTTGACTATGTGCCAAAAACTAAAGCCTTCCAGCTCTTTTACATACTGTATGGAATTAAACCATCTCTACAGATTACAGTATAACAAGTCAAATCTAGCTAATAAATTCACTAATGACATCTCAGCTGTTTCAGTATCAGCATTTATAAAAGCCAGATTATGACCAGTACTAATTTTTTACTCACTTGTTTCAACTGTCAGTTTAGTTCCTTCTCCAAACACTACTTTCCACTCTGATGATGTCACACAGTAAACTTTATCTACACAAAAACTTGGCCCTCTATATAGTCCTACTGTTTCATATTTAATGCTTATTTAGTGCTTATAAAAGTGTCAGGGTAACGCCAAGATTACATTTTGATGAAGATCAGATAACGCTATTGTATCAAGTTAATCTGGTTGGGATTTAAGTGTAAATTCAATACATTTGGAATATGATATAGATATTTCAATGTAACATTTCCAGTGGCATTGATGATGTAATCTTACTTGTTTCTGTTATTAGTCTTGTCCCACTCCCAAATATAATCTTGTTGGCAGCATTCACACAAGAGCTGACTCCATCACAAAAACCTCATTAACGTCTAATTGTGATTGTTTCTTGCTTTGTATTATATGTTATTTTTTATAAATGAATTATATATAAGAAAAATGTGTAATTATTTTAAGCATTTGTATGTTTTTGATGTAATGAGAGAAAGGGTTCATTTAACTCTGTATTTTTCAAGAAAGACGTTGGTTTTAATTTTGCTACAAATATATTCAATTGTCTCAAGTGCCAGTCTAAGTCCTATCAGCTTCATCATTTTTGTGATACAATGAAAAATTACATAATGCGTTATGAGGAATGAAATATGAAGACAAATGTAAAATAATTGAACAGCAAGTTTTAAACATGTTAAATTGAAAGGATAAATCAAAAATATATCTCAAGTAACTTACTGTTTTCTATGATAAGCTCTGTCCCTGTGGCGAAGATCATTTTTTGTCCTCTAGTCACACATGGACAGACTTGGTTACAAAAACTTACTGACCTAATCTTTCTTGTGAAACTGAAGTGAAGTGAGAAATAACTGGATTGATCGTGTAATATTTGTCTATTATCTTTAGAACAGCATATTCTAATTCTTATTATAATTTTGGAGCCAGTTTAGCCCTACATTATATTTTAAAGCTACTCATAATGGCGTCAAAAAAAAAATCAATAATGTTTAGTAAAACTCACTTGTTTGTACGACAACTTTGGTCCCCTTTCCAAAGAACATTTGATACCCAACATTCACACAATCATTTGTCATGAACTAAAAACTTTACTCAAATTCTGACACTATTGAAAAATAGATTCCAACAATACACACTTACAGTTTCACTTAAGTATATGACTATTTAGGATGAACAAACACTTGTTGAGTGTTTAATTATATTTCAATAACGGAAATGGTTTGTTTTTAGGAGGATGTTAAATCATTTAATTTAAATAAGATTTAAAAAACTACATTTTTACTATAATGTCTTTTTATTCATTTAGTAATGCAAACTTACTTGTCTCTACAGTGAGTATTGTCCCCGTCCCGAAGATTAACTTTCCAGCATTATTCACACATGGGCTGGGTCCATTACAAAAACCATCTAGCCTCGTTTATAGTGATGTGAACTTTAAGTTATATTATTATTATTATTATTATTATTATTATATATAATAACTTAAATCAATGCAAGTACATTAGCAACCATTGTCAGATGTAATCACACTGGGGTTTTTGCTTTTGTTTTGTAATAATATTTCACTTTTAAAAGATTCTTCTGCTAAAGAGTGATGATTTTCTTTAGTACTATTTTTACTTTTTATTTATTTATTTTTTTTAACTGACTGATTGAAGTAATTAACTGTATAATTTGGAAAAATCTTTACTTACTTGACTGTACTATGACTTTGGTCCCCTTACCAAAGTAAATCTTAAATCCATCATTCACACAGTCATTGACCATATAGCGAAAACAGGTAGAACAATACATGAAACACTTTAAACCCTATTATAATAGTATAATATATTAATATTTAATGTTACTGTAGCTGGAATGACCTTTAAAGTTGTAAAATTTATAATACGGTTTTCAAATATGTATACTTTTAAGTGAAAGTTACCAGTAAACTGAATTATTGAATATACTGTATGCATTTGGGAAGCACTTTGATTTACGCAAATATTAATTATGGATTTTTGTGTTTTTTATAATGAACCTTTCTCTTCATCTTTTTTAGGTTTAAAAGAAATATGTTAAGGATCATATTTTTCTATTATACAAAATGTTATCTTTTGAATCAAAATATCTTACTTGAAGTAACAATGAGACTGGTGCCGATCCCAAATATGATCTTGTTGTTCTCTCTCTTCACACATCAGTACAGTACAGTACATTTACCCACAGTACACGTTTGGCCAGTAAGGTCCCATCTTTTGTGGGTCAATATATAATATTTTTAGATATGACTATACAATTTTGTAAGAAACGAATAGTGCAACTGATTATGATAATGATAAGCCAATAATTTAGATTAAAAAAAACTAACCATTAGCAAATGTATTTTTGTGAAATTTTAAGAATTTATGATCTTGACTGTTTGTCAACATCACATATACTTTTACAACAAACATTTTGTTGAATGATTGAGACACAGATTTGGTGTTTTTTGGACATGAGTTTGAACTGACCTCTAAAAGGTTAGTATTTGTTCATGTTGACTGTCAGAAATGCATTACTTACTCGTCTCCACAACAAGTTTGGTTCCTTTCCCAAAGATAATCTTATTCGCATTCACACACCGTTTGACTATGTGCCAAAAACTAAAGACTTCCAGTATGGAAATAAACCATCTTTACAGATTACAGTATAACAAGTCAAATCTAGCTAGTAAATTCACTAATGACATCCCCACTGTTTCAGTATCAGCATTTATAAAAGCTATGACCAGTACTAATTTTATACACTTTTCAACTGTCTATTTAGCTTCTTCTCCAAACACTGTGTTTATGTATTATGAGGAATGATATATGAAGACAAATGTAAAATAATTTAACACAGCAAGTTTTAAACATGCTAAATTGAAAGGATAAAGCAAAATATATCTCAAGTAACTTACTGTTTTCTATGATAAGCTCTGTCCCTGTGGCGAAGATCATTTTATTTCCCACAGTCACACATGGACAGACTTAGTTACAAAAACTTACTGACCTAATCTTTCTTGTGAAACTGAAATGAAGTGAGAAATAACTGGTTTGATCGTGTAATATTTCTGTCTATTATCTTTAGAAGAGCATATTCTAATTCTTATTTTAATTTTGGAGCCAGTTTAGCTCTACATTATATTTTAAAGCTACTCATAATGGCGTCAAAAATCAAAAAGAGAGATAAGATTTTAAAACTTAAGACTTGTTTGTACGACAAGTTTGGTCCCCTTTCCAAAGAACATTGAAAAGCTACTTTAAAAAAATCCAACAATACACACACTTAGAGTTTCACTTAAGTATATGACCATTTATAGGATTAACAAACACTTGTTGAGTGTTTAATTATATTTCGATAATGGTTTCATTGTTTTCAATAGTTAATGGTTGTTTTTAGGAGGATGACAAATTATTTACAACATAAATAAGATTTTATCAAAATATCCTGTGATTAAGCTGCAATGTGCAAATATTATTAAACTACATTATATATTATATAAGACTAATTACACCACTTCAAGTACTTTTGCATATCAGTTTTGATATTCAGTATTTATATCTTTTTTTACTTTAATGGATTTTTATTCATTTAACAATGCAAACTTACTTGTCTCTACAGTGAGTATTGTCCCCGTCCCGAAGATTAACTTTCGATCATTATTCACACATGGGCTGGGTCCATTACAAAAACCATCTAGCCTCGTTTGGAGTGTTGTGAGATTTAAGTTATTTTGTTTTATGTAATAAATTAAATAAATGCAAGTACTTAATCTTTGGGGGAGGAGGGACTTTTGTTGTTTTTTTGCAATAATATTTCACTTTTTTTAAAAGACTTTTCTGCTAAACAGTGATGATTTTCTTTAGCACTATTTGAAGGTAATGTTAAAGAATGGTGAAAAAAAAAAAATGGTAAAACTCACTTGAATTAACAGTTAATTTTGTCCCAGAACCAAATATCAGCTTGTCAAGTCCTTGATTCACACAGCATATACACTCACTACAGTAACTTGTGTCTGCTATCATGTATGAACACTTGTTATATATTTACTTAATACTGTCATTTTCTATAAACTTTTTAACAATACAGTTTGTGCATTAAGCTACATTTGGTAAGAACTATATTAACAAGAGCAGAAGTCACTTACAATAGTCTGTAAGTTTCATATTTGTCAAACCAAAATAATTTTTACATGTAGCTATCATGAAACATAATTTTCCTAATAAAGTTATGAAACTTTTGATCCTTTAAAAGTAAAACTTGTTTAACTATAATTTAATAGTAATATAAACATGAATGATTAGCTCCATTAACGTTTTTGTGAAGAATGGCAGTATAATTGCATCAATAACTATGATTATTTGCATTAATAACAAACTACCCAATGACATTTAAGTTTCAAATGCTCTGAACTTACTTGCTTCTATGATGAGTTTTGTTCCTTTACCAAAGAAAATCTTATTGCCATTATTCACACAGACATTGAGCGTGAAGCAAAAACTTGTGTCATATTACATATGATAGTGAATTAATCTTTTTTTAAAAGAAAATCTGATTGACTTAATTACATGTAACAAAAGTTTACAAAGTAATCCTTTTGCAACATTATTTGAATTATTTGCGCAACGTCTTTTTTTTTAATGTGAAATCATTAACGAAAGGAACAAAAAGGGATGATTAACTAAAATATTATTTTTGTTGTTTTTAAATGCAACTTACTTGATAGTATGACAAGATTGGTTCCACTGCCAAAGAAAATCTTATAGCCAGTATTCACACAGCCTTTAGACATGCACCAAAAACTCCTGTATTTTTCAGATGCTGAAATCTGACAAAACTTGCATAAAATCTAAAATATCTAAAACACAAAGCTGATTGGATATGACAATGCCAAACTATATATCAAATAAGTTATTTTTAAATTATTTAATGCTATAATAGATGTCATAACTAAACATACTTGAAAAATATCTAATCTGAGGCGAGAGCAAAAAAAAAAAAACATAAAATATGTTTTGATTAATACTCACTTTGCTCAACTCTCAGTTTAATTCCTGAACCAAAAATGACTTTCCAGTTTGTTGTCACACAATGAAAGCAGTGCGCACAAAAACTGTACCTATAGCACAACTGCCATATTAATTATTTTCTTAATTTTGTTTTGCTGTGATTTCTACACTGCATGGAAAAAGAATGAAGCTAATTTTTTTTTTTAAAATATAGAAAAAATTGTATACATTTTCAGACTAATGATGCGCATTTCAATTCTGAAATCAATCAGTTGTATTCTAACTTTAAGATGGAAAAATTCACACTTACTCGGTTGTATTTTGAGTTCTGTTCCTTTGCCAAATATTATTCTAACTCCATCAGTCACACAACCTCCGACTCCACTACAAATACCTAATACTAAATGCTTGGGGACATTGTGCAAATAAGTTTTTTTAAAGTCATTAAGCAACTGAATATTATAATAAATTATTTTAATATTATAGTGTATATATATATAAAGTGTAGTGTATATACACTGTAAAAAAATCAAAAGTTGAGAAAACTTAAAAGTTTAAGGCAACAAACCAGCAGATTTTTGAGTTCTCAACTTGTTTTTGTGGGAGATTTTTGAGTTCTCTCAACTTTTTGTTGTATAAACTGAATACAATAAGTTGAGAAAACTCAAATCTGCTGAAGTTTGTTGCCTTAAACTTAAGTTTTCTCAACTTTTGATTTTTTACAGTGTATGTATGTATGTGTGTATGTATATGTACATATAGATTTAATATTATTAGTTGGTACAAAAGCATGTATAAAAAAAGATCATAAAAATAACTCACTTGAATGAACAATTAATTTTGTCCCAGATCCAAAAGTGATTTTGCTAAATCCATCATTCACACAGTACATGTAGTCATTACATTAACTAGTGTACTATTACTAAGCTAAAGTGAACAGAATTTCTCATATGTTTTGCATAACCTCACTTTTGTAAGTTTACACTGAATTTGCAAAATCATAGTTAATCAGTAGGCGCTGTGTTTCCCATTTCATGAATAAATAACTTTTGAGAAAATGTTTTAGTTAATTCATTAGTAGAAGATGATGATTGGGATTATGAATAAAAAGTATTGTTTTTTGCTACTTTTCAGACTTTTGTTGGAACGCTTGGTCATGAGAAACTACAAATTAAGTGTTTGGTATCTGAAGACAAATCATAATGTGACTTACGTGCAGTGACAACTACTTGGGTCCCTCTTCCAAATATGATCTTATTGCCAGTATACACACAGCAATTAACCACAGCACAAAAACTCAATGAACGAGCCATCAATGTCAAAAGACAGAAATACACTGCACATAATGTGAAGGTAAACATAAAACAGTTATTAATGTGCTAATATTTTGGGCACTATACTCACTAATTTCAACTTTCAACTGGGTCCCGGCTCCAAATATAACTTTTTCTATTCCAGTTGATGTCACACACTGACATACACACTATCAATAACTTATCATATCATGTAACTGACACTATGTCAGCCTTTTGTTATATATAGTACAGTGTAGATGTGTAGTGTCGTGTAGATGCAATTAGAAAACATAATGAATATAATACTTGATGTGGGTTTGATATGTAACATATTGTGCGTAGTTTTTTTTGATGTTGTGTATTTGTCTGTCTTGTATGTGATAGTGATTTTCCATGCTGGAGAACAAACTGCTCCTAAAGGGTTAAAGTCTAAGGTATATTTTGTGCTATACTAAGTGATTTTTCAGTGATTTTATATTGAATGATTAGTAATTCGATATAACAAATTGTTAAGATTTACAAAAATAATAAGCAGTGTGGCAATAATTTAAATTTACATGAATTTAATTTAACATGAAAGTAAATTTGATTGGGGAAAAAAATATGCTTCTTACTTGATTCCACTGAGAGCAAAGTTCCACTTCCAAAAATTATTTTGTTTGTCCCATCATACACACACTGCTAAAGCTCTCAACGAAAAAGGGGGTCCCAAAACATTCAAAGTTCCAACCCTGTTTTGTGATATATGGGGATATATTATATTACAGGGCTTACAATTATGGGGTGAAGTGTCATTTCTGAATGTCAGTTCAATAATGACTGTTTTCAAACAGGTTTCTTAAACTTTCCCCATCATTTGCCATTAGTTGTGTTACTACACAACTTACAAAAATCCAAATGAACATTATTTTCAATTAAAAAAAAAGGAAGAGTAAAACTATAAGGGGAATAAAGTTATGTCAGCTTTTTCAGTTTTTCATGATAATGAGATTTCTCCAAAAAGTAGATAGGTTGGACAAAATCATGGGTTTTCCCAGAGAATGAAATGAAAAAAGATATACCTTGAATACAATGTAAGTTGCTTTGAATAAAAGCATCTTCCGAATATATATATAGATATATTAAAAGAGATTTAAACCATAAAACATATGTACAATATATATATATAAAGGGTAAAGCTGTATCACTTACTTGCTTCAACATGCACTTGTGTTCCCTTTCCGAAGATTAACTTGTAGCTACTAGTCACACAGACACTAGCTACATAGCAAAAACTTACACAACTAAACACAAATAACTGCACTCACAAATGTGTTGTGTATGGACAAGATTTACTGTAACTCAATGAGTAGAGCATGGCGCTTTCAACGCCAAGGTCATGGTTCGATGCCCAGTAAAAGTTAAAAGAAAAAAAGTACCCTGATTGCGAAGTCACTTTGGATAAAAGCATCTGCTAAACGCATAAATACAAATGTGCCGCTATGAATAATACGATTTTGTTCTTTCCTGATCATCAATGTGTAAACACATATTAATGAAACCTAAAGCTAAAGTTATAATGAAATCTCTGAATTATATGAATACTCACTGGCTGAAACGGTCAGTTTAGTTCCTTCTCCAAAAATGATCTTTCTTGCTCCAGTTTGAGTCACACATTGCTATAGACTTATACAATAATCATCCTATAAGCTAATGTAGCGCATACAGTACGTTTATGAAAACTGTATTTTGATATCAAATAGAGTGACTATTGCAATTGTGCCTTTTTAAAGTATTGAAGCATTGAGTTTTCACACATATTTGAATCAACAGATGTGTGTCAACAAATATGTGAGACTTTAGGTCTAGTGTTTTTCTTCTACAATTAGATTTAAATAGTGTCTTAACATCCCTAAACAGTACTTTACGTTGAAATTTGAACATATACATGTTGGATTGTCTTAATAAAATATAAATTTATTGAATTAATTTTTGGATTTAATTTTTGTTAAATTGACCATTATAAAAATAGTAGATTCAAGTCAAAAGGAGGAACAAGTTTGATGAAATAAATCCACTTACTTGACTCAACAATAAGTTTAGTACCACTTCCAAATATTATCTTTACTCCAGATATCACACAGCTATCTGCTTAACTACAAAAACTTGCTACATGATGACTTAGAAACTCTTCTGTATTTCTTTTGGGACCATTATTAATAATAATTATGTAAAATTAATTCTAAATAAAACCTTCAGATTATATATGTATTTATCAACATGACTAAAATCTACTCATTTAAATGTTACATTACAAAATTTTGCTATTCCATTTTGTCACATAAGACAGCCATGAACTTATTACTATCTCTAAGTTTCCTCGTATAAGAGAATATGTAACACTTTTTTTAAGTTTTATACTTGGACTGTTTCATCTGGTAGGTTAAATGCAAAAAATGATGTTGAGAAGAGTATTAATATTGTAATAAGTATCGTTTGAATTAATACTGTATTAATTAACGTATTAATAAGATGAATTCATAGAAAGAAATGTTTGGTCTTACGAGTTTCCACAGTCAGCTTTGTTCCAGCTCCAAATATGATCTTGTTATAATTCACACACTAACAAAGGCCTCAGCAAAAACTCTCCAAGCACATTAAAAGAGCCGTGATAATGTCGGTTTTGATTGTCTTAGAGTTAAATTTGTAAATTGTTCATGCTTTGTTTCTTTGTTATGATTTGTCAGATTCACTGACCTTTTTTATTATTTATTCATGACTGACTTTGGCATAGAATGACTTCGGACATCACAAACAGTAATGGATATTATTCATACTTTTGTTAAGTAAAGAGACTGTACTGGTCACACAATTAGAAATGCCATCTCCAAATTATTTCATCCTTTACTGTTTTAAGCTGACAAGATATTCAATAACTCAATCTATTCAATATATATTATCATTATACATTTATTAATATAATTTTTGGTTGACACTATAATTTTTGGTTACTTTTTGTTGACACTTTGTTGCACTGTAAATATACATTTAAGTACTGAGTAATATTAAGTAACTACATTTACTTACTATAGGGTTAGGATTTGGTTTGGTTTAGGGTTAGTTGCCTGTAATTATGAATAATTTATAGTTATTACTATAGTAACTACATGTAACATGTAAACACTGTAAAATAAAGTGTTACCTTTTTTATATTTCTTATCATTATGAAAAAGCATTGTACTTACTGGAAGAAACATAAAGCTGTGTTCCCTGACCGAATATGAGCTTGTTGCCATAATTCACACTGTGTTGAATACCAGAGCAATAACGTCTGGAGTCAACTACAATGCCTAGGCGGTCATTAATTTTACTTTTATTTTTGCCTTAAATTCTGACACCTAATAAATTTAGTTAAAATCTACAAATGCTGTCCACTGGACACAAACAGAGATTAAAAAAAGAGAAAAGAAATCATGATCAGCGTCTTACTTGCTTCTACATGTAACATCGTCCCTTCTCCAAAGATGATCTTGTTTGCACCAAAAGTCACACATTATAAACAGCCCTCACAAAAACTTGTGTTACAGTTTGGTAAATAGATCTAATACTCTAAACTGTTCCTTAGAGAAAACTTCAATTTCATGTTCAATTGTAAAGAGAACATTATTAAATATTGTATTTTATCATCATGTTTTCATACCAATACAGGTTGGTAAAAGGCCTTCTACTTTCAATCGTAGTTTCAGCAGAAAAGTATTAATATTTAATATTAAAATACCTAATTTATATTAAATTTGTACAATTTACATGACTTGTACATGTTTAACACAGGTATTTTGTTTATTCTAACTGTTACTTATTTACTTTGTCTTAAGGTAGGACAGATATTTTGTGGTATAAGCAAAGACATTATTTCAATAATGGATGATGATTTTATGGTCTGTTACGCACATCTATGATATACTGATGAAGAAAATTTGTCTTACGAGATTCAACGGTCAGTGTTGTTCCACTTCCAAAAATGATCTTGTCATTCACATTATTCACACAGTAACAAACACTGAGACAAAATGTTCATGAGGACGCCCTTCATAAAGTACAGGAGTTCAGATTATGTGTTTGTGATCAAAGACATCAAGACATCTTGATTGCCTATTAATAAATAAATATCATTTGATGAATAATTATTTTAAAAGTTTATACTGTTTCTATGTCAATGGCTCATTGGCAGTATTATTTTTATATATATGTGTCTTTTTTTATTAAAACATGGTATTAATCGCATTCCATTATTGCAGAATATATAAAAAATAACTTTAAAAGTCTCTTACTTGATTCAACTCTTAAAGTTGTTCCTTGACCAAAAATGATCTTTGTAACTCCAGTACCATCCACACAACAGAAACAATCACTACAAAAACATGACCAGTTTACCATCAACTGGAGCTAATGTGTTTGATATACATGTTGATTATAAATGGTAATTTTTAAAAAATATATTTTACAGCTTGAATATTAATTTGAGATTACATTTAGTTTGGTCTTTTTAAATATTTAGCCTATTATTGTTAAATCTTAAAGGTTATGTTTTAAAGTTACTTTGACTTAAGGTAGGACAGATATTTTGTGGCATAAGCGAAGACATTATTTCAATAATGGATGATGATTTTATGGTCTGTTACGCACATCTATGATATACTGATGAAGAAAATTTGTCTTACGAGATTCAACGGAATTTATGTAAGAATTTAAAAGACTCTTACTTGATTCAACTCTTAAAGTTGTTCCTTGACCAAAAATGATCTTTCCCGCTCCACCACCAGTATTCACACAACAGAAACAATCACTACAAAAATGGCACCAGTTTACTAAGAAATGGGGCTATGTATTATGATATAGGTGTTTATAAGCTGTAAAACAAAATAGTGTAAAAATGATATTTTAGGGACTGAGAGTATTAATTTCAGCTCTTATTATCTTGTTTACTACTGAGTGAGCATTCGAAAACACGTCTGTTTGGGTGTTTATAATTTTGAGCGGTCAAATACTGCTCGTATTATTTTGATTGTGAGTAAATTTGCAATCGATGTTCATGTAAATGAAAGATTTTTTAAGTATTTTCAACCTCAACATATGATACTCAAAACAACTGCATTACTAACATAAATACTGACAATGCCATTAATCAATATCTAATAAATAGACACTGTATCGAGTAACAACCTTTAACCTTTTTATAGTGTTCACAGTTTAAAGAGTACTGTAACTATATATAGAATATAATAAAAATATTGTCCTACGTGGTTCAATGAACAGTCTCGTCCCTGATCCAAAGATGATCTTTCGTGTTACATCATTCACACAGTAACAAACATCTCTTCAAAAAACTCTTCCTCACAGGCAACAAGGACTCTGTTCCACATCATTATTTTCAATTAAATTATGTTATGTATCACTTTAAAAGCCTTAGCTTTGTTTATCTGTGCTGAAAACTTGTTTAAATTGTGTTCAAATACCTATAAATATCACCATTTGTGCGCATGTGATGAAAGACTAGTTGATAATGTCTTTTTATGTTGTTTTTTTATTATACTGGTCTTTAAAGAAATTAAAAAGCAGTATTAACAACAGGAACTAAAAGTCTCTTACTTGATTCAACTCTTAAAGTTGTTCCTTGACCAAAAATGAGCTTTCCCCCACCACCATCCACACAACAGAAACAATCACTACAAAAACATGACCAGTTTACCATCAACTGGGGCTAATGGGTTTGATATACATGTTGATTATAGATGGTCATTTAAAGATATATATATTTTACAGTTTAACTATCTATTTGAGATTACATTTAGTTTGGTCTTTTAAATATTTAGCCTATTATTGTTAAATCTTAAAGGTTATGTTTTAAAGTTACTTTGTCTTAAGGTAGGACAGATATTTTGTGGCATAAGCGAAGACATTATTTCAATAATGGATGATGATTTTATGGTCTGTTACGCACATCTATGATATACTGATGAAGAAAATTTGTCTTACGAGATTCAACGGTCAGTGTTGTTCCACTTCCAAAAATGATCTTGTTGTTCGCATAATTCACACAGTAACAAACACTGAGACAAAATGTTCATGAGGACGCCCTTCATAAAGTACAGGAGTTCAGATTATGTGTTTGTGATCAAAGACATCTTGATTGCCTATTAATAAATAAATATCATTTGTTGAATAAATTTTTATTTTAAATGTTTATACTGTTTCAATGTTAATATCTCTTTTAATGAAATGTGGTATTAATCGAATCCCATCATTGCAGAATTTTTGTAAAAAAAAAAAATATATATATTAAAAGTCTCTTACTTGATTCAACTCTTAAAGTTGTTCCTTGACCAAAAATTATCTTTCTCGCTCCACTAGCAGCATCCACACAACAGAAACAATCACTACAAAAATGGCACCAGTTTACCAAGAATTGGGTCTATATATTATGACGTAAGTGTTGATAAGCTGTAAAACAAAAGTGTAAAAATGATATTTTAGGGACTGAGATTTCATTTAAGAGTATTAATTTCATTATTTGAGCTCTAATTATTAACTTGTCTGTTTGGATGTTTATGATTTTGAGAGGTCAAATACTGCTCGTATTATTTTGAATGTGACTAAAACTGCAACATTATCCATGTAAATTAAAGTATTTGAAGTATTTTCAGCTGCAACATGAGATGATACTCAAAACAACTGCATTACTAACATTAATACTGAGAATGCCATTCATCAATATCCAATAAATGAACGTACTGGAATAGGCATGTAGCCTATCCGTGTTCCCTAAAAAAATATGAGCTTATCATACATCACACTGTATCGAGTAACAACTTTTAACCATTTTATAGACTACCTATAAAACAGCATTAATGGGAATCTTACTTGCTTCCACATGCAGTATTGTCCCTTCTCCAAACAATATCCTAGAAACCCCCGTATTCACACAACAGAAATCTCCCTCACAAAAACAAGCTTGTTCAAACCCCAGTAATATTCATCTTCCTATGTACAACCATTACTGTTCCATCAGTTAGGACTATAACAGGAATCACATAAATATAACTCAAAACATCAAGATCGATGTTTGTACTTACTGGTTTCAACAGTTAACTTTGTCCCTGTTCCAAATATGATCTTTACATTTGTCGTCACACACTGTTTGAACCCTCAACAAATTCATGTTCCCTGTACTGGATTGCTGCCATGGTCAATATTTTATCACTGAATTATATCAATTAGAAATTACTGTGAAATATGCTCACAGTTTAAAGAGTACTGTAACTATATATAGAATATAATAAAAATATTGTCCTACGTGGTTCAATGAACAGTCTCGTCCCTGATCCAAAGATGATCTTTACATTTGTCGTCACACACTGTTTGAACCCTCAACAAATTCATGATCCCTGTACTGGATTGCTGCCATGGTCAATATTTTATCACTGAATTATATCAATTAGAAATTACTGTGAAATATGCTCACAGTTTAAAGAGTACTGTAACTATATATAGAATATAATAAAAATATTGTCCTACGTGGTTCAATGAACAGTCTCGTCCCTGATCCAAAGATGATCTTTCCTGTTCCATCATTCACACAGTAACAAACATCTCTTCAAAAAACTCTTCCTCACAGGCAACAAGGACTCTGTTCCACATCATTATTTTCAATTAAATGATGTTATGTATTACTTTAAACGCCTTAGCTTTGTTTATCTGTGCTGAAAACTTGTTTAAATTGTGTGTTCAAATATCTATAATATATGTCACAATTTGTGCGCATGTGATTAAAGACTAGTTGATAATGTCTTTTTATGTGGTTTTTTAATTATACTGGTCTTTAAAGAAATTAAAAAACAGTATTAACAACAGGAACTAAAAGTCTCTTACTTGATTCAACTCTTAAAGTTGTTCCTTGACCAAAAATGAGCTTTCTCCCTCCAGCACCAGTATTCACACAACAGAAACAATCACTACAAAAACATGACCAGTTTACCATCAACTGGGGCTAATGGGTTCAATATATAAGTGTTGATTATAAATGGTAATTTAAAAAAATATTTTACCATTTAACTATCTATTTGAGATTACATTTAGTTTGGCCTTTTAAATATTTAGCCTATTATTGTTAAATCTTAAAGTTTATGTTTTAAAGTTACTTTGTCTTAAGGTAAGAAATATTTTGTGGTGTAAGCGAAGACATTATTTCAATAATGGATGATGATTTTATGGTCTGTTATGCACATCTATGATATACTGATGAAGAAAATTTGTCTTACGAGATTCAACGGTCAGTGTTGTTCCACTTCCAAAAATGATCTTGTTCACATTATTCACACAGTAACAAACACTGAGACAAAATGTTCATGAGGACGCCCTTCATAAAGTACAGGAGTTCAGATTATGTGTTTGTGATCAAAGACACCAAGACATCTTGATTGCCTATTAATAAATAAATATCATTTGATGAATAAATTATTTTAAAAGTTTATACCGTTTCTATGTCAATGGCAATATTATTTTTATATTTCTTTTTTATTAAAACATGGTATTAATCGCATTCCATTATTGCAGAATATGTAAAAAACTTTAAAAGTCTCTTACTTGATTCAACTCTTAAAGTTGTTCCTTGACCAAAAATGATCTTTCTCGTTGCACCACCAGTATTCACACAACAGAAACAATCACTACAAAAATGGCACCAGTTTACCAAGAATTGGGTCTATATATTATGATGTAAGTGTTGATAAGCCGTAAAAACAAAACAGTGTAAAAATTATATTTTAGGGACTGAGAATTCATTTAAGAGTATTAATTTCAATATTTGAGCTCTAATTATTAACTTGTCTGTTTGGATGTTTAAAATTTTAAGCGGTCAAATACTGCTCGTATTATTTTGATTGTGACTAAAACTGCAACATTATCGACGTTCATGTAAATGAAAGTTTTTGAAGTATTTTGTCCCTGTTCCAAATATGATCTTTAAATTTGTTGTTGCACACTGCTTGGACCCTCAACAAATTTATTTTCCCATTACTGGATTGCTGCCATGATAATTTTTATCATTGAATTATAACATTTTAAAGAGTACTGTAACTATATATAGAATATAATAAAAATATTGTCCTACGTGGTTCAATGAACAGTCTCGTCCCTGATCCAAAGATGATCTTTTGTGTTGCTTCATTCACACAGTAACAAACATCTCTTCAAAAAACTCTTCCTCACAGGCAACAAGGACTCTGTTCCACATCATTATTTTCAATTAAATTATGTTATGTATCACTTTAAAAGCCTTAGCTTTGTTTATCTGTGCTGAAAACTTGTAGTTCAAATTGCTATGAATCACCATCTGTGCACATTTGATGAAAGGCTTATTGATAGTCTTATTTTTTATTATTATTATTATTAATAACAGAAACCAAATGCATCTTACTTGATTCAACTCTTAAAGTTGTTCCTTGACCAAAAATGAGCTTTCTCGCTCCAGCACCACCATCCACACAACAGAAACAATCACTACAAAAACATGGCCAGTTTACCATCAACTGGAGCTAATGTGTTCAATATATAAGTGTTGATCATAAATGGTAAAATAATGTATTTTAGGGTTTGAATATTCATTTGAGATTGCTGTTTGGTCTTTTATTTAACATATTATTGTTAAGTCTTAAAGGTTAGGTTTTAAAGTTAATGTAAGTTATTGACTTTTTTTCTCTACTTAAAAATAAAAATAGATCTCTTACTTGACTGTACATACAAAGTTGTCCCTTTTCCAAAATGAATCTTCCAGGTCTCATCATTCACACACTACCTGACCTCACAGCAAAAACACAGCGGTTTCATTTTTAAAACCTGTTATTAAAAGATACATGTTTACTCAGTTTTTTTTAAATATTTAATATTAATTTTTATTTTTATTTTTTATACATTGTCTACATCCACCCTGTTGTTTCACTGTGTCAAACAATATTTTTAAATTGTTTTATGTAATCTTTCAGTTTTATATGGTTTAAGATGATGGTACTACAATATTAAATGTTGGCAACATTAAGTGTGTAATAGATTTAAATACTGTAATCTGTGTTGGACTCGTACCAAAACATTAAGCAAAATATGTACGTATTATGTTTTTAAGGCCTTTGATACACAGTTTTTTAAAAAAAATCTACCCTCTTATATTTCAAATAAAAATGTATGGATTAATCATTGTATGATAAATTATAGCCTTTTATAAACTTTTTCTACATAATTTGACACGTGATCTTGTCCAATTTCGAACTACTTTCATTACGAACTTTTAAAATGTTTTCTATATTGTCTATGAATATAAAACAATGGATATTTTAATATCGCAATACTTAAATACAAAACCACTTACTTGAGTGAACAAGCAGATTTGTACCTTGACCAAAAACAAGTTTCCCTCCATAGCTATTAGACACACAGTACTGAACTTCATGACATTTTCTGACTGCTCTACTAATGTATATCCAATAAATCTATATACTGGAATAGACATGTATCTGTGTTCCCAGACCAAATATGAGTTTATCATACATCACACTGTAACAACCTCTTTATAGGCTATAAAAACAGCATTAATGGGAATCTTACTTGCTTCCACATGCAGTATTGTTCCTTCTCCAAAAAATATCCTGGAAGACCCCATATTCACACAACAGAAATCTCCCTCACAAAAACAAGCTTGTTCAAACCCCAGTAATATTCATCTTCCTATGGACAACCATTACTGTTCAAACAGTTATTACTTTAACAGTTATCATCTAAATATAAATATAAAAAGAGAACCAAAGCACCAAGATAGTTATGTAATGTATAACTGACTTTAAAGCCGTAGCTTTGTTTATCTGTGCTGAAAACTTGAAGTTCAAATTGTGGGTTCAGATTGCTATGAATATCACCATCTGTGCACATTTGATGAAAGACTTATTGGTAAAGTCTTACTTTTTTTAATTAAACTAGTCTTTGGAGAAATTAAAAAGTGATATTCAAAGTCTCTTACTTGATTCAACTCTTAAAGTTGTTCCTTGACCAAAAATGATCTTTCTCCCAGTACCAGCATCCACACAACAGAAACAATCACTACAAAAACATGGCCAGTTTACCATCAACTGGAGCTAATGTGTTCAATACACATGTTGATTATAAATAGTAAAACTTTTTTTATATAATATATTTTAGGGTTTGAATATTCTTTTGAGAGTACCGTTTGGTCCTATTATTGTTAAGTCTTAAAGATTAGGGTTTAAAATGAGTGTAAACTATTGTATTGTAAACTATTTTTCTCTACTTAAAAATAAATCTCTTACTTGACTGTACAAAGTTGTCCCTTTCCCAAAACGAATCTTCCAAGTTCCTTTATTCACACTATCTGACATCAAAGTTTCATTTTTAAAACATACATGATTACTCAGTTTTTTCCCTACAAATATTTAATATTAATTTTATTTATCTATTTGTATACATCTACTGTTTCACTGTGTCAAACAATATTTTTAAACTGTTTAAGTAATGTTTAATTTTTATATTGTTTTAAGACAATAGTACTACAATATTAAATGTCAGCAATGATAAATGTGTAATACAGACAACAATGATTTAAATACTCACTGTAATCGACATTGAGCTTTGTGCCTTGAGCAAATGTAATTTTGTTAGCAAGTGTCACACAACAGTGCAAACTTTGGCAATATCTAATGTGCAGTTTTAGTCCATTTGATTTAATACTTAGAACACAGTTATGTTACAAACATGATTTGAAATCAAAGATTTTAGAGATTTCCCTAATATAAAGCAGATTTAAAGTTTTTAAAATGTTTTACTGTCATAAATTATCTACACAGTATAGTGAACTTCAGAATCCTTAACTTCAGGGTCAGAATCACATTGTGAAAACGTGTGATAAAGCTTCTTTTTTTTTTTCGATTAATTGTAATAGCTTATATACACTTACTTGAATGAACAGTCAGTGATGTTCCAGAGGCAAATATTATTTTGTCCCCTGAATAAGTCACACAGTAGCTGACACCTCAGCAATTACTTAGAGAGCATTAGAATGAATAAAATCTATAGTAAAACATATATACCTATAGATACTAACAATGCAAAACTCAAGGTTTCAATTCCCAGGGATACAAGAACTGATCAAATGTGCGCATTCAATGATATGTTAATGTTAGTGAGCATGTTAATGCTTCTTTTTTACTTTTGGAATTGGATACTTTGAATGCTGGTCTACATTAATTGATGTCTATATCTGTATAAGATAACACTAAAGCTTGCAAATATCAAGAATATCTATTCTATTTTTTTCTATATTATTAATTTAACTTTATATTTTGGTTCAAATCAGATAACACTGATCCAGTACACTTACTTGACTCAATTAGTAATTGTGTGCCTTTTCCAAAAATTATCTTCTCCAATCCCACATTCACACAGCAAGACGCATCATTTCAAAAATCTCAAGAGAAAGTTTTTCAACTAAGATTAATAAATGCTGTAGAAGTGTTTTTTATGTAAACTAAAGTAATTAACTAATGAAACCTTATTGTAAAGAGTTACCGATTTATCAAACAAAACTTGTCAGTATTTGATAAACTTACGTGACATTACTATCACTTTTACTCCTGTTCCAAAGAAAATCTTCTCATATCCCCCAGTTTTCACACAACCAGTGACATCACAACAAAAACTATCTAGAATGAGGCTATAGAAATTTGTCAAGATGACTAAAGAAAAACAATAAATAGTTGAACAGACTGGTTGAAATTAAAGGATTATGGAAAATGGAACTGCCACTTTGTTTTGAAAAGAAAATTTGGTAACACTTTACAATAATTTTTTATTAGTTAACATTAGTTAACTACTTTAGTTAACATGAACTAAGAAGGAACAATACCTCTACTGCATTTATTAATCTTCATCAATGTTTACTAACACATTATTAAAATTAAAAGTTGTATTTGTTAACATTAGTTAATGTACTGTGAACTAACATGAACAATGAATGGCTGTATTTTTATTAACTAAGGTTAACAAAGATTCATAAATAATGTAACAAATGTATTGCTCATTGTTAGTTTGTGTTAGTTAATACATTAACTATTGTTAAAAATGAGACCTTATAAAGTGTTACCGAAAATTTCATAAATACATAAAATAAGAAAATAAAAATGATGTGCAATACCTGAATCGACAATAAGTTTTGTTCCTTTCCCAAATATTAGACGTCCCGCTGTGTTAGTCACACATAGTTTTATGTCTTTACAAAAACTTGAGATTATTATTTCTTCAGTAATGAGTGGCACGGCTTAATTTAGTAAAACCTATAAGAACTCACAATGGGTTATGTCGCACTATTGAGGCCTTTAAAAAGGATTTTTTCAAAATGTTGCTGTCAAAACAGAATTATATGATTGTATGATATCAGAAAGTTTGAAACAATACATAAAATATGAATAGATGGGTAGGATCTTGATACTCACTTGTGTGAATGTCTAATTTTGTGCCAGACCCAAAGATTATCTTTCCGTATGAACTTCCAGAATTCACACAGTGCTAAACCTGATAACTATAACTCTCTATACTGGACTGTTTGACTTTTTTGAAATGAGAAATCAATTGAGAGAAACAATTAACCTATATTAATCTGTATCTAATTAAATGACAAAACAAGACATTAGTATAAATAACAAAAATGGCTGAATGACATCAGACATTTTGGTTTGAAAAGCAGCCAGAGGACCGACATTTTACATCGCATGAGAACTAAATAATTAAGTTGTGTTAATTTTTCCAAATGTAACTTTTCATGTTATATGGCAGCCCTAAAACATACTAACTACTTAAGGGAAACATCCTAAACTTTAGACATTGTGTGGGTTAATGTTTCATGTCTAAAATATCATTCATTTTGCTTAAACGTCAGGAAAGTTTTTTTTTTTAAACTATACTCAACAGAAATTAAACCAAACTTACTTGTTTCAATGATTAACTTTGTGCCTGTCCCAAAGATAACTTTATTCGCTCCACTTCCATAAGTCACACAGTATTAGACTGCACGACAAAATCTATCAGACCTGAGAAACAAGTCTTACAGAACTTTACAGATCCACAAGTGAATTATATTACAAAACCAAGACATTACTATTATTATTTTGCATGGTCCAAAGATATCAGAGACCTGACTTTTTGATTTGGAAAGCAACCAGAAAACAGAAACTTTACATTGAATAATAAATTAATAACTCAGATTGGTTTGTTTCTACTTACTTGAGTTTATGATAACCTTTGTTCCTTCACCAAAGTATATCTTGTCAGAATATGACACACAGTGTTAGCAACCATACAAATTACTTCTTGTGATTATTTCCACTTTATACTGCCTGAGGAAATTATTATTTTTAAGTTTTGCAATCAAAATAAAGTTAGTTTTAATAGTACTCTATTGCAATTGAGTTTGTTTGGTTGGGTTGTTTTTTGTTTGTTTGTTTTTTGAAATACTGAAATCTCTGGAAGCATTATATAGGGTTAAGTGTTTACATTTTTTTTTAAAACAACAAACATGCTAATTACTTATGGGAAATTCTTAAACTTCAATCCGCAAACATTATGTGGATAATAATCTACTGAGAACCTAAAGTAAGATATCTGAAATAATATTAATGAAAATTTTTAATCTTAAACGAACATCAAAAAAGCTTTTAGTAAGTTATCACCATATGCAACAAAATGAAAATTAACATACTTGTTTCAATTATCAATTTTGTGCCTGTCCCAAAGATAATTTTGTTTATTACAACTCCATGTTTGGTAATGTATTTATCACTTACTTGTTTCAACATGAAGTTTAGTTCCAGAACTGAAATGGATTTTGTTGTTTCCAGTCGTAGTCACACACTGCAGTTCCCCCTTACAATTACTCTACAGCCACATTACTCTTTATCTGTTCGACTATAGTGTGAGGTTTCTACATTTTTGTAATTATAATATAGAAAATTCAAGACTTTTTTTTCCTTTTATATAAAAATAGAAAAAAACAGTCGTCTATATTTTATAAAAAACAACTGCTGGATTGTGAAAAATGTTCATAAAAAAATAGCTGAAGTACTTTTCAGTGTTTCTAAGTACTACTGAATCTCATTTACATTTACACACTTAAAAATAAAGGTTCTTTATTGGCATCTATAGTTCCATGAAGAACCACGGAACCATGGAAAGGTTCTTTACATTGAAAAAAAATTCTTTAGATTATTTAAATGTTCTTCAAACTAAGAAAAAAATGGTTCTTTTAAGAACTGTTCACTGAATGGTTCTTTGGGGAACCAAAAAATGGTTCTTCAATGGCATCGCTGCAAAAACCCTCTTTTAAAACCTATATTTTTAAGAGTGTAGATTTTCATCACTTGAATTATTATTGACTTACTTGTTTCAACACTAAGTCTGGTTCCAGAGCCAAAAATTATTTTCCAGTTTCCAGATCCAGTCACACACTGCATTCCCTCTCAACAATTACTCTACACGCTCACATACAACATCCCATTCTTACAGACATTTGTAGGAATTCTAAATCTTGCAATTCCACTTGGAAAATGATCTATGTACTTTATATAGACAAACCTGATAGTTAAGGATTTTTTTTAATAGAACAAAACAATAGTCTTGTTATATAGGCTAAAAAAGATAAAGTTTGAAACAATACATCAAATATGAATAGATGAGTAGGATCTTGATACTCACTTGTGTGAATGTCTAATTTTGTGCCAGACCCAAAAATGATCCTTCCGAATGAACCTCCAGAAGTCACACAGTGCTAAATCTGATAACTATAAGTCTCTATACTGGACTGTTTGACTTTTACCAAAGCATTAAGCAAAATATGTATGTATTATGTATTTAAGGCCATTGATAGACTGTTTTTAACATTCCTGGACATCTACCAGGGTAAAAAAAACATCTACCTTCTATTATACTTCAAATAAAATTGTGTGGATTAATCATTGTATGGTCATTTATAGCTTTTTCAGTGGCCAATAGCTGTAATTTAATTTCTTTCTCATGAATTCCCTCTTTTTCTACATCATTTCACATTTGATCTTGTCAAATTTAACTACTTCCATTATGAACTTTTACATTTTTTCTCTATGTACTATATATATCAAATAATGGATATTTTAATATCACAATACTTAAATACAAAACCACTTACTTGTGTGAACAAGCAGATTTGTACCTTGACCAAAAATGAGTTTTCCTCCAAAGTTATTAGACACACAGTACTGAACTTCATGACATTTTCTGACTGCTCTCAAACAACAAGAGCAGATGTCAGTATCAAACTACACTGAAAGGACAGTTTTACAATACAGCTTCATCTAAGAAATAGTGAATTATAATTAACTTACTTTTTTTCATAACCAACTTTGTGCCTCTTTCAAAAATAATTGCCACAAGAAAAACACCTCTCCAAAAGTTTAATATACGCAACTAAACTAAACCCGATGTTAAACACCCAACATCATTTTATATTATAATTACCATTATATTACATATAAGCATATAAGAAGCATCTCTAGTCACATCTTCCACATCAACGCAGAACATGAACTGTATATTAATCTGATTTCAGAAGTGGGATTGTAAAGACTTACTAGAGTAAATATGTAATTTTGTGCCAGACCCAAAGATGAGCTTTCCAAATCCAGTAGCATCCACACACTGCTAAACCTCATACCTATAACTTTCTATTGTGGTGTGCCTGAGGGCATTTGTATTGGGATAATGCATCATTAGTATGATAATATGACAATGTATGCACATCCACAATATCCATTATTGTTGTTGACTATGAATTGCAATTGCAGGCACTTACTTGTATCAACAACTAGATTTGTTCCTTCGCCAAGTACAAATTTTCCTCCATAGTTCGTTGTCACACAGTGCTGAGCTTCATAACAATTTCACCCTGCCACTGTTTCTCGCCTAAAGTTCTGCTTATCGTTTTTAAATATGTTTGGTTTTTTGCAATTACAATCAGACTCTTAATATGATGCGGTCAACTTTTATATGATGATTTTTTTTAAATGAAACAATTTCAGTTTTTTGCTGAAAACAGGAGATCTAGCAGGGTATTTAGAGATAAGGAAAATACATTGGGAAATAAACTATTTTGCCATACCTGACTGTATTGTGAGCTTTGTTCCGGTCCCAAATATCATTTTACCACCTCCAGTGTTAGTCACACAGGATTATATTGCTGCACAAAAACATCTCCGACTTCAAATGTGTATGTTCTTGCCACGTACTAGCTTAAAGTGTAATCATTTGATACTTATTCACTTCTTATTACTACAAGTAATATTAAGACTACTAAGATTTAATATTAATATTAAGACTTATTAAAAAATATTAATTTTAAGACACACATGGGAATTATGTGCATTCTAAATAGGGATCATGAGATGTACTTATCAGGTTCAAAACCATTAACTTTCATAACATAATTATTAAACGTAAAGAACTTATTGGTTTTCTTACTTGTTCCGATTATCAATTCCGTGCCTTTCCCGAAGAGTAGTTTATTGACATTAACTCCAGTATTCACACAGTATCTAACCTCAGAGCAAAAACTGTAGCCTTCACAAGACTATTAAAGTCACTGATCTGTGCCATAGTCAAAAAATATTAAACATACTGAATTAATGTGGTTTTGCTGAATTAACATCGACAATAAAATTCAGTGAAATTCTCCAGCTAAATCAATACTGAGAAACCGACGTAGCGGCATGGAAACATAGGAAGATTGATTCGTTTTTGAGGGCTAAATTAAAGTTATTTATAATGAAGACATGCCAGAAACTACTATGCTGGACCATAGACAGAAAAATCACAAAACTCCTTGAATGTGGACCAACAACATTTACCTTGAGATAAATGTACCTTGAGAAGTTCTCCAGCAACAACACTAGTAATTCTTACAATTGATTAAGAATCGTTCTTTTCTTTTTAAACGACAAACAAATAAAAACCCTGCAGAGGTTGAAATCTGTGCAAATACCGTGCAACTGTATAATTAAAAATAACAGAAAAACTTACTTGTTTGAATTATTAGCTTTGTGCCTGTTCCAAAAATAAGCTTTTGTGCACCTCCAAGATTCACACAGTACGAAACAACACAGCAAAATCCCTCAAACTATAGCAAGACTCTAGTCACATCTAACCATAATAATACAAATCTTCATGCATACTATTAATGTTCGCCAATATTATTAATCTGTTCAGAGTTATAGCTAAAAATGTATGATGTTTAATATCTAGCTCACTATCATATCAGGTCAGTACTACTTCTATATTACTGTACATTGTACTGCTTTATACATTTAACAATCTATACTTTGGATTATTTTTTTATAAATCACTTACTACTTTCAACGGTCAGTTTGGTTCCAGAACCAAAAAGGATTTTCCAGCCTCCAGATTGAGTCACACACTATATTTAATCTCTACATTAACTTCCTCAACAATATGAGTTACCTTTGACACTGAAATTATAAAAGAAAACTTATAAATTTCACTTAATTCCATAATGTAAGGCAGGGTGCAGGGTGAAACTTCTTTAATATCCTAAAACTATGACCATCCTCCACCATCCCAGTATTAACTTCAAACTGAAAAGTTTACTAATGCCATGTTAAATTACAGATCTTAGAAAAATTATAGAGCTACAAAGGCTATTTCAGAAAAATTCTCTCTGGAACAAGGGAACAAGATGAAATAGTGTCGAAAAGGAAATCATAAAACATTAAATAGCACTGATAATCATAAACTTACTTGTTTCAACTATCAACTTTGTGCCTTTCCCAAAGATAAGCTTAAGTCCACCTCCAGAAGACACACAATGTAAGACCACTAAGCAAAAACTACCTGACCTGAAACTTAATTCTCCGTAATGAATCTTAATTTTTAATATGACTTGTAATTATAAGTTATATTAAATAAGCATTTTAAAGCACAGTAATGAATGATCATTAGTAAATTACACTTGTAAATAACCATTTCGGTCTGGTATATGTGTGATTAAATGTGACCCTGGACCACAAAACCAGTCATAAGTCGCACGGGTATATTTGTAGCAATAGCCAACAATACATTGTATGGGTCAAAATTATCGATTTTTCTTTTATGCCAAAAATCATTAGGATATTAAGTAAAGATCATGTTCTGTGAAGATATTTTGTAACTTTCCTACCGTAAATATCAAAAATTTGATAATGTACTGCTTTATACATTTAACAATCTACACTTTGGAGGAAATAATAATTTGCCACAAATGTTTCAACATTTTAATAAATCACTTACTACTTTCAATGGTCAGTTTGGTTCCAGAACCAAAATGGATTTTCCAGTCTCCAGATTGAGTCACACACTATATTTAATCTCTACATTAACTTCCTCAACAATATGAGTTACCTTTGACACTGAAATTATAAAAGAAAGCTTATTAAATTTCACTTAATGTACATGTTGTATTCATTCCATAATGTAAGGCAGGGTACAGGGTGAATCTTCTTTAATATCCTAAAAATACGACCATCCTAGTATTAACTTCAAACCGAAAAGTTTACTGACGCCATGTTAAATGACAGATCTTAGATAAATTATAGAGCTACAGTCATTATTATGTTAGTTATTTCAGAAAAATTCTCTCCGGAACAAGGGAACAAGATGAAATAGTGACGAAAAGGAAATCATAAAACATTAAATAGCACTGATAATCATAAACTTACTTGTTTCAACTATCAACTTTGTGCCTTTCCCAAAGATAAGCTTGTCAACTCCACTTCCATAATTCACACAATGTAAGACCACTAAGCAAAAACTACCTGACCTGAAACTTAATTCTCCGTAATGAATCTTAATGTTTAATATGACTTGTAATTATAAGTTATATTAAATAAGCATTTTAAAGCACAGTAATGAATGATCATTAGTAAATTACACTTGTAAATAACCATTTCGGTCTGGTATATGTGTGATTAAATGTGACCCTGGACCACAAAACCACTCATAAGTCACACGGGTATATTTGTAGCAATAGCCAACAATACATTGTATGGGTCAAAATTACAGATTTTTCTTTTGTGCCAAAAATCATTAGGATATTAAGTAAAGATCATGTTCCATGAAGATATTTGTAAATTTCCTACCATAAAATTTATTTTTGTAAGTAATATGCATTGCTAAGGACTTCATTTGGACAACTTTAAAGGCGATTTTCTCAATATTTTGATTTTTTTGCACCCTCAGAATCCAGATTTTCAATAGTTGTCTCTCGGCTAAATATTGTCCTATCCTAACAAACCATACATCAATGGAAAGCTTATTTATTCAGCTTTCAGATGATGTATAAATCTCAATTTCAAAAAATGTACCCTTATGAATGGTTTTGCGGTCCAGGGTCACAAATATGCATCAATTCTCTTTAACTTACTGATATGCATTCCTGATACATGTACAAAAATGTGTTGTTATACCTCTTTACTAGCCTCAAAAACACTTACTTGTTTCAACAATCAATTTTGTGCCTTTCCCAAAGATAAGCTTGCCAACTCCAGTTCCAGAATTCACACAATGTAAGACCGCTAAGCAAAAACTACCTGACTTGAAACTTAATTCTCAGTAATCAATCTTAATGATTAATATGACAACTTATAGTTATAAGGTATATTAAATATGCATTTTAAAGCACAGTAATGAATGATCATTAGTAAATTACACTTGTAAATAACCATTTTGCTGGTCCTGGTATATGTTTAAATAAATTTGCATCCGTTTTGATTAACTTGATATGCATTTCTGATATATGTATAAAAATGTGTTGTTTTATACCTCTTTACTAGCCTCAAAAGCACTTACTTGTTGCAACAATCAATTTTGTGCCTTTTCCAAAGATAAGCTTGCCAGTTCCACCTCCGTAAGTCACACAATGTAAGACCACTAAGCAAAAACTACCTGACTTGAAACTTAATTCTCCCTAATGAATCTTAATGATTAATATGACAACTTGTAGTTATAAGGTATATTAAATAAGCATTTAAAGCACAGTAATGAATGATCATTAGTAAATTACACTTGTAAATAACCATTTTGCTGGTCCTGGTATACGTTTGAATAAATTTGCATCCGTTTTGATTAACTTGATATGCATTTCTGATATATGTATAAAAATGTGTTGTTTTATACCTCTGTACTAGCCTCAAAAGCACTTACTTGTTGCAACAATCAATTTTGTGCCTTTCCCAAAGATAAGCTTGCCAGTTCCACCTCCAAAAGTCACACAATGTAAGACCACTAAGCAAAAACTACCTGACCTGAAACTTAATTCTCCATAATCAATCGTAATGATTATTATGACAACTTGTAGTTATAAGATGTATTAAATATGCATATTAAATTACAGTAATGAATGATCATTAGTAAATTACACTTGTAAATAACCATTTTTCTGGTCCTGGTATACGTGTGAATAAATTTGCATCTGTTTTGTTTAACTTATATGCATTTCTGATATCATAAAAAAAGTGTTTTTATACCTCTTTACTAGCCTCAAAAGCACTTACTTGTTTCAACAATCAATTTTGTGCCTTTCCCAAAGATAAGCTTGTAATTTCCACCTCCAGAATTCACACAATGTAAGACCACTAAGCAAAAACTACCTGACTTGAAACTTAATTCTCCCTAATGAATCTTAACGATTAATATGACAACTTGTAGTTATGAGGTATATTAAATAAGCATTTAAAGCACAGTAATGAATGATCATTAGTAAATTACACTTGTAAATAACCATTTTGCTGGTCCTGGTATACGTTTGAATAAATTTGCATCCGTTTTGATTAACTTGATATGCATTTCTGATATATGTATAAAAATGTGTTGTTTTATACCTCTTTACTAGGCTCAAAAGCACTTACTTGTTCCAACTATCAACTTTGTGCCTTTCCCAAAGATAAGCTTGTAATTTCCAGTTCCAGAAGTCACACAATGTAAGACCACTAAGCAAAAACTACCTGACCTGAAACTTAATTCTCCATAATCAATTGTAATGATTATTATGACAACTTGTAGTTATAAGGTGTATTAAATATGCATATTAAATTACAGTAATGAATGATCATTAGTAAATTACACTTGTAAATAACCATTTTGCTGGTCCTGGTATATGTTTAAATAAATTTGCATCCGTTTTGATTAACTTGATATGCATTTCTGATATATGTATAAAAATGTGTTGTTTTATACCTCTGTACTAGCCTCAAAAGCACTTACTTGTTGCAACAATCAATTTTGTGCCTTTCCCAAAGATAAGCTTGCCAGTTCCACCTCCAAAAGTCACACAATGTAAGACCACTAAGCAAAAACTACCTGACCTGAAACTTAATTCTCCATAATCAATCGTAATGATTATTATGACAACTTGTAGTTATAATATGTATTAAATATGCATATTAAATTACAGTAATGAATGATCATTAGTAAATTACACTTCTAAATAACCATTTTTCTGGTCCTGGTATACGTGTGAATAAATTTGCATCTGTTTTGTTTAACTTATATGCATTTCTGATATCATAAAAAAAGTGTTTTTATACCTCTTTACTAGCCTCAAAAGCACTTACTTGTTTCAACAATCAATTTTGTGCCTTTCCCAAACATAAGCTTGTAATTTCCACTTGCAGAAGTCACACAATGTAAGACCACTAAGCAAAAACTATCTGACTTGAAACTTAATTCTCCATAATGAATCTTAATGATTAATATGACAACTTGTAGTTATAAGGTGTATTAAATATGCATATTAAATTACAGTAATGAATGATTATTAGTAAATTACACTTGTAAATAACCACTTTGCTGCGGTCTGGTATACGTGACTAAATATGCATCAGTTTTCTTTAACTTACTGATATGCATTCCCTATATTTGTATATTAATGTGTTGTTTTATACCTCTGTACTAGCTTCAAAAGCACTTACTTGTTCCAACTATCAACTTTGTGCCTTTCCCAAAGATAAGCTTGTAATTTCCACCTCCAGAATTTACACAATGTAAGACCACTAAGCAAAAACTACCTGACTTGAAACTTAATTCTCTGTAATGAATCTTAACGATTAATATGACAACTTATAGTTATAAGGTATATTAAATAAGCATTTAAAGCACAGTAATGAATGATCATTAGTAAATTACACTTGTAAATAACCATTTTGCTGGTCCTGGTATACGTTTGAATAAATTTGCATCCGTTTTGATTAACTTGATATGCATTTCTGATATATGTATAAAAATGTGTTGTTTTATACCTCTGTACTAGCCTCAAAAACACTTACTTGTTGCAACAATCAATTTTGTGCCTTTCCCAAAGATAAGCTTGCCAGTTCCACCTCCAGTAGTCACACAATGTAAGACCACTAAGCAAAAACTACCTGACCTGAAACTTAATTCTCCATAATCAATCGTAATGATTATTATGACAACTTGTAGTTATAAGATGTATTAAATATGCATATTAAATTACAGTAATGAATGATCATTAGTAAATTACACTTGTAAATAACCATTTTTCTGGTCCTGGTATACGTGTGAATAAATTTGCATCTGTTTTGTTTAACTTATATGCATTTCTGATATCATAAAAAAAAAGTGTTTTTATACCTCTTTACTAGCCTCAAAAGCACTTACTTGTTTCAACAATCAATTTTGTGCCTTTCCCAAAGATAAGCTTGTAATTTCCACCTCCAGAATTCACACAATGTAAGACCACTAAGCAAAAACTACCTGACTTGAAACTTAATTCTCCCTAATGAATCTTAACGATTAATATGACAACTTGTAGTTATGAGGTATATTAAATAAGCATTTAAAGCACAGTAATGAATGATCATTAGTAAATTACACTTGTAAATAACCATTTTGCTGGTCCTGGTATACGTTTGAATAAATTTGCATCCGTTTTGATTAACTTGATATGCATTTCTGATATATGTATAAAAATGTGTTGTTTTATACCTCTTTACTAGGCTCAAAAGCACTTACTTGTTCCAACTATCAACTTTGTGCCTTTCCCAAAGATAAGCTTGTAATTTCCAGTTCCAGAAGTCACACAATGTAAGACCACTAAGCAAAAACTACCTGACCTGAAACTTAATTCTCCATAATCAATTGTAATGATTATTATGACAACTTGTAGTTATAAGGTGTATTAAATATGCATATTAAATTACAGTAATGAATGATCATTAGTAAATTACACTTGTAAATAACCATTTTGCTGGTCCTGGTATACGTGTGAATAAATTTGCATCCGTTTTGTTTAACTTATATGCATTTCTGATATCATAAAAATGTGTTGTTTTATACCTCTTTACTAGCCTCAAAAGCACTTACTTGTTTCAACAATCAATTTTGTGCCTTTCCCAAAGATAAGCTTGTAATTTCCACTTGCAGAAGTCACACAATGTAAGACCACTAAGCAAAAACTATCTGACTTGAAACTTAATTCTCCATAATGAATCTTAATGATTAATATGACAACTTGTAGTTATAAGGTGTATTAAATATGCATATTAAATTACAGTAATGAATGATTATTAGTAAATTACACTTGTAAATAACCACTTTGCTGCGGTCTGGTATACGTGTGACTAAATATTCATCAGTTTTCTTTAACTTACTGATATGCATTCCCTATATTTGTATATTAATGTGTTGTTTTATACCTCTGTACTAGCTTCAAAAGCACTTACTTGTTCCAACTATCAACTTTGTGCCTTTCCCAAAGATAAGCTTGTAATTTCCACCTCCAGTAGTCACACAATGTAAGACCACTAAGCAAAAACTACCTGACTTGAAACTTAATTCTCTGTAATGAATCTTAACGATTAATATGACAACTTGTAGTTATAAAGGTATATTAAATAAGCATTTAAATCAGAGTAATGAATGATCATTAGTAAATTACACTTGTAAATAACCATTTTGCTGGTCCTGGTATACGTGTGAATAAATTTGCATCCATTTTGTTTAACTTATTGATATGCATTTCTGATATATGTATAAAAATGTGTTGTTTTATACCTCTGTACTAGCCTCAAAAACACTTACTTGTTGCAACAATCAATTTTGTGCCTTTCCCAAAGATAAGCTTGCCAGTTCCACCTCCAGTAGTCACACAATGTAAGACCACTAAGCAAAAACTACCTGACCTGAAACTTAATTCTCCATAATCAATCGTAATGATTATTATGACAACTTGTAGTTATAAGATGTATTAAATATGCATATTAAATTACAGTAATGAATGATCATTAGTAAATTACACTTGTAAATAACCATTTTTCTGGTCCTGGTATACGTGTGAATAAATTTGCATCTGTTTTGTTTAACTTATATGCATTTCTGATATCATAAAAAAAAAGTGTTTTTATACCTCTTTACTAGCCTCAAAAGCACTTACTTGTTTCAACAATCAATTTTGTGCCTTTCCCAAAGATAAGCTTGTAATTTCCACCTCCAGAATTCACACAATGTAAGACCACTAAGCAAAAACTACCTGACTTGAAACTTAATTCTCCCTAATGAATCTTAACGATTAATATGACAACTTGTAGTTATAAAGGTATATTAAATAAGCATTTAAATCAGAGTAATGAATGATCATTAGTAAATTACACTTGTAAATAACCATTTTGCTGGTCCTGGTATACGTGTGAATAAATTTGCATCCATTTTGTTTAACTTATTGATATGCATTTTTGATATATGCATAAAAATGTGTTGTTATACCTCTTTACTAGGCTCAAAAGCACTTACTTGTTCCAACTATCAACTTTGTGCCTTTCCCAAAGATAAGCTTGTAATTTCCAGTTCCAGAAGTCACACAATGTAAGACCACTAAGCAAAAACTACCTGACCTGAAACTTAATTCTCCATAATAAATCTCAATGATTATTATGACAACTTGTAGTTATAAGGTGTATTAAATATGCATTTTAAAGCACAGTAGCCTAATGAATGATCATTAGTAAATTACACTGGTCTGGTATACGTGTGACTAAATATGCATCAGTTTTCTTTAACTTATTGATATGCATTCCTGTTTTATACATCTGTACTAGCCTCAAAAACACTTACTTGTTTCAACTATCAACTTTGTGCCTTTCCCAAAGATAAGCTTGTAAACTCCACTTCCAGAAGTCACACAATGTAAGACCACTAAGCAAAAACTACCGATGTGAAACTTAATTCTCCGCAGTGAATCTTAAAGATTAATATGACAAGTTGTAATTATAAGGCATATTAAATAAGTATTTTAAAGCACAGTAATGAATTACCATTAGCAAACTACATGTGTAAATAACCATTTTGGTCTGGTATATGTGTGACTAAATATGCATCAGTTTCGTTTAATTTATTACATTTGTCAATTGATATGCATTCCATACATACGTATAAAAAAGTGCTTTTATACCTCTTTACTAGCCTCGAAAACACTTACTTGTTTCAACTATCAACTTTGTGCCTTTCCCAAAGAAAAGCTTGAAAGCTCCACTTCCAGAAGTCACACAACGTAAGACCACTAAGCAAAAACCACCCGAAGGACTTTCTCAGGCAGTCAATGATTAATGTGACAACTTGTCATTGATAAAGGGAATTAAATATGCATTACAAAGCGTAGTAGTAAATGACACTTGGTGTAAAAATGCAATACTAATGAACCATTTTAGCATTTTAAATGTGTGGTAAAATATTCATTCGTTTCTCTTAAAGACTACATATGATTGAATTATTACATTTTATCTTAATATGCATTGCTGATATGTAATAAATTCATAAATGTTTTGGTAACACTTTAGTATGGGGATCACATATTCACTATTAACTATGACTTTTCCCTAAATAAACTACTAATTTACTGCTTATTAATAGTTAGTAAGGTAGTTTTTGTAGCATTTAAGTTTAGGTATTGGGTAGGATTAAGGGATGTATAATCTGGTCATGCAGAATAAGGCATTAATATGTGCTTTATACGTACTAATAAACAGCAAATATGCAAGCTAATAAGCAACTAGTTAAAAGTGAGAATTGTTCCCCATACTGAAGTGTTACCAATGTTTTTACTAGCCTCCAAAACACTTACTTGTTTGAACATTCAGTTTAATTCCAGAGCAAAAATAGATTTGCCCGAAACCAGATGAAGTCACACAATGCAGTTTACCAAACCAATAACAGGAACACTTTACAATATTGTCTCATTTGTTATGTTAGTTAATGCATTAGCTAAAATTAACTATCAATTAGCAGTATTTTTTTTCTTTATATTTCTTTATTGGCATGTTAGCTCACGGTGAATTAACTAATGTTAACAGATATAACTTTTGATTTTAAAGACGTATAAGTAAATTAACATTAACCAAGATTAATAAATGCAGTAGAAGTATTGTTCATTGTTGGTTGATGTTAACTAACGTGGTTAACTAATGTTAACAAATGAAACCTTATTAAAAAGTGTTATACCAATAACTTTATACTTCTAAAAACGCAGATTTGTTTTTAATAAAAAGTGATTTCAATGTATTATATATTTTATAACAAATTACTCTTTAAATAAGCAATAATATAAATCTATAAGGATCATAATGGACTGAAATGTGAAGGATTTCCCAATAAGAATGACCACTGGTAGTGCGGTTTATATCAAAGCTCAACTTTACTGCATACTGGAAAGATTTTTTTTTTTTAAAGTTTTGAATGGCTAGGTACAAAAAAGCAAATAATAGCTCATAATACACAGTGAATATACCTGAGAACACTACTAGCTTTAATAAACTTACTTGTTTCGATTATCAGGTTTGTACCCGTCCCAAAGATAATCTTATCTCCAGCTCCAGTCACACAACGTAAGAACACACAACCAAAACCTTCTAACACGTTTATCACCGCTCTGTTTTTATGGATCTGCTTTCACGTATTTTAAAGTTTTAAAAGTTTTATCTCCTGCTATTATATATCTGACACATTCTGTTTTTGGAACAATCTTTTACTGTTGCTTCCTATTTTTATGTAAAGTTAACAACAGTAGCTATAACATTAAAAACAAAAAAAATATATGTGGGATTCTGTGTACTCACTTGCATTAACATATAATTTTGTGCCAGAGCCAAAGATCAGCTTTCCATATCCACTTCCATCATTCACACAGTACGAAACGTCATAACTCTAACTGGTCACTAGTTATACACATATTGTTACGCATATATACGCATGTTAGACGCTGAGAATGTTTGTCTTTACACTGATTTTCTAAACAATTCATCTTATTCCACTCAATTATAATTAAATTTCAAATTCCATATTGTAATTCAACCTTGATCTATTTCTATGTGCACTATACTGTAAGTCCTTTTAAAATGAGTCGATATGGAAAAAAGAGCAGGAAAGAGTTTTACCTGAATTTACAAAGAGCCTTGTGCCTTTCCCAAATATTACTTTCTTTACTCCAGTGTCAGTCACACACAGTTATATAGCTACACAAAAACATGCTGACTGCTTAAGGGAAACACAAATCCAATATTGAATTTAATACAAAAATATAGAGCTCCAGTACAAAAATGATTAGTTTAGGCTTTAAAGCTGCTCTCATCCTAACAGATATTATGCTATTAATTACTTATGTTTTATCCCAATTAAGAAAAAACAAGGCTTTTCATAAAACAATGTCCTGTCAGTGATATTTTGGTGTATACTGAGTAATAATTAACTTACTTGTTTCGATAATCAGATTTGTGCCTGTTCCAAATATAATCTTATTGAATCCACCACTTCCAGTCACACACTACAAAACCAAACAGCAAAAACTAGAGATACCTGTAGATAAAACTCAGCCTCTGATAATAAAATAGATGGTTGACTGACAAACAATCTGAATGTAAATCATATTATAACATTTTAGTTGCAATGTGTTGTGCAAAAATGACAGAGTACTGTAGTATTTTGCTTAGTGCATTTCTGTCCATAAGATCCAACATTCCCATTGGGTCTAAAGTCAAAATTAATTGTTATGCTGTAGTATTGTTTAAAAATCCATTATACAGTATCTGCCCTAAAGATTACATACTAACTACACCTTCATTTTATATTCTGTCAAATGAATATGCTTCCTATTCATGTTTTTTTTTTTTTTTTTTTCATATTCAGCTAATTGCTGTACCATCTCTTAATGATAGCATAATGAGTAAAATGTCACAAATATCCATCCCGAAACATGGCCATCTGGATTAACTTTGACATCTGACAAGAGGTTAACTTATGCAATACTTTTTTCCCCCGCAGATTGATGACAATTATAGAGGGACGAAATCAAATACAATGAATTCAGAACACTCAATACTGAATAATAATCATGAACTTATAATAAGAAGATAATCTTATTAAATTATCCAGTATTTTATAGTAAATGCTGTCCAGGTATATGCACTATTTTGTTGGCATACTTTATACACGTGTGTATTAATTTCTCTTGAGATTGTCAAATATACTTATTGAACATGTATAAACCTAATTAATTTTATATCATGACCTGGATACCTGATATGTAATGATTTTGACTGACAAATTTACCCTTGAAATGTATAAGAATATGTCTAAATTATCTATTATATATGGGAATATGTAAGTTTATTCTTATGTCCATGTTCTTTTAAGAATGTATAAGAGTTATAAAACGTAGTGTTTACCTGCATTTACAATGAGCTTTGTGCCTTTCCCAAATATCACTTTGGTCAATCCTGTCTGCGTCACACAATGTGATATAGCTTCACAAAAACATGCTGCAAGATGCATGTTGTAAAGTTGTTCTGTAAAAGTTTGTGTATACAAGTATGTCTTATTATGCAATTATTAACATAAGCTAATGTATTAGTCATCATGAACTAACAATGAACAATACTTTTATTGCATTTTAATAATATAGGTTAATATTAATTTATACGGTAACACTTTATTTTAGGGTCTTTTAACTAGTTGCTTATTAGCATGCATATTACTAGAATATGGGCTGTTTTTTAGTAATTATTAAGCACATATTAATACTTTATTCTGCATGACCTTATTCTACATTCTTAATCCTACCCAATACCTAAACTTAACAACTACCTTACTAACTATTAATAAGCAGTAAATTAGGAGTTTATTGAGGGAAAAGTCGTAGTTAATAGTTTATGTGTTCCCTATACTAAAGTGTTACCCTTTATACATATTTTAACATACAACTGCATAAATTAACATGTATTGTGAACAAACATGAATCAACAATGAACAATAGTATTTTTTTTTTAAATTAACATTAATCTAGATTAATAAGTACTGTAAATAATGTTCATAGCTCATGATGCATTAATAACTAATGTTAACAAATTGATCGTATTGTAAAGTGTTACCATATATACTTATACAGTATTCACATCTTTTATGTTCTCAAGAGAGCATAGCTCTTGAGAACATAAAAGATGTGAATCATAAAGAAGTGCAAAATTAAATCAATTTTACCTGCATTTACAGTGAGTTTTGTGCCTTTCCCAAATATTAGTTTCTTTGCATTACCAGTCACACACAGTTAAACAGTCACACAAAAACAAGCTGACTGCTTATAGAGTTTACGGTAACACTTTACAATAAGATTCATTAGTTAACTACATTAGTAATAATAATGAACTGCATTTATACAGCATTTATTAATCTTTGTTAATGTTAATTTCAACATTTACTAATACATTATTAAAATCTTGTTAACATTAGTTAATGCACAGTGAACTAACATGAACAAACAATGAACAACTGTAACAAATGTATTGCTCATGGTTAGTTCATGTTAGTTCACTGTGCATTAACTAATGTTTATCTAATGAACCTTATTGTAAAGTGTTACCGAGTTTGCCTATAAAATACTCAAACATTTACACTAGTTAACAAATACCTTTTCCCAAAACCAAGGTCTCTCTTAATTTATCAAAACTGGGACAATGTCAACAATGTCTGGAATTTATTGTACTTGACATAATGGTGATTATAATTAACTTACTTGTTTCAATGAACAGCTTTGTGCCTGTCCCAAATATAAGCTTATTGAGTCCAACTGCATTCACACACTACAAAACCAAACAGCAAAAACTACCAAGACAGCCAATGTGCCCTCCGTCACTTCGTTAAACTTTTCTGTGTAACGGCTACATGTTATTATTAATATTGCTTAGTGCATTTTGGCTGAATAAAACAAGTATGTTTTAAATCATTTTAACCTGATATAGATTTTCCAGAGATGCTATAGTCAAGCGTTTTTATTCATTTAAATCTATTCCCAAACGACTCTGATGTGCCTTAAATGTTGTGAATTGAATGTACATTTTCCATTTTGTTTCAAACGATAACCAGGAAAGTCAGAGAAGTTTAAACTGATTTTCACAAATTATACTCAAATATGACATTTGCAAGTAATCAAGCAGAAAGTGTCCTTTAGTTCTTTTTAAATGGCAAAAGAGATGTTTAGATTGATGAAAAACACTTTCTTCTCAACACAGTTGCCTTAGTTTTAACTATTGGTGCTATTATCACATAATCTAAGAGATACCAGATAAGTGTTCATGTTGATGTGAGTAGCGTTAAACATAATGAACTTACTTGAATCAACTGTTAATTTTGTGCCTCTCCCAAAAATTAGCTTTCCTGCACCTCCAGTATTCACACAATGTCACAGCACACATCAAAATCCCTTGTCACATGCAACACAAATCTATATTCATAGTTAAAACTCTGTCAAACACACATAATTACTATACGGTGTGTTCTGTAAAGACAATTCTATCTAAACCTCAATTACATCTGACCAAAATATTACTTAATATGACTTTATGCATATATTGCCTACATTGGATTGTTCCTTTTATGCTATAACTTAAGTTATATACTATTATATACTACTATAAACTTTATTCTTTGTGTTTAATTTCCAGCTCACTTGCATACGGAAGAATGCATGTTTATACTATAGAATAATGTGTGTAATTTCTAGATTGGCAAAACACTTACTACTTTCAACGGTCAGTTTGGTTCCAGAACCAAAAACGATTTTCACGCCTCCAGATTGAGTCACACACAATATTTTGCCTCTACAGAAACCTCCACTATGCTATTACTGTACTTAAGATAAGCAGCAACACTTTACAGTAAGATTTAACCTAGATTAATGTTAATTTCTACATATACTAATACATTTTTAACATTTCATTTCAATGAATGTAACTTTATTGTAAAAGCGTTACTAATAAAGCTTAAAAATCTCACATTTTCCAATAGTGTTTATCTTGTAAGACAGGGTTTACTACCAAGAAATAGCGTCCGATACCTACGGTTTGTCAAAAGTACTACATTAGAAATTTGAAAATGAGGTAACCTTTTCAATACTAAATGAAAAATTATAGATAGATGAATCATGGCTTTTCACAAATGAACAAAAAGAATTCAGCACACCTTAAAGCGGCACTGATAATCCAATATAAACAAACTTACTTTTTTCAACTATTAACTTTGTGCCTGTCCCAAAGATAATCTTGTAGCCTCCACCTCCAGTAGTCACACAGTACCAGATCACTGAACAAAAACTGTCCTGAAGAACTAAAATCAACTCACCTGCCAACTTATTCATGTCAAAGTGAGAACTATCATTGCTAATTAAAAGCATTTTGATAAACGTATTGAACTTGGAAAAAATAAAGTGGCAATGAGACTATGCATGTGTCTACATTACTGCAATTTCACAATTATATCATGATCTGGATCTAGAAATGGTTTGTGATGTTTCTACTTCTCTATAGACACTTACTTGTTTCAACTATCAGTTTGGTTCCAGAGCCAAAATAGATTTGATAGAGTCCAGATGAAGTCACACAATGCAGTTTACCATCACAATAACTTTCTACAGTTAAACCAATGAAGTGAATCCAAACTAATGACTAAGATTTCGCAAATTTTAAATATTAAATACAAAATCTTTTGTATTTAATAACAGTGAGGATATAAGGATATGGACAATGATGAATAGAATTTATAAAACGTTTCCAATAAACAACACTGTAAAAAGAAATGTAATTTTTACAGTAAAATACCGTAAAAATGCTATAATAAAAACATGTTAATTGGTTAACTATAACTTACCTTACCATATACGGTGAAATTTTTAAATGGTTTAACATCACATTATATGTAATTTAACTGTAAAATAATGTCAAATTGATGCTTTTTGCAAGTAAAAACTATGAATTATTATTCTCGCGGTTACATTTTACGGTAATTTAACTATTTTGGTAGTTAAAGTACGTAGATTAACATTACATCACTTAATGAATATACAAGTTGTAAAATATAAAGCCATCCTGTAAAACTGGAAACACTGTCAGTATTTTTTTACGATGAATTTATGACAACCACAGCTGCCCGTTTTTTTACCGTAAATTTTACAGGATTTTTTTTTTACAGTGACTGGCAACACTTTTTCATCGATCAACTTTGTTTAGAGCAAAAATGCACTAGTGTTTAGCATCTTTCCCCTGGCTCTGGCATAATTGCCGTGATTTTTTAAAACAGATTCCAGTATTTTAAAGTGTTCGATGTCTAAAGACAAAAGCTAATCTACAAACAAACAATAGCTTTGCAAGCAAAAATAATTTTTTAAAAAAAGAAAAAGAATGTAAGTCACGCCAATACTGCTGAAATAAATAAACTTACTTGTGTCAATTATCAACCTTGTGCCTGACCCAAAGATCAACTTATAAGTTCCTCCAGTAGTCACACAACATGACAACACACAACCAAAACCTTCAGACACAACAGTCACAAATCTGCTGTTTGATTAAGCTGCTTTCATATATTAAAGAACCTAAAGTCAGACCATTTTTGAGTTTATATGAGCTTTATGGTCATATTTGATCGATTCTTTTTCCACAATCACATGCCTTCCATGTGAAAATACTCTCATTCATCTCCTATTGTCCATTTTATGGGTCAATGTAGAAAAGTAGAATGTATCTGATTCTGCATACTCACTTGTACTAACGTGTAATTTTGTGCCAGAACCAAAGATCACTTTTCCATATCCATCAGTCACACAATGTGAAGCGTCATAACTATAACTTATTATAGCACACTATCTGAGCGCTTCACTGTAAGTCAACACTACAAACTCTTCATTAACATGTTCCTTATTTAAACATACACATATGCTTAGCATTATTTAAATACATTACTAAATTTACTGTTTTCTCACGTTTTTCCTAAAATGTACCTCCAGTATTAAATAAAGCACTTCCATTTGCACTATTAATAATAGTGCAAGAGGATACAAGATTATTCTTGTTTGCATGTTAGCTTGAGTATTTAAGAGATGTGATCTAAATTTAAGAGCAAATAGAAATTATTTACCTGTATTTACAGTGAGCTTTGTGCCTGTTCCAAATATTATTTTCTGTGCTCCAGAAGAAGTCACACACAGTTATACAGCTACACAAAAACATGCTGATTGTTTAAGGGACAGCTTCAAAACAGAATTGTCTAGCATAACTTAACTAGAATGATCAGGTTATTAAAACTAATTTGTGTCATTTTCTCCTGAAGACTACATCAACATGGAATAAACTTTATTTAATTATTCCTCTGAAGTAAACATGGCCAAGAATAATCAACTTACTGGCATTGACTGTTAATTTAGTGCCTGTCCCAAAGATAATCTTCAGTGTACTTGTAGTTGCACAAAATGAGATGGCACAACAAGTGTTCTCTGATGTCTTATTAATGTAAGACCACAAATCAAAAACCCTATGACTATCATCTCATATCATAAAAAAAGCAAAAAAAACAACCATTTTTCACTAGGTATTAAGCACTATAATTTTGCATAAAACTCATCACACTGACACACTAAGTTTGTTGAAACATGTTCTGCAACATATGTATTGCTCTATAAAAAAATACTATAGTGATACTAGTAAATTAGGAATGTATGCAAATCTATACAAAACACTTACTGGTTCCAACTGTTAGTTTAGTTCCAGAGCCTCCACTAGTCACACAACAATTTTGTCTTTAGCAATAACTCCCTGCTCTCTCACAAATATACTCTTCATCAATACTGTAAAAATGCATCCAACTGTTAATGAATGATTTTACAAATAAATGAACCTAATGAGTTGGTATGTAACAAAAGGCCAGCAGGGATCATGCTTTCACCCGTTTTCAATTTATCCCTCTATTTATTTCATTGCAATGCATGCACTGCATAAAAAAAGTGATTTAAATGAGAAAAATGAGAAAACTCATTGCACATGACGAAACCAAACACAAACATATACCTGGTATATAAAGCAAAGGTTTGCAACTTTCAGAAACAAATACTTGCCTGGTTCAACAATGAGTTTTGTTCCGCCACCAAATATAAGCTTATAATCTCCTGTATTCACACAGAGCTACAGCCTATACCAAATACTCTCTCATCACATTTAGAAGTGTTTAATAACTAAAGATGCAATTAGAGAATACAACTTCACCTGTACAGATGATCCATCAACTATATTACTGAAGCTGAATAAATGAATCCAGTGAGCTGGATTTTCAATTGGAAAAAATATATTTTTTTTTTCTCTTTGCCAAACATTTTTTGAGGAACAAAAGTTTGTTTGCTTTAGTAACACAAATGTAGAGGCTTTGAAATCAACCTGCTGGCAATATCAATATAAATATTAATCCTTATTTAGATTCAACTGGGCATTTTAGGCAAGCTTTTTACATTGCATTATGTGTGATGAGACTGGGTATCTTTGTGTATTTATATTTAAGATTTATACATACCTGAATTTATTATGAGTTTTGTTCCTTTTCCAAAAATAATCTTCCATGTTCCCCCACTACTAGTCACACAGCACTTTGTGCTCGAACAAATACATGCCAACGTTCATGGCATCAACATAAAGCGAAGATGCACAAATATAAATACCCGACAATAACTACTGAAGAATTACTTTTATGCAATTTAATTTAATTTCTGTAAGTGCATTTAACATTTGTTTTTGAACACTGTCTACATGCTTCCTTAAAGATATTTTTGGGTTGTATAACTTTTCACAATGCACAAAATAATGGTGTACCTATATTTATGACATTCATTTTCAACTTCAGTGTTTACTGACTATGATTAAAATAACACTAATGTAACTTAATTTCCTTGTTTTTTGTTGTTGTTGTTTTAGCTGTGTAATTCAATGGAAAAACATCCTAAATGTACTATCTTAAAGAGATGTGTTGTTACTTACTTAACTGAATGTGTAAAGTTGTGCCCGACCCAAAGATCAGCTTGTTATATCCACCTCCAGCATTCACACAGTGCAAAACACTACATATTTTACCCATTACCCACATTATTTTACCAACACTATATATTTTACCCATTACATTTACCCATATTTTACCCCATTATTAGTTCTCAGACACTAAACTTAAGCAAAATAAGCGGCTACAGTAAATATGTTGCATTTTCACAATGATTTCATGTAATTTTCACACCAAAATTACTTGGGGACAGTGAACCTTTTATGATTTATCATTCTGAACTACCACACACAACGAAACCAATTGAACAATATACACCTGACAGCTTTGGACTCCAATCTATTCACATCAAATATGCATCGGATGATCATACTCTAACATAAAACTAATGCGATGTAAATGCCAAAGATCTAATGAGATAAAAACCATTATGGCTTTAGCTTGCCTGTAACAACACATAACTAAATCAAATGACACAGTATGAACATAGTGTTCTGTTGTAAATTACTCAAATACTTGCCTGATTCAACTATGAGTTTTGTTCCACTGCCAAAGAACATCTTGTTAGTATTTGCATCCACACAGCACTACAGCCTGTATCAAAAACTCAATCACTGCAGAAAGATCTAAACTTTTACGGTAGAATTTTTAAATCAGTGTGTGTAAGGAAATATTTTACACATCTCATTTCAAAATCGGTGTACTTTGATGAAAATGGATAAAATTGATATATAAAGCGCTATAGAAATAAAAGTGACTTGATTTGTTTTCCACACATTTGAAAAACAGAAAAATTCTGTTTTTCTCTTTTCAAACTATTTGATGTTCTTGTAACATCACATGCTCTGATCCAACTACATCCTACAGTCCGTGAATCCACTGACCTACAGACAGTCCAGCGGCCAAAACAAAGAATTTGAAATGACCATCCACTAGAAAGAGGGAAAAAAAATCCTCTGACCAAATAGGAAACTTTTCTAAAGAACAAGCTTTGTCCCACTCCTAAATATTACCTTAACCCTAGCCATATTCACACAGTTCCATGTCCATTTACAAACCTCATTGTGATTCCCTCATTGGATATTTTTTACAGTTGCTCAAATGATTCAAAGATATTGCAAAACTGTAAACCAAACATTTAAAAAAGTCGTAGCACATGATAATGGCCTTGGTAAAAATTCTTTTAGTGCATCACATTTAATCTGTTTTTCTTAATTAGTTTCTATAACTGGCATACTTTTACATCTCTTACTTACTTGATTCAATGATGAGATTGGTCCCTTGACCAAAAATCAGCTTATTGCCAGCACCAACATTCACACAGTAGACTTCCTCACTACAATAAACATTTCCACTGTTCAATAAATGATAGAAACTAAACCAATGCAGAAATTCACCTACCTTTGTTTTTAGAATTTAAAATGAAGAATTTGACTATGTATCTTTGTGTGTCATTTAGTAAGTACATTGCTCAGGAATTTAACAATTGAGAAGATTAATATAATTCATACAGATTTTAGTTTCCATTGTCAAACATGATAGTTATGTTACTTACTGGATTGAATTAGCAGCTTTGTTCCTTTCCCAAAAATGATTTTGTCTGCACTATTAGTCACACAAAGAGACACTCCATACCAAAAACTGCCAAACACTAACTGCTACTGTTCACCCAACACAACTATGTATCAGTTTTAATTATTTATATACACTTTTTACAATTACTATTACTATTATTTATTTTCACAGCATTTTCTTATTATGCATGTAATGAATTAACGTTTAGTTTCCAAAGCATAGATTTAAACCTACACATAATATCTAAGTCTTTAATAACTGGGCATGTTTAAAGTGAATATAAAAAAGATTAACAGAATTTTTACATCTCAATCAAATTCTCAATCAAAGTGTTTTCCAGTGGACTCATTACATAAACAGCCTCCTCAGAGCAATTTCTCTAGGACTTTCAGCAACCATCCAGTTTATCAATCGCCTTTTATATAGTTTGAACCTTCAACATTTGGATTACTAGCCCAGTTACTAGACAAATACTACTGCCAAACTCACAATGCACAAAAAAATAAATAAAAATACGATAAAACACACAACTCTAAAGATTTTGCAATTATTGAATTTATGAAGTGCAAACTTACTTGCATGAATGAAAAGTTTGGTTCCTTGACCAAAAATGATCTTTCCAAGGCTGCCAGTATTCACACATGGCTACACATCCATACATAAACCTATGCATGAGAAGCAATCTCTACAACCACATGCTGCCCATCAGAAAAGATTGCAATGCGCATTTATATTTTTACATTTATTGGTAAGATTTGTTTGTTCAAGAAAAGCTGCCATGTTTTATGTTACAAATAGGATGGTTTAACTCTAGAAAAAAGCCCAGCAGTGCCAACAAGAATGCTTGTAGGATAAATTAAGTTCCTAACATTTACATAAATGTTCAAAAATAAAGACCAATTTATGTATGTTTTGAAGAAGTGTGTCAAAAACAAGCATCTCTAAACCATACGCAAAATACATGTTGGATTTTACTAAACTACTTTTTGCAAACTGCTTATTTAGTATTTAAAAGTCACATTTCTAATAATTTTAAGATTAGAGAGAGCAGGAACTTACTTGTTTCCACAATTAGTTTCATGCCACTTGCAAAAATAAGCTTTTCATTCCCTCTAGTCACATAAAGTTACACACCATAACAGAAACCCACCGAACAGTAGGCCTACATTTTGAAGATGGATATGTTTTAAAATATTTCAACAATAAAAAATTTGTTTTCTTAAGTGAGCAATGCATGACATTTAATTGGAGTTTCAAGTACACTGAAATTGGATTCAGCTCAAAGAAAAGTAACCGAATACTAAAGTCTTTCAAATATAACAGCTATGCAGTGATTGTAGCTTTTACAAAAATATACTAACACTTTATTTTTACAATTAAACAGACTGCTATTTAGATGCAAACCACAAAATGAGACCTGCAACCAATGTTCATTTTTAACCCTACACAATAGAATTCAGTGACCAGTAACACTTTATAATAAGGTCCCATTAGTTAACAACAGTTAATGCATTAACTAACAATACATTTGTTACAGAATTTATTCATCTTTGTTAATGTAACTGTTCTTAAATATTACTAACAGATACAACTTTTGATTTTAATAATGCATTAGTAAACTTTACATTTGACATTAACTAAGATTACTTAAGTATTTTTCATTGTTAGTTCATGTTAGTTCAACTAATGCTAACAAACAGACCTTATTGTAAAGTGTAACCAAATTAATTGTTAGGCAAATAAATACAACTTACTTGGTTCCACAAAGAGGCTGGTGCCCTGGCCAAATATGACCTGGTTAACCCCTATAGCATTCTCACAGAGCTACACTGCTTAACAAAAACTCCTCAACACAACGAGAATCACTTTATCTCATTTAAGCACTGATAATGTTTGCTTTCAAAGATATTTTCTAGCCATTTCCCTCTGATTGTTGCCATTCAAACTATTTTTATAAACTAAAAAAATAATGAACCACATTCATTATGTACTATATTAGTCATTGCATTAGTCAAACACTGCATGTGTGACTAATATACAATCACATGCAGACAGAATGCAGTTGTACTTTATCTTTTCTATACTTTCAGAGGAGAGGTAACTGGTTTTAAATGAGTTAAGGAGTGAATCAGTATTTTATAAATGGAGTAATGCTCACTTTTTTGCATTACAGAAGATTTAAAAGCAATAAAGAATTATAAATCTCACCTGATTCCACTATAAGTTTTGTACCGGTGCCAAAAATGATCTTATTGAATCCCTGATCATTCACACAGCACTTCACACCATGTCAAATATCCTTCAGTGCAAACACCCTCAACTGATCAATATTTTTATGTGCCAACTAAGATGGATAAATTACAAAACATTTCATTTATAAACTGTGAATTATCATATGATATGAAAATGTTGCACTCATCCCATTACCCTTTGATTTACAAAAAAATAATAATAATTAAAAGCAATACTTTTCCTTCTATAAAAGCAACAAAAGATATAAAAAAATAATAATACTCACTGGACTGAACAATTAACTTTGTTCCAGATCCTATAATGAACTTGAAGCCTGAACCAGACGACCACAGTGTTGCATTCTCATACATAAAACCTCTTCCTACAATATAGAGATAAAGAAGATGGATTTAAATGGGATATCTCCACATCATCACTCTCAAGATCAATGATAATATCTTAAAATGCTCAAAACAATTCAATTTTTTTTTACATACTTTCCCCCTAAATTTTAGCATTATCATATGCATGCCAAACAAATATTTTCAAATTTTGAAAACTTAATTATCGTTTCTACATTACAGAATAGAAGGATTTTTACTGTTTGTCTTAAATTTGATCTGAAACACATTACAATGAAGCCAAGAGTCTTCAGTAGCCATAGCAAATCACTGACATCTATGAAAATATCAGTGACTGTGATGCAACAACCTCTCTAATACATTTAAACATGTTTTTCTGTGGTGGTGAAACAAATTCAATATATACATTTTTAATTTTGTAGCAGTTTAAATCCTTACCTTAGTGTCACTACTCCAAATTTATATCAGATCCTGGGATATTCCTGCACAAGAAACAGTGTTTTGAATGTGTAAGTGAGTTTAGCTCAAACGTTGCTGAAATTCCAAACAAGAGAATTAAAGAAACACCTGCCTAACAGAACATTTTAGACTAGGTGAAGAAACCATTCAAATAATGAGGTATATATGTTAACTCACCTCTTCACAGACATCAGTGTTCTACTGGCCTAGTTTTACCGTGACACATGGCCTATTTATTGTTGTGCATTCCTGTTAACCTACAGAAGCAGTGTGTTAAATAATAACATTTGCCTTTTCTTTACTCGGTTTTTGTCAACGCATATTAAAACTGAATGTTAACAAGCTCTAGATTAACGTTTCTGCTGTAACCAAAACTCTTGCCTCTTTGTTTTGGATAGAGCATCAAGCAAAAGCACATGTTATTTTGCGAGTCCTCTTATAGCGGGGTAAAGTCGGATTGAAATCGGGACATGAGCCAGGCCGGACACGAACCACTGATTCCCTCAAGCCAAACAACTTTTGCGTGTTCACACACAAGCAAAAAACGTGGAATATGCGGAATTACTTATGGTACCAAAGCTCAGGCGGCCACTAGGGGTCACTCAAGTCTGCCTGTTAAGACAAGCAGCATGAGACATGCAAAATCCCACTGTAGGCCACAAGAGGGCAGGACACCTTTTATTTTCATGGTCCTAAATGAGCTCACTATGTCAGTGAGAACATCTTACTTAATATACATTAATTAATAATTCATAAATAAAATTAAGTGATTTGTAAATACAACAGAACAAATATCTGCTTTGAAGAGATTTTTGTTCAAAAGTTTTAAATCGGTACGATTTTAATAGCCTATTTTTAAAAAAAGTCTCTTCTGCTCATCATCTATTTGATCCCAAATACAGCAAAAACAGTAATATTTGAATTTTTTTTAAATATTTAGAATTTAAAAGAACTGTTTTCTATTTTAATATATTTTAAAATGTAGCCTAATTTATTCCTGTGATGTCAAAGCTGAATTTTCAGCATCATTACTCCAGTCTTCAGTGTCACATGATCCTTCAGAAATCATTCTGATATGCTGATTTGATGCTCAAAAAATATTTCTTATTATTATCAAAGTTGAAAACAGTTGTGAACATCAGAATAATTTGATGAATAGAAAGTTTAAAAGAACAGCATTTATCTGAAATATAAATCTTTTGTAACATTACACACTATTGTTTAAAAGTTTCTTTTTTTGGAAAGAAATTAAAGAAAGTAATACTTTTATAGAGCAAGAATGCATTAAATTGATCAAAAGTGATAGTAAAGACATTTATAATGTTACAAAAGTTGTTCTTTTGAACTTGTTCATTGAAGAATCTTGAAAAAAAAAAATGTACACAACTGTTTTCAACATTGATAATAATAATAAATGTTTCTTGAGAAGCAAATCGCCATATTAGAATGATTTTTGAAGGATCATGTGACACTGAAGACTGGAGTAATGATGCTGAAAATTCAGCTTTACCGTCACAGGAATAAATTACATTTTAAAATATATTCAAATAGAAAACAGTCCCTTTAAATTGTAAAAAAATTTCACAGTATTACTGTTTTTGCTGTATTTTTCATCCAATAAATGCAGCCTTGGTGAGCAGAAAAGACTTCTTTCAAAAACATTTAAAAAATCTTACCGATCTAAAACAGTAGTGAATGTCATCATTAAAAAAGTGGTTTGACAAACAATTATGAAATAGTTATTTTTTAAACTAAGTTAAGTAATAAAGTTAAGTAATTAATTAAAAAATGCCCCCAGAAGCTGTAGATGCAAGAGTTTTTACAGCTGTTTTTGTCTTTATATCACAGAGGCACTGAGCGGAAAAAACTTAGCAGCAAAACACACTAATTCTTGGAACCCGAAGCGAGCAGTAGATCTTTATCCAGAAGTGTGGTTAGAGGTGGTCTACAGCACCAGTGTGCTGTTAAAGCTGTGGTTTAGACACTCACATGAAACTTCTCCTTCATGAAGCCATTTTATTAGTTAATTTTAAGAAAAAAGATTATATTGCATGCAAAGATGAGAGCCTCATTAGTTAAGTCAAATAGCAAACAATAACACAATTAGACAATGTAAAAGTCTTAAACACTGTGATACAACTATGAAAAAATTATACTGTTGATTTACAAAAAATAAAAATTCTAATTTGCACAGGTCTGCAACAAAAGCTGAAAACACAACATAGCAAAGCAATACACTGAATTCAGAAATGTTTATAAGGTCAACATCTATGTTCTGTATATTTAAACTATTACTAACAATTTGTATTTTTCATTCCATTTAACATGAATAGACAGAGATATAGAAAATTACTGACATGTGACTCACTATAATCGCATTTGTTTGTTTGGCAGGATCTTATCAAGCGTCTGTTAAAAATTCGATTTGCTGAATTGATATTTTAAAACAGAAATGCCTTCACAGTCATCAATACATTGACTGCAACACATTTAGCCAGCAGAATTCTCAGACCTGTCACAAGAAGGGTCATGGAGTTCATTTTTGGATCATCTGAAAAAAATTCAAACAATAAATTAATCATATAACTCATATATAGATAACTTATGAATGCAAGATATATATGTTGCATGCATATAATATAATGTATTTTATTACTAACCGCTGTTTAAGAACTCTGAGACAGGATCACTAGAAGCATTTGTTGGACAAGAATTGGTGGCTTTCAGATCTTTAGGATTTGCTACAGAATAAGAATTAAGTAGAAAACAAATCATTCAAAAATGTGCAATACTTTATATTTAAAAAAAAAAAAAAAAAAAAAAAAAAAAAAAAGAAATCACATAAAATAAAAGTGAAACAATAATTATCTATTTAAGTACAAACCTGTCACAGAAGTCTCAGCTGCTGTTGCATTTACTTCTACTTCATCCATTTTGCATCTCTGGATTGCATCACCGCTGAATCCAGCATAATAATAGGTTTTGCTGGATTTGGACAGGACTGCATTGTTGGTATTTAGTTCTTTACTTCCCGGAGTCAAAATCATAGTCTTGTCTCGAGGATAGAACCCGGCGGCCAAACAAATATATTTACTTTTGTCCTTCACATTCGGCAAGATGGACAAAACTGGAGGAGTAGGTTTAGCATCCTCTAAGCAAAGACAAATAAACAGTTTTCATCAGTTTTTCAATCCTTTGACAAGACTTCACATGTGGGTCATTCCGTGTCAACTCAACCAGAAGTCCCCAGCTAAAATTTTTGATTTTATTAATATTTTTTCTGTAGAAAGACAAACATAAATAGTGATGAAAGCCAAAATATTAAATGTCACAGATGTACATTTACTGACTAATTCACTATTTTGTAGAGGGGGTCAAAATGACAATTTTCACCTGAGATTTGGAGCCAAATTAGAGGGGTGTAAAAATGACTTTAGAAAGATGGAAGCATCATTATTTTATTTTTACACAGAGATTAGTAGGTCTATTAGCTAAATCTGTTGACTTTCGCAAACTTTGTTTCATTGCCAATAGTGACTGGTAAAAATGGTTTTTGCCTCAAGTTTGCATGCCTGTTACTCAAGAAGTATGAAAGATATCTTAATATCCTTTTAGATTCTGGTTCTTAACAAACTTTCCTTTTGGTATCTTCATTTTAATGGCCCTCGATGGTTCAATCCCAGACATATGGACACGTTAATGCGGCTCCATTAGCAAATGGGTAAATTGTACACATTTTCAGTGGCCAAAAACCAAATGTGGGTCACTTTGCATACAACAGCTGATAGTTTTTTCTTTTAAAGAGGAAAATCTAAAGAACAAATAATGTTAAAATTAGAAATGCAAATGTCAATTGCATAGAACATACACTACCAGTCAAAAGTTTGGAAACATTACTATTTTTAATGTTTTTGAACGAAGTCTCTTATGCTCATTAAGGCTGCATTTATTTCATAATAAATACAGAAAAAACAATAATATTGTGAAATATTATTACAATTTAAAATTATGGTTTTTTATTTTAATATATTTTAAAATATAATTTATTTCTGTGATGCAAAGCTGAATTTTTAGCATCATTACTCCAGTCTTCAGTGTCACATGATCCTTCAGAAATCATTGTAATATGCTGATTTGATACTCAGTTATTATCAATGTTGAAAACAGTTGTGTTGCCTAATATTTTTTTGGAAACTGTGATACTTTTTTCAGGATTCATTGATGAATAAAAGGTTAAAAAGAACAGCATTTATGGTAGGGTACTTTTGAATGGTAGTGTACCTGAGTGCCATAAATATTATTTTTCCAAAGTTTGCATACATGTAACTCTAAAAGTATTCAAGATATCTAAACATCCTTCTAGATTCTCATTCTTCATAAACATTTCTTTTGTAATCTTAATTTTAAAGGCCCTATATAGTTCAGTCCCATAGATATTGTGACTCCATGTCCAAATTGTTGAATGGTTAAGTTGTTATGCTCAACTTAACCATTTTCAGAGGATTTTTGGTACTCAGAGAGTTATGTTTTATGCAGTTCTTTTGATAGCGGGATCATTGAAACAAGATACATTCCTAGTTTAAACATTATTTATTCTTCAGACATTCCTCTTTAAATGCAACAAGTAATCAGCTGTGTGTAAAGTGAACCACATTTGGTTTTTGATCATTGAAAATGGGTCAAATTCAACAATTTGAACATGGAGCTTCTTTGAGATACCCATATCTATGGGACTGAACTATATAGCGCATTGAAAATGAAGATTTCAAAAGGAAAGTTTTTTAAGAATGAGAAGCTAGAAGGATATTAAGATATCTTGAATACTTTTAGAGATACAGGCATGCAAACTTTAGAAAAGGAATGTCTATGGCACTCAGACAGGTATGTTCGATGCGATTGAGTTGATAGAAAAACACGAGATACATTTCTGTTTTAACATTATTTGTTCTTCAGATTTTCCTTTTTAAAAGAAAAAGTATGAGCTGTGTGCAAAGTGACCCACATTTGGTTTTTGACCACTGAAAATGAGTACAATTGACCAGTTTACTCATGGAGCCGCATTAAGATCTCCATATCTCTGGGATTGAACCATCGAGGGCCATTAAAATTAAGATATCAAAAGAAAAGTTTGTTAAGAACCAGAATCTAAAAGGATATTAAGATTTCTTTAACACTTCTTGAGTTACAACATGCAAACTTTTTGCTTTTTCCCATTTTTGAACCATCGCCGTTAGCATATAATGAAACAAAGATAGCTAAAGTAAACAGATTTAGCTAATAGACCTACCAATCTCTGTGTGAAAATAAAATAATGATTCAGCCATCTTTCTAAAGTCATTTTTACACGCCTCTAATCTGGCTCCAAATCTCAAGTGAACATGGTCATTTTGACCCCCTCTTCAAAATAGCGGATTACTTAGAAAGTATACATCTGTGACATTTAACATTTTGGCTTTCATCACTATTTATGTTTGTCTTTCTACAGAAAAAATATGAACAAAATCAAAAATTTGAGCCAGGGAAGTTTCTTGACATTTGGTTAATTTGACACGGAATGACCCATGTGCTATTTGCAAAACTATGCTCATTATGTAGTGAAAAAAACCTTGCAATCATCTATCCATGCATAAAACATCACTATTCTTATGAACAGATATAATTACTCTACTACAAATGTTTTTTCCAGAGCAACAGGTCAAGTTAACATACTGCGCTCACAAGCCGAATGCAACACGGCAGCACAACTAACTAAGCAACTAACAGACACCATTTGAGCCTAATTGGTGGAGTTTTCCACTATTTTCTACAGCTCAATTGTTGGTGTAAAAGCTTGTAATAGTTAAAAAGATGTACTTACTTGGTATGACAGTGAGGGTTATCGGCTTTCCGAATGTTAAAGTGTCAGTAGCTGAAAATGCACAGCTACCGTAACCCTTACAAAAACGGTCCTGACCCTACATCTGCATTACGACTGACAAACTGACCTAACTGAGCCCTTTTGACGACAACCAACTATGCAAAGGTCATGTTTTCACAAAACCAGGTGCATGGGTTAGAAAACTGCATTATAATAATATTGAAAGTGGATTTACTTACTTGGTTCTACCGTGAGACGGATGGGATCTCCAAAGGTTAGAGGATCTGCACTTCATTCAGCCCTCTGACAATATCCTTTGGTAATGGAAAGTATCCTTAAATCTTAAGAAATATAGTATAGACTCATCTGGAATTTGATGTGATATAGCCTGTTGAAAAAATCCAGTTTGATTTTCTTTCAAAGACAATTCCATCTGCCAGTCCGTACTCATGATAAACTCATGTCTGCTCCATTGAGATATAAACAGGTGACTGGAACAAAAGCCTTCAAAACAGAAACAACAAGATTGTGAGAATCAAACCTTTGATCATTCAGTCTTTCAGTCAGATATTGGTTTAAAGCTATAAATACTTTTTATAAACAGATGTTGTTTCTAAACAGTGCTATGAGATTTTGTACAGTCCCTAACGAAGAATGTATCACTGTGGTACTCCAATCACAATGAAAAACCTCAATACAAAAACCTGACGCAATTGTGCCCCATGTTGGGGGGTTGTGTTATACAGAAGAAAGATTGAAAGGCTGTCTTCTGAATAGACATATTTGACTAAAACTATGTTAAAAATCCATAGCCATGAGATGAAACCCCAAGCTGCAGTGGAAATCTTCACGTCTAAGATGACAGAACAACTTCAGAAGAATCGTTCAGCGCAGTGGCAGCCATGTTAACTCTGTGAGGTTTTTGTATGAGACAAAGCAAGAAATAAATCACTGTGGTACCCCAGTCCACAATGACACAACTCGAAACAAAAACCAAGTCTTCCTCTGTGTGAAAGAGCAAACCAATGACACATGAAACAGAATAACTTTGCACAAAATATAGAGAAATTGGTGTCTAAAGCACTCAATGAAAATTCTTAAAAATACTCCTAGAAAATAATTGGTCTTACCTTACATTAGAGATTATGTGACAATAAGAAGAGTAAGTGAGGAATACTACAGACCCTATACTTTACATATTACTTTGGAGCTAATAATACATTAATATAATATTTGTAACAGGCATTATAAAGTGTTAGATTAATTTTAACTATACATTTAACTATAAGTTTACTGATTTATATTAAAACTGCACATTTCAAGAATAATGAAGAAATTATGATTAGTAAATGGTTCCCCATTATATATATTACACACATTTGCAATCAAAATTATTCAACCCCCTTAACCTGCAAGACATTTTGCGGCTGAGAACAAAATTTTATGAAAACAAAGTCATCAGTAAATTATTATACAAAGTTTATTAATACACATTTGAGTGATTTCGAGCAAAAAATTAAACTAAGATTTGGATGCCAATATTTTATTCACAATAGAACATAGATAACATAAATGTTTAAATTGAGAAAATTTACAATTTTATGCACAAAATGAGCTCATTTCAAATTTGTTACCTGCTACAGGTCTCAAAATAGTTGGGGCATATTTACCATGGTGTAGCATCTCCTCTTCTTTTCAAAACAGTTTGAAGACATCTGGGCATCAAGGTTATGAGTTTCTAGAGTTTTGGTGTTGAAATTTGAGCCCATTCTTGCCTGATATAGGTTTCCAGCTGCTGAAGAGTTCCTGGTCGTCTTTGACGTATTTTTTGTTTAATGATGCGCCAAATGTTCTCTATAGGTGAAAGATCTGGACTGCAGGCAGGCCAGTTCAGCACCTGGACTCTTCTACAACGAAGCCATGCTGTTGTAATAGCTGCAGTATATGGTTTTGCATTGTCCTGCTGAAATACACAAGGCCTTCCCTGAAATAGACGTCGTCTGGAGGGGAGCATATGTTGCTCTAAAACCTTTATATACCTTTCAGCATTCATTGTGCCTTCCAAAACATGCAAGCTGCTCATACTGTATGCACTTATGCACCCCCATACCATCAGAGATGCTGGCTTTTGAACTGAATGCTGATAACACGTTGGAAGGTCTCCTCTTTAGCCCGGAGGACTTGTTGATTTCCAACAAGAATGTCAAATTTGGACTCGTCTGACCATAGAACACTTTTCCACTTTGAAACAGTCCAGTTTAAATGAGCCTTGGCCCACAGGACACGACGGCGCTTCTGGACCATTTTCACATATGGCTTCCTTTTTGCATGATAGAGCTTTAGTTGGCATCTGCAGATGGCACGGCGGATTGTGTTTACCGACAGTGGTTTCTGGAAGTATTCCTGGGCCCATTTAGTAATGTCATTGACACAATCATGCCGATGAGTGATGCAGTGTCGTCTGAGGGCCCAAAGACCACGGGCATCCAATAAAGGTCTTCGGCCTTGTCCCTTATGCACAGACATTTCTCCAGTTTCTCTGAATCTTTTGATGATGTTATGCACTGTAGATGATGAGATTTGCAAAGCCTTTGCAATTTGACGTTGAGGAACATTGTTTTCCACAATCTTTTTACGCACTCTTTCACAGATTGGAGAGCCTATACCCATCTTTACTTCTGAGAGACTCTGCCTCTCTAAGACATCCCTTTTACAGCTAATCATGTTACAGACCTGATATCAATTAACTTAATTAGTTGCTAGACGTTCTCCCAGCTGAATCTTTTCAAAATGTCTTGCTTTTTCAGCCATTTGTTGCCCCTGTGCCAACTTTTTTGAGACCTGTAGCAGGCATCAAATTTGAACTGAGCTCGTTTAGTGGATAAAAGTGTAAAATTTCTCCATTTAAACATTTGTTATGTTATCTATGTTCTATTGTGAATAAAAAACTCTTTTCGTTTTAATTTTATTCAAATTTAAAAAAACGTCCCAACTTTTCCGGAATCCGGGTTGTAGAAAGCAGTGGTAACATGGAAACCAAAGACTATCAGTGATCTGGAAGCTTTTTCAAGCAAGGAATGGGCCAAGATTGCAGTAGATAGGTGACAGAAGCTTCAAAGCACTTACAGGCAGCATTTATTGGAGGTTATAAAGAATAAAAGATTCTGCACAAAATTTGACTTTTGGGGGTTGAATAATTTTGTACACGTATGTTTAGAGCCAGTTTTTTTTTCATCAAATTTACATTCTAGGAATCACTCAAATGTGTATTAATAAACTTTGTATAATAGTTTACTGATGCCTTTTATGAACTGTTATCATAAAATTTTGTTCTCAGCAGCAAAATGTCTTGCAGGTTAAGGGGGTTGAATAATTTTGCAACTATATATATACACACACATGATGAAAGGATTGTGTGTGTATATATATATATATATATATATATAGGATGGATTTACCTTAATAAAGTTGGTGCCCCAAAATCTAGCAAACAATATAATAAAATGCAATAATGTTTATAATTCTGGTTCTTGGTGCAATGAATTTCTATTATTTTTAATATCATTATTATGTTTGTATTACATAACTTACCAATGGCATTCCAAATTATACAAACATAACAATGATATTCAAAGTAATTGCAATAAGATCCAGAACAGATGTTCACTTTGATTGCTGGCTCCTTATTCCTAGAAACAACATAACTGATCTTTACATATTTCAAATAAGGCACTTCAAGGTAGAATGGACCACACCATGTGCATACTTGTATTAATTGTGTTCATAAGTTAATTGTTAAAATCCTGTATTTGGTTACTACATGTAATAGGCCTAGTACACATATAGAGTGCATTGGTGAATGTGACCGTTACTGCAAACAGGTACACTAAGTACAGTTACAAATATTGTAGGACTACATGTTGTAAATGCTTATATTACCTCAACTGCTAGTACACATGCATGGTATATATAATATCAGAATGGCATTTAAAATGTCTGTCTGCAGAACTAACAGTAAACAATATTACAATTTCATATTGCGAATTGTGCAATTTGACAGTGTGTTAGTGATTTATGGTAGTGTGTTAAGAGCTGTCAGACCATGACTGAGGGTCTGGTCAAACTGAAACTAACAGGGTAGGAAACACATTCATTTTGAAATCAAATGACTTGAGAGTTTTTGTAGGGGCTCCTCAAAGATTGACTCAACGTGGCTCCCAAGTACACAATGAAATACTGCGTGGCAAAAACGGTTCAATAGAGTTTGCATTAAGGAGAGAGATGATAAGGCAGCTGGCGTATGTGGTAAGCTGATCTTCAACCACTCTGGTTTCCTGTCAGGAAGTGGTTGAGGAGCCGAGAGGTGTTCTAAGAACAACCCGTCCCCTTCCATTTCTAGACAGCATCAACTTCACAGCTCTTTCCTCTGTGATTTACAGTAAACCCCATTTCCCTCTCCTAATTATAAAGTCAATTTTGCACCTACTCAGATTTATGATAAACTGGACATTGACGAAAATAAACTAAAGCATTATTTATCAAAGAATGTAAAATATTTTTACAGCGTTTATTAATTTTAACTGATTTAAGTAAGCTGTAACATTAATGTATTATTAACACACATAACAAAGAATATATTTATTAATTAACTTTATCCAAAATAATGCTGAAAAAATAGATGGACATTGTTAATTAATGAAATCTAATGCATTAACTACTATTGAAGCCTATAGCAATAGGTTACCAAATTATACCACAGTCCATTTAACGAACCATTTCCCCTCTAAAACAATTTCCTCCCCTTGCTCTTTTTCATGATACAAATGTATCATGTTTCTCCCATGAAGATGTATAATAGAAATTAAATATTCTGAATAGATATGGTCATTCAGTCCCAATACATGTGTACACTAGAATGTACACTAGAGCTGCACGAGATAAATTGAGAATCACGATTTAAAGATCACTATTCTCCCACAATTCAGAATAGAAAACTAAACAAAATAACATGTAATTTACTAGAGGTTCTGACAAAATGTCAATTGCTGCAGTCTATTTAAAAATATTAATTTGAACTGAGCCGAGATGAGTAAGCATCTGTGAACTGATCTCTTGAATGCATGGTTCAATGACAAATGCATTTTTAACAGTCACCTGTCGCCACCTACTGGTGTAACGATGTAATTGCTACAATCTGTCAAGTTACTTTCAAAGGTAATTTACTCTATTTTGATCACTACTTTAGACATCAGTGTGTATATCCAAACTATAAACTTTTATCCCAGTACTCCTGTGATACTTTGAATTATTGTAAAAGAAATCATGATAACGTAAGGTTAAAAAGACTCTTTGTGAAGCGGTTTCATACCTATACATGACAACTGCTCTGTCTGGGTCAGCGGCAGCGAGAACACAAATTTGGATGTTCGCCGTGATCGTACTTGCCAAAGGTTTAATGTGTATACATAGCCAAATTGTTGTCATTTAGGAACGAGATCGCGATGTTTTAACGATTAAATTGTAACTTCGCCGATTTTCAACCCTCTTTGTAACGTTACAATGTCGGTAGTATATGTAAATGAGCAATGTTTACTCGCTGTCCGTGTTACCTGGACCGAGAAATTCACATTTATTTGTCAGCATCGGACAGCTATAGCACAGGTACGTCTGTAAGATGTCTGCTAAAGATCTGGAAAACATCTGCTGTGTAAAAATATCAGATAAACGTCTTAGAAAAAGCAGTTTTACATACATTCTAAATAATAAATATCTTAAAGACATCTTCTAAATGTTTATATCTGACAGGAAACGGCTCAAGAGACGTCATGAGCAAACAATCTAAAAAATACATCTTGCAGATGTAAATGCAAATGCTATCAGGGAGATTATTCTTCCGCATTTTTGTATACCACAAACGGACAGTAGAAACGACAGAGGGTCATTAACAGAACAGTTATTGTAACTGGAAATTATACTGCACTATGTCTACTAGCATTATGGTAAAAATGGAAGACGGCAACCATTTTACCTGTACGCAACGTCCTTTTGCTTCAGGGGATTGGGCGGAACTGACAGAACGGCTGTTTCTTTCAGTTTTTCCTCTCCGTTTGGCTAAACACCGTGTTTGTGGTCATCCAGTTTGAAATGTTGACTACAAACTTTTTTAGCCTACTTTTCAAAGGATTAATGTGTATACATAGCCGAATCGTTGTCATTTAGGAATGAGATTGCAATGTTTTAACAAAGTGTAATTTCGCCTTTTTTCAACACTCTTTGTTATGTTACAATGTCAGTAGTTCATGTAAATGGACAATGTTTAGGCTACTCGCTTCTCCATGTTACCTGGGACGAGAAATTCACATTTATTTGTCAGCAAGTCTTCGGACAGCTATAGCACAGGTACGTCTGTAAGATGTCTGCTAAAGATCTGGAGATCTGGAAAACATCTGCTGTGTAAAAACATCAGATAAACGTCTTAGAAAAAACAGTTTTCCATACGTTCTAAATCATAAATATATTAAAGGATTATTTTTGATCAAATCCGATGGCTCAGTGAGGCCTCCATTGCCAGCAAGATAATTAACACTTTCAAACGCCCAGAAAGCTACTAAAGACATATTTAAAACAGTTCATGTGACTACAGTGGTTCAACCTTAATGTTATGAAGCGACGGGAATACTTTTTGTGTGCCAAAAAAAAAAAAAAAATAATAACGACTTGATTCAACAATATCTAGTTATGGGCAATTTCAAAACACTGCTTCATGAAGCTTCGAAGATTTACAATCTTTTGTTTCGAATCAGTGGTTCTGAGCGTGTATCAAACTGCCAAAGTCACGTGATTTCAGTAAACGAGGCTTCGTTAAGTCATAAGTGTTTCGAAACATTTCGAAATTTCAATGGTTCACGTGACTTTGGCAGTTTGATACATGCTCCGAACCACTGATTTGAAACAAAAGATTTGTAAAGCTTCGAAGCTTCATGAAGCAGTGTTTTGAAATCGCTCATCACTAGATATTATTGAATGAAGTCGTTATTTTCTTTTTTGGCGCACAAGAAGTATTCTCGCCACTTCATAACATTAAGGTTGAACCACTGTAGTCACATGAACTGTTTTAAATATGTCTTTAGTACCTTTCTGGGCATCTGAAAGTGTTATTTATCTTGCCGTCAATGGAGGCCTCACTGAGCCATCGGATTTCATCAAAAATATAATTTGTGCTCCGAAGATGAACGAAGGTCTTACAAGTGTGGAACGACATGAGGGTGAGTAATTAATGACAGAATTTTCATTTTTGGGTGAACTAACCCTTGATAGACATCTACTAAATGTTTATATGATGTCTGACAGTTTGGCTAAAAACCATGTTTATGGTCATTCAGTTTGAAATGTTGACTACAAACTTTTTTCTGCCTTTCTACTGTATAGACCTTATGCGCCAGAGAACAAGTGCGCCGCCATCTTTATAATATTGTCTTTGAACTTCCGTTTTTGCGGTAGCTCTGTATATTTCTATGACATTGCTGTCAAAGAATAACTAGCTGGTGAAGTGGATTTACTTGTTGTAGAGTTAATGAAAGTTATCATGAGCATTGTAATGTTTAAAGCAGATGTCTTAAATGTCAGTAGACCGGGAAGATTTTAAAACGAGCAGTTCATTCATAAATACGTAAGATCGCTGTGGAAATACAAACCGGAAATCAAAAGATAACGAGCGCAGTGCTGAAAAGGGGCGGGGCTACATAAGATCTATAGGCAACCAACTTTTTTTGAGATGGTCCGCATTGCAGAACAGGAGATCCAGGGGGCGAGGTTGGACATTGTCAAAATCATGCTAGTGAACTAAAAGTTTTGCTTTCCAGAATGAATGAATGAATTATTATATATATATATATATATATATATATATATATATATATAAAGTGTATTAACTAGAAATATACTTAGAGGTGAGACATGAAGCAATGACCAAAGCATATTTCATACTGCTACCGAACATTTTTAACAGCTACAAAGGATATTGAGTCAAGGCATAAAACTGTTTAAATGTATGACCCTGTAATCATGTTGCAGGTAAGAGTCGTCAATGTCCTGATGGAATAAGACACAAACAAAAGTGTGAGGTACAGAAAAGACTCCCAAGTCTGCATATGAGGACATGGTTTATTTTATTAAAGGCATAGCTGATTCCAGCGTTTACAACTGTCCACAAAGAGACAAGAACACAATAAATCAAGCCCATTATAGAAGGAGATATCCTCAAACCCAACTATTCCCTGACAAAATCCTCTAAAAAAAAAAAAAAAAAAAAAATCTCAACTGGATATCTCCCTCATCCAAAATACAAGGCATTCTGAAAGATGGATTTCATGCAGAATTTCAAGAGTGGCAGACTCAATTTAGGGTTGGGACAAACCTTCATAGTGGTAAATTTAATGTAAAAAGCTGGCTGTTATTTATTTTTTATTTTTTTTTTGTATTTTTAGCTTTAGTATTGGAATGTTATATTATGGCCCAAAGGCGCAAGGCTGTTGTCCTGTGATCAGCATTGTAATGTACATCACTACAGAAGCCACAGTTAAAAGATGGATACTGGACAACAGGGAAAAAAATCCACATTTACAATGCAGTGAGATACAGGGTATCAAAAAAAAGCACATTCACACAAGACTGTGCACTACAAGTCCATCCAAAATAAAAGAATGTTAGGCGTCCACAGCAACCAATCAGAGCACAGGCTTCTGAAACTCCTTGCTGAACGATTCTAAAAGGAAAACAAAATGGGGCGCTCGGCTCCCGCTGAAAATTTGCTTTGCTTATAGATTTTTTTATTATTTTTTTTTTTGCAAATTATACTTTGACCTAACTCAACTTTTAAGGTTCCATGTAATTATTTATTCCTCTTTTTTTTTTTTTTTTTTTAAATACAATTTTAAATGCAACAAGAGAAGCACAATCACACAGCAAATAGACACATCATTTAAAGTTTGTCTTTAATAAAATGTTCTCTACTCAAAAATAAAAACACGCTTTATTCTCATCATACAAGAGTACGTCTTTCATATAACCTTCGCCGAACAAAAACGCATTGCTTATCCAGGAAGAAATAACCACCGTGAACGCATTATAGATATCTCAACACTAACCCCTGGCCCCAGAACATTTACCAAACAGTGGCACCCAAACAAGGTCTCGAAGGCCTACTCAGTGCTATATCCTCTACTGAAAAGAGAACCGTTCATTTTCAAAACAGTATTCGATTTTGACCTTGAGCGGGGGGAAAAAAAAAAAAAAAACTGGCTGCAAACAGGGTGTCTATGATGACGTGACCATTTTCTAGCGCATAATCGCATGAGAAACTAAGTCACGTGACGCTAACCTGAGGCAGCCGATGATATTCGTTACAAAATTTCAGAGTGAAGCAGTAATCGGGCTGACGCTCTTCCTCTTTTTTTTAGTGCTAAGTGTAACGGGAGCGCGGGAAAGCGTCCTTTCTGTGTACGTTCTGTGGCTTTTAAAGCGATCCGAGTACAGTTCCTGTGGAGATGGTACCTGAAAGGAGAACAATTCAGTGGCTGTGAGGTTGCTGTGGGAAAATGGGCTTCCCCGGCTCGCATCCCTTTCCGACAAGCTAACAGCGTCCCAGCTGGACCCGTTCGCCTAATTTCCCCAAATCTTCCCTACAGTGCCAACGTGATCGCGATGCAAACGATTCCTTAAAACAAAAATAGAGAAAGAACAACAAAAGGAAGAGAGAAAACACAGACCAGGCACAAAGAGAGCTGATAAAGCTTAAAACTATTAATAAAAAGGCAGAACATGAACAAAAGAAGCCATTATGCGTGTAAGCTAGAGAGTAAAGAAATGAGGAGAGGAGGGAGAAGGGGAGGCACACATTTATAGCGAATGAACTCCCCCGTTAGCAGTAAACTATTGAACATATTTACTGAATAATATTTCAGAGAGCTAAAACTGCTACAGAACAAGTCACAAAATACAGTATTGTTAATAATTGCAGTCTCTATTGCAGCTAATGATACTACATCCTACATCTATAATCTAACCCCCAACTCCGCTCGATACTGATTGAGCTATAATGTCGCTATGAGCTTCATAATGGTTCGAACTTTAGAGACGTTCCCTGTCCCGTTCACCAAACTCTTCTTACAAATCAGCAGACTGTACATGACAACACCATGATCCATGCCTGTGTCAATCTAAGTCCTAATATCCGAGCGCGTTCTCTAGAAGCGCACGTTCACGCCGATTGCATCATCCTTCATTCATTCCGTTTTTTTTTTTTATTCTGAACATAGCGACACGAATCCCTCTGAGAAAATGAATCCAGACTTGGAATAAAACACAAAACCACTCCTTTCTTTTTTTTGTCCTTCGTAAAACCACATCTGCCATCAATAAACGCCCACACCCAACTCCTCCACGTGCGGCGTGTCGGTCGCACACAGCGATTTAAGCAGGTGGCATGAGGGTGTCTAGTCCAGAGTCTTAAGTCCAGATGAGACAGGAGAGTGACCTTTGACCCCCAGAGGAAGCGAGGTGGCAATCAGAGAGAGTTTTGTCCCCTCAGAGTCAGTGTTCTGCAGCGGCTACGTGCTGAGCAGCGTGACAGGTCAGGTGCTTGCACGCTCTCGATGCCATAGAGGCACAGGGAGAGAGACAGAGTGAGTGAGAGAGAGAGAGAGGAGAGGAGAGGGCTGCACGTCCCTCGTCGGTCAGGCGAGCGGTTCATTTTGAGCCTGTCGCTTCACATCGTTCGCCGTCTCCAGTCTCCGCGCGCAGATAATGCCGGAAATTTCCGATTGGAGCTTGTGGTGTTTCACCTCTTCTGTTGAATCATGTTTGACACAAGTGCGTCTTCCCGTGGGCTCTCAGTGTGGCGGGTTCATGTTGCCGTGGCCGCGCTGCTGCTTCTGTTTCTGCTGCATCAGGAGCTGCTCCAGCGCAGACGGACCGGGCTGCATCATAGAGCTCGACCAGATTGACTGCAGAAAAAGGGGTTGAAGAAATGGAAATTTAAAACACTAAGCAACTGACAAAATATGTTGTGGCACATCTGTGGTTAGAACTGTGATTGTGTAGAAAATACAACACCAAATGCTACACATGACCATCCCGTGCTACCTTGAAACTGTCAAGGAGGACAGTAGAGGAGTCCTCCATTGGCATGTCCTGGGCTGCCCAGCTGCTGGTTGGCGCCCCCTGGTGCCAGCTGTTGTTCTCTGACACAGAGGAGGACGAGGCAGAAGGCAGGTAGTCCAACCCAAAGCCACTCACACCTGAAGATAGTCATTTACATACCAGTCATAAAATGTACATTATCAAATATTATTAACAGTTAATTCTTACTTAAAATGACGAAGAGGCTAGCGGTGGCTGATAAATGTTATCAGACCATTTCATTTAAAGATAGTAAATAAGAATGCTGCATTTAAATTTATTTTACATACTATTTAACACTAAAATTGCAAATAAATCATTTGAAAATGTATCAATTTGGAAAAAAAAATAAAAAAATAAAATCTCAAATTTATATTTTAGCAACTTCTTGAAGCTAACATCTTGTAACATTTTCAAAAATTAAGAATTTATATATATATATATATATATATATATATATATATATATATATATATATATATAAATATATATAAATAAATAAATGTATACAAATACATTAAAATAACAAATAAAAGTCCTGCTCATGACACTTATTGGCCAAACAGAAAAATCGAATTGGCTATATATAAATATAACTACTTTGTAGAGTTGTCAAAAGTACCGACTTTGGTACCTAGTCGGTACTGAAATTTTAAAAATGATGCTTTGAGCGCTGTTGAGCGGATTCGTAAACACCTCTGATTGGCCAGTGTGTTCACGGCTCATCGGATATGTCTGTGATTGGCTTCAACGATCAACGCTGTAAAAATGTTGTAAATAGTCATCAATTAAGCTCTTCACCAAGCGCTTCTTACACATACACACGGGAGCGTTTGAAAGCAGGCGTCTATCGCAGACCAGTCCGCTGATAGACACCTGTTTTCAAATGCTCCTGCTTTCTAAATGCTTTCAAATTCAAATACTTCTGTGTGCTTTCAAACGCTGCCATGCGTTGATCATTGTAGCCAATCACAGACATATCCGAAGAGCGCATCAACACAATGGCCAATCAGAGGTGTTTACGAATCTGCTCAACAGCGCTTAAAGCGTCACATTTTTAAAATTTCAGTACCGATAGGTACTGAAGTCGGTACTTTTGACAACTCTACTGCTTTGGCAATACATAGGTTGACCACTAGGAGAGATACATAGAACCAATAGAGTATTTTCTTGGCACAGGAATTACCAGTCTTATCGGCCTTCCAGCGGTCGTTTCCGCGCCGGTCTCTGCTGTCAGGCGTCCCAATGGGGCCGAAGTTGGAGAAGGGCAGGGAGCCGTGGCTGTGGGTGGGTGGGGATGAAGGCAGACTGCTTGGGTTGGAAGAGTGAGGGGACTGACTGGCTGGTGTTGAGTGATCTATAACAAAAGATGAGAACAGATTATTCATAAACTGATGCTGCTAGTTCACATATACAAATCTAAAATGGAGGCTATGAATGAATTCTCATTATGTGATGTCCATCTAGTTAATGTTCACATTCTACAGTAAATCAAAGTCACAATATGGTACCTGAGCTAGCAGGAAGGGAGGGGGACCATGGGGTTCCTTCAAATAGGGAGTAGAGTGAGGGCTCCTGGTGCATCATGGGTGCATCCGACTTAGACGCAGGGGCCATATTTTTACCGTATGCCTCGCTAAAAATACTGTTGTTCTGGTAGGAGCTCTCCTGTGAAACAACAACAAAAACAATATTTTGCACTGCTATATTCTATTGGCCTTTTTGCCACTTGTATTGATAAATAGCAGAGAGTGGACAGAAAAAGGAGAGAATAGCATCAGGAAATTTTATGAGCTGGATTTAAACTTGGTTATTGAACTTCTTAAAAAGATAACCAGTCAGAAAAAAACTTTTAATTACATTACCAGTCAAGTGCATGATTGGCAAGTAAGAATAAAGCAACATCCAGCACAGCAAATACAAAATTTGGAAATGTTTTGAAGGACAACACTGCCACCTGGTGACTTTTGATATACAATGCAAAGGAGGACTAAAGTGTTTGTTTGGTAAAGAAAAAGCAAAGCAGCTTTACCTGAATAGAAAATCGGGGGAGAAGAGAGGACTGACCAATCACATCAGCTCCACTGTCTAGTCGCGATGGATTTGGCAACTACAGAAGGAGAGAAGCACAAAAGATGAGTACTCTGCAGAACATGTGTTCAAAAAGATAAATCACTTTAAGGCAAACCACAGTACTAGCAAAAACTGTATTTCCAGATAGCCACACATTATAACAAATGAAAGATATAGTACATATAGCACACTACACATATGATACAAGTCCAACATTTGGACATATTAGGCTGAATTTGTTTTTCTTGAAACCTTTTTAAAATCTAAAGGCTTATTAAATTAGTTTTTTTAATAGACAAATATAACATACCTAGATATTAATTTGAATATGAACAACCTCTTTCAATATGGTTTAAAAAGCACACCAGGATGAACCACATGAAGTTACATGTATGCCATCTCTGTGTTATTTCTAAGTTACGATGACTTCTTATACAATTAATATTATTATATGGAAAACAATAGGTATGTCAAAACTTTCAACTGGTATTGTAAACGGGGACCAGTTTGTTTTTATCCACAGAAGCTCATATGAATACTCTCTATCCACTCCCGCCAGACGACATGATAGGAGGAGAGTTACATACAAACATGTTCCTTCCAGGAGCAGAATTAAGAGGGCCAGCCAAGGCCTGGTAGAAATCATGAGGTTTAGTAAAGAGCAGCTCCTCCTCTTCCTCAAAGTCCGCCAGAGTCTTTAACAGGTCTGGGGGCAGAAGAGGGGAGCTCTTGTTGTCCTAGTAAAAGACGAGGTACAAAGGGGAAGGAAGGAGAAAGAGAGAGGGAGGGAGGAAAAGGGATGAGAGAAACAGGATGTAAGAAAATAGGAAGCAGCCTGTCAGAGCTATCTGAGAGAAAAACAGCAGCCTGTAAAGATCAGCGCCATTCTCAACCTGACTTTTTGCTCTTTAACTGATTCAAATGTAAAATAGTGTTTCAAACAACACACAAATGAATCACAGAATACTTCACAGCAGAGTTAAACAGAGGTGGAAACGTGAAAGAAGAGATGAGAAAGCAAAATTAGAAAAATTAGAAAGCATGTGCTTCAACAACCGCTGAGATTAAGTTATGTGGATTAAGTAAATAAAAACCAATGTGGATGTAAATGATCTCCAGCTTATGCCGGAAAACCCATGACAGTCGCAGAGTCATAACCGATATCTTTCAGAGGCTGAGCCTGTATAAACCAAAGGCAAGTGGAAGGAATTGACTGAGAATTTAGGACTGGGGTCGTGTTCACAATAGAATACTTGCTTACTGCTTAGGGAACACTGCACCAAGCAGAATGCTATGAATAAATAATGTGAAACAGAATGCATTATGAAACAACAAATGTTAAAACATTAATGAACTACATTGCATGCTCGACCTCATGTTTTAAATTAATGAGTGATGTCCAGTTATTAAAATGGAACTTAAGACATTTTAATCAAATTTGATTTTAAAATGTTTTAACTCTTGGCAGTCTGAAATAAAGAAATAGATCAAATAAAATGTAAAATATTTTCATGCTTAAAAAAAACAAAAAAAAACAAAAACAAAAAAAACATTACCATTCAAAAGCATGCATTAAAAAGCGACTGTGATGACATTTATAATGTTACAAATGATTTATATGTCAAATAAATGGTGTTCTTCTGAAATTTCTATTCAAAGAATCCAGAAAACAAAAAGGCAACTCAATTGTTTTCAACATTGATATTAGAATATTAGAATATCCGGTAACACTTTACAATAAGGTTCATTAGTTAACATTAGTTAACTACATTAGTTAACATGAACTGCACTCATACAGCATTTATTAATCTTTGTTAATGTTAATTTCAACATTTACTAATACATTAAAATCTTGTTAACATTAGTTAATTCACTGTGAACTAACATGAACAATGAACAACTGTATTTTCATTAACTAACATTAACAAAGATCAAGAAATACTGTAACAAATGTTTTGCTCATGGTTAGTTCATGTTAGTTAATACATTAACTAATGTTTAACTAATGAACCTTATTGTAAAGTGTTACCGAATATCCTATAAAAAGAATCATGTGACATTGAAGATTGGAGTAATGATGCTGAAAATTCAGCTTTGCCATCACAGGAATAAATTACAATAAATTAAAATATAATCAAATAGTTGTAAAATAGTTATATATATAAAAAAAAAAAAAAAAAAAAAAAAAAAAAAAAAAACACCCTATCTATTTTCTAAATGCATGACTTTGTAATGTTTAATTAATCAAAATGTCATAACTTGACCTGGTGAAAACAACAGAGTTCTCTCAGGTTACTTATGCACTACGCAGGACCAATTATTTACTCCATTTAAACCTCACCTCAGCAAGCTCCTGTATATTTTTTAAGTGGAACACCCAAATCTCAAAGTCCAATCAACAACGGGTGCATAGAACCAAGTTCCCGTCCTACATTTTTTCTTTTTCGATAACACTTTGCTGTACATCACAATACAGAAGAACGAATTTGTCGGTTCTGCCTTTTCATTGTATCTTTAACTGTAATAATATTTCACAATATTACTTTTTATTCTATTTTTGATCAAATAAATGCAGTCTTGGTCAGACTTCTTTCAAAAAAATAAAATAAAACTCAAAAAAAAAAAAAAAAACCTTACCAACCCCAAACTTTTGAATGGTAGTTTATGCAATGTTTATATTAATATATATTTTAAATAGAAATATTTATAAAAATATATATTAATTTATTGATAATATTTTCTGCATACTACATACTAAATTCCAAGCCAAGAAAAACAATAGTATGCAATTATCATATTATATTAAGCTTGACACTCATTTCTTAAAAGGTGCAATGTGTAAAATTTTGGAGGATCTATTGACAGAAATGCAATTTAATATACATAACTATGTTTTCAGTGGTGCATAAAGACCTTACATAATGAACCGTTATGTTTTTTTTTTTACCTTAGAATGAGCCATTTCTATCTACATACACCGCGGATCCCCCCTCCATGTCAAGTCGCCATTATGCGCCGACATGTTTCTACAACGGCCCTAAACGGACAAACACTCTACAGAGCGCGTTTCGTCACTATGTTCGTTGGTGTTTTTAGAGGCAAATTGCATTGTCACTACGTTGAATACGCACAAAGTAGTAGTAGTAGTAGTCTGGTTTATTAGAAGCAGAGACCGTTCTTTGTTAGAAGTAAGAAGAAACCTCATTGCTTCACACAGGCTACTCTCTGCTGTCTCAGAGATGACATCTTTTGTGTCGGACAGACGGCCACCGTAGCTTCTCCAAAAGGGAGGGGTGTGTGCCGTTAGTTGCAGTTCGCAACCTCACTGCTAGATGCCGCTAAAATTTACACACTGCACCTTTAACTTGAAGTTTGTAACATACAACAGCTGTATAAAGAAAGAGGACAAAGAATGCTAACTTCATATGGAGGGCCTCTGGGCATGTTCTCCTGGTCGGGGCAGAAGACTCCAGGCTGACGTTTGCCCATCCTGTCCCCCATTCCGCTCCTGCCCTCTCCAACCATATGGTAAGGTGGCTCCCAGTAGAAATCCTGCACTTTGACCTCTGGAAACTTCATCTTCTTGTCCATGCTGGGCTGAGGGGGCTGCATGCTCATTGGGTGTTCAAAGAGCTTCATTGGGTCCTGGGTGGGCATGAAGAAAGGCTGTTTGACTGGCATCTGCATGGGCATTTTCTGCATGGTGGGCTGAGTTTGGTGCTGGCTCCACATTGAGTTTGGACCAGGCTGCTCAGGCACCTGCATGTAAGACTGCAAGGACAAAATAAAATGGAGAAATGAGAGAAATTACCCAACAAGGTCAGCAACATCCATGTTTCTATGTAGTCACCATGGTAATCGGACTTGTCAAGGAAACAGGAGAGCAGACATTGAACCTCAGCATCACAAGAGCAAATGAAATTTGCATTCATGTAATACCAAATGCTTAAAATAAAGGCATCACATTACCTGCTGCATGCTGTGATGATGTGGTGGACTTTTGCCGAGCTGAGAGCTCTGCTTGGTGGGCGACTGCTGCTGTTGTTGTTGCTGTACTTGGAGCTGCACAGATTGGTGCAAGGCTTGTTGGGATGGTTGTGGAGGGGGCGGCTGTGTCTGCTGAGGCTGGGGAGGGCCTTGGTTTAGAGCTCCAGGGCCCGAGGGCCTCTGCTGGCTGTAGGGAATGTGTGAGGGTTTCCCTGTCTGCACCGAATTGGCAGATTGAGGGTGGGAGGCAGTCTGGAGGAAGGGTGCAGGTACGGATACACCTGTGGGGAAGGTGAAGCCCGGGCTCATGGAGAATGCCACGGGAGGAGGGATCACATATGCTGGTGGAGGGAAGCCTGAAAGAGGAAAAACATGAGAAAATTAGCAATGACTTAATATGAGCAATGTGTAATAATGTTCAGGTGTGGCATGTATGAAAGTGTCTAAGTGTACCTGGTCTGCTGGGCAGAGGTGGGAAAGCTCCAGGGTGGTGGATGGGGATAAACTGTGAAGAGCATGTGGTTTGAGTCTGTGTGACTGGAGTCTTCCTCGCCTCAGACACTGGAGTCTTCCTCATCTCAGTCTGCGTCTTCACCTTGTAGCAAAAAAAAAAAATGACAGTTTGAGTGTTTACACATTTGAATAAGAATTACAGCAAAATGAGGCACAACTTCCTGTGTGATTTTCCCTTACCTGTTTCCCAGCATCCGTTGTTTTATCATGACTGTTTTTCTTCACCTCACTCTTTCTCTTGCCCTCTTTCTTCTGCTCACTCTTCCCTTGTATTCCATTTCCTTTATTAAATGCAGCCCTGTCCTTCCCTGCATCCCTCTGGTGCTGGTTCCGGTTCTGTTCTCTACTCTGCTCTCGAGGTTTAATGTTCTCCTTGAAGGTGACCACAGGTCTCTCGCTGCCATCCAGCCCACTGTTCTGGTTCTTTCCGGCGGAGAGGACCGACTTCAGGCCCTGGGTGCTGTCATTGGGGGTCTGCTCACCATTAGAGGACTCCTGGAGGACAGGTGTGTCTTTTTCCTGTGGCTCTTCCACAACCATCTCAGGGATATCAGTGATGAAGAGCAGAAGGCCATCACTTATGCGACACTGGATCAAACTGTTGATACCAAAAGTAAAGATTACTTTTTTTGCACATATGCCAGCAAAAAGCTGAGAAAAATATTAAAGGGGACCTATTATGCCCCTTTTCACAAGATGTAATATAATCTATATAAGTCTCTGGTGTCCCCAGAATGTGTCTGAAGTTTCAGCTCAAAATACCACACAGATAATTTATTATAGCTTGTCAAATTTGCCCCTATTTGTGTGTGAGCAAAAACACACCATTTTTGTGTGTCCCTTTAGATGCAAGTGAGCTGCTGCTCCCAGCCCCCTTTCCAGAAGAGGGCAGAGCTTTAACAGCTCGTGCTTCAGTTGCTCAACAACAACAAAACTAGAGAATCCCACGGAGCCAAAATGATGATAGTCAATAGCGGTGTTCAGCCTTACATTGTTCAAACCGGATTCGGACACTGATGGAGAGACTTCTACAAGTTGAGTTACAACTTGTAGAATGCATCTGGACGTTTCTGAATTGTTAGTGGATACATTTATGCAGTTGCTGTGGAGTTGATTCAACTCATCGACTAGCATGTGCCGTCATGTTAATCTTTTGTGCAAATCCAGCGTTGAACTGACCCTCGTTTGTGAAGCAGTCTGGTGTAAAATGATTTGCGCAAATATATAACACTTTACCGACTTTCTTCGGAACATTTCCTTCTTAATTTAAATTCAACCACGGTGTCCTCAGTGACTCATATGCAGATGCTCTTATGTTCGATGGTACATCTAATAACAGAACATTTGTAATGATTTTTTGGCAAACATTGTATATCTCCAACTGCTACAGCAAGTAAACAGAAATGGCGGACTGCTGCGGATCTCTCAGGGCGGGATCTATGCTAACAGGGCAGATCGTCACCAGTCATGGGTGGGGCTTCTTACTTAAGAGTAGGGGGAAATCTGGAACCAGGCGTTTGGAGAGACTGTTTATGATTTATGGGGATTATAAAATAAAATGAGTGGGTGGATTTTTACGATTACATGCTGGTTGTTTACACACACACTGTGGACACACATTGTGTGTAAAACACCTCATAAAAGTGAATTTTGCATAATAGGTACCCTTTAAAACAAATGCTATGTCATAAAATGAAGGTGCTAAACTTCAGGAAAGTCCAAAAAAGTTTGAAAAAGCCACGAGTAAGAAATGAATGAAAGTGAAACAACGGCTCACCGTGGTTGGTTGTCAGCCACCCACTTGCCCAGGCTGATGAGTCTCTGGTGTCGGGAATGAACTAACAGGCTCTCTTTGCCAACCACGACACTCTGATGCCCTTTAGAGAAGTCTAGCATCCTGGAATAATCGAATAACAAACTTAAGAGAACAAATACAGCTAAAACAGTCATGTGTGTAAAATAAGTCAAAATAAGAACAGTAATCAATTTAGCATGAAGGTTTACCGCAAAGCGGGGCGAAGGGCCAGAAAGCCTTGCAGCTCAAACTCCTCAGGCAGTGGAATCACTGTGAAACAAACAATCATGGCCATTAACAAAAAGAACTGTTCAAAAGATATTTCATAAGCAAATATAAGTGTGTGATGCAGCACTCATACCTGACGCATGAGACACATCCTCCTCCTTAGGCTGAAAGCTGTTCAGAATGGACACCAGCCATGGCCAGATGCTGTGAGATGCCAAAGATGTGTCATTTTAACAGTATCCAATACATCAAAATCATCATGAAAAAAAAACACAAACAGACATGACGTGCAATGGTGGGTATTGTTGTTGGGATTATGCAGATTGTGGATTAAAGAGACCAAATACCTACCAAATACAAACATTAAAATGCTAAATCTACTGAACTACTGAAAACAAGCTTTTGTTTTGAAACTGAAATGAAACCTACATCTTCAAATAGCATTCGGCCCTATCGTGGAAGGAAAAAAGGAAGCCTTTCTTACTACTGTCGCTTGTCCATGGCACTTTCATTAAACACACTGGGTCGAAGCCTCAGCCAGTCCAGAGACACTTTGATGGCAGGAAGAGGGCACTCCCCCATGATCTCCTCTCGGTTCTTATTGAGTAAAGCTCGGCTTAGCATCACACCCAGGAAAGACACTAGGGAAAGACAATTAAATTACAACACTGAACAAACTATTGCTTATTAGGCAGAGGCTACAGATTTTATATGGACGATCTATCAGTATTTTTTTTTTTTTTCCTTTACAAAATGAGATTGTAATTTAGATTTCAACACTCTCAAATCAGTTTTAAGTTCAACCTTTGTGGTCAGTAAGAATTTAACAGTAAAAACATGGTTTCCACAAAAATATTAAGCAGCATAACTCTTTTCAACATTGATAATAGTAAGAAATATTTCTTGAGCACCAAATCAACATATCAGAATGATGACTGACTGGAGTAGTGGCTTTGCCAAAATTCAGCTTTGCCACCACAGGAATAAATTACATTTTAAAATATATTCAAATAGAAAATTGTTATTTTAAATTATAATAATATTTCACAATATTACTGTTTACACTGCATTTTTGATTAAATAAATGCAGTCTTGGGGAGAATAAGAGACTTCTTTCAAAAACGTAGAACCCGGAAGTGCTGCACTGTGTGTCAACAGCGTAGGAGACTGACAGGAAAGAGAAGAAATTGTTGAATAAAGTCATTATTTTTGTTTCGTTTTTGCGCACAAAAAGTATTCTCGTTGCATCATAAAATTAAGGTTGAATCACTGTAGTCACTTGGACAATTTAACGATGTCTTTACTACCTTTCTAGGCCTTGAAATTGGTTATGACATTGCTGTGTATAGAGAGGTCAGAAACCCTCGGATTTCATCAAAAATATCTTAATTTGTGTTCTGAAGATGAACGAAGGACTTACGGGTGTGGAAAGACATGAGGGTGAGCAATTAATGACAGAAATTTTTGGGTGAACTAACCCTTTATAAAGACCATAAGACAGGGTTTGGGAGAAGTGAGATAAGAAAGACATACTGAAGAGGCCAAGGAGTTGGATCCAGCTGATCTGCTCATCCGAGCTGTAGCTGTGCTCATCCGCCTCATTGCTGAAGTCTCTGAGGTGGTGCAGTTCAAACAGGTTTATTACCGTGATGTGGACCAGCTGCTGGGAGCTGAAGGCTTTCTGAAGAATCAGCCTCTGTGGAGCGAATTAGTAAGGAGAATATGAGTACACAAATTCAGACTAAGAAAATGATATGAAGTGCTATAACTGGTGGTTTTGACTGCACCTGGAACTGCTCCTCTAGTTTCTCTCTCAGGGTGTTCAGCTTATCTAGGCTTTTGCAGAGATAAACATGGCCGTGGAACTTGATAAAGGCCTTAATGAAATCAGACACGCTCCATTTCGTTTTGACCTCATCACGGCTGTGGGTTAAAGAGATGCAAGATAATTCAGCATTAGTTTCATACGTGTATAGGATAATGTGAGCAAAATATTATGATCCTATAAATGTAAGGCATTCTGACCTTTCAAGGGCCTTGGAAAGAGCTTTCTGTAGGTTGGTGGAGGCAGCAGGAAATGGGAATTTGACAGCAATGCTCCTGCAGTAGTAGAAGATTGTTGTAAGGTGGTCTCCTTTGGAGGAGGCCAATATGGCCAGCTGATTGTAAGGTTGACCTTAGAGCAGAAGGAGAAAAATTTCATTTTTAATTGATTAATTTTTATTTCAAATATCAGTGGTGTGCTTGAGCATGTAAAAACATGCAGAAACAGATACCAACCATTTGAGGGAACAAGTTGAGCTGCATGTCTGTAGTACGACTCAGCCTGGCTGGTTTGGTTCCGATAACGTGCTGTGGGTTGCGCAAAAAACACAACCAATGAAATCCTCCAGTAAATAACATTCTGTTCGATTTCTAAGCTTCCAAATATTTCATATTTATAAAACCAGAGGAGCAGGTTGCTAAAGCTCTTCACAAACTAGCTACAAAAACAACCTGAGGGACCTCACCAATATCTCCGAGATGGACGAGACAGTGCTGGCAGATGTAGGAACAGGAGCTGGGCTGGGGCTTCACTATGGCGCTGGTGCTGCTCTGTTTATTGCTGATGATGCCAAGCTGAGATGATTTCACACGGCATGGCAAGTCCACATTAAACACCGTGCACAGCTCCTGCAACAACTGAGAATATAGAAAGAGATTTTATTAAAGGTCACTACAGATCATGGGAAACACAATCAACAAAGAATAACACACTGACATAACAACTGGTGACAGAGACAAGCTTGTGGTTGTTTCAACCACAACCAGCTTCCTTATTTATTTCTGATTTGATGCCATATCAGCAGCAATGGCTATATCCATGGCAAATTGTGATTACAATTTCATTTCACTTACTTGTGTGTAGAATCCACTAGCTGCCTCCAAGAACAGGGAGAGATTGGCCTGCACTTCACTTCGATTGGGGTTGGCCCTGTTCTTAGCTTGACTCTGTAGTGTTGTTATTTGATTCTTGAAAGCATGGTTCCAGCTAAAACAGAAGTATTTGGGGAACAAAATGATGGTCAAACAGATATTTTCAAAACTCAGTCAAGGCATGATACATGATACAAGGCAAATCATTATGCAATGTATTATCATTGGTATTCTTACAGATCTTGTTCCACTTTCTTGTCCAGGGCGTACTCCAGGTCCGTCACCAGCATTTTCTGGTACAAGTCCTGAAGAGCCTGCCGTGATGTCCAGACCTCCGCAGCACCAAGCTTAGAATCTGCATGACATGTGGAGTGGAACATGTTAAAAAGCTAATGCTGCAGCCGCACTGTAGAACGTGACTGTCTGTGTCTAACAGCGCCTTTCAGTTCATTTGGAGAAAGATCTGCACGTCTTAGTAACCGCATCCAATGCCATGGTTACCAAAGTGACAGGGATAAGATGACAAATATGAAACACAGCAATAGACTCCAAGCAAGCTCATACATCACATCAATAATTCTAATAATATGTGCAACTTATGACCACTGCTGTTATATTATTATTATTATAAACATCACAAGTTAAATAAGGATATCAAAATAGCATGCTAAGAAATAAAAAGAGATTGACAAATGTTTAAAGTCCTAACTAAATGGACTAAAGTAGAGATGGTAGCACATACCTGTCATGTCAGCCTTCAGGGCCTCTGCCTGCCTGCTCAAAGCAAGAAATGAATATGTTAATGAGGAGATGATTTAAGACAGAATCATTGGACAAGGTCTGGTGAACACATCTCTATAACAAGCATAACAGCATTGCAGTTCAGGGGCTTCAATGTTATGTATTCACAAACTCAAGGCCATTTTGCACCATTTTTATTTGTCTTAATGGACCAATAAGCACATTGTTCAAGTGATGATACACAGCAACATTAAGGCAATGCCACTGGTCTAATTGACATAGAAATATGCATAAAAAAGCCTTTGGCAAAGTCATTGGCAATAATAATAACTTCTTGTTTGATATTTTTGTAGTTGATTTATTTATTTATTTTTGGCTAGCCCGGTCAAGTCGTCAGTAGTACAGATATTTACTTGCCCTGACAACATTTTTTAAAACAAATTAACAAAAAAATTATAAAGAACTAGGTTTGTTGTGCCTGCTTGTAGGGCTGCACAATTTGGCCCAAAATTGTGTGCTTAATCAATATGAATAATTATGATTATTATTAATATTATTACTAAATAGGGTTGCAAAATTCCGGGAATTTTCAAAGCTGGAAACTTTCCATGGGAATTAACGGGAATATATGGGAATTAACGGGAATTAATGGGAATTAATGGGAATAAACAGGGAATTTGCAAAATTGCAGGTTAGCCTATAACAGGGTAATGTAGTTGAAAAAAAAACATCTTGCAGCATAATTTTGGTTAAAACAACCAGATTTAATGCAATTTCAGTTGAATTTTTACCCTGCACATTCCTCAATCACATTCACACAGCACACTACTTACTGCAAGGCTATTGAGGCCACACCCCCTGCATGCACTGTGCATTCCCCCAGTCCATAACATGCACATTTGATCAAAAATACAGAAAAAAACTGTAATATTGTGAAATATAATTACAATTTTTTAAAAAAATAATGGTTTTCTATTTTAATATACATTCTGAAGGATCATGTGACACTGAAATAAATAACACATAACAATTGCTGCAATTAAATGTATTTTTTTTTTTACATTTTTACTAAATTAGAATTAATTGAATTTGAAAAAGAAATAACTTATTTCATGTTATGACCAAACAAAATGTTTATATTTATGTTTGTATATGATACATTTTATATAAATATTTTAAATTTATATAAATTTCCCAAAATTTCCAATTAATTACCATAAATTCTCATAAATTCCCGTAAATTTCCGGTTAAGTTTCCAAATTGGAATATTTCCAAAATTCCCCAGGTTAAGTTCCCGTGGAAAGTTTCCGTGGAAAGTTTCCGGAAATTTACCAGAAACTTTCCGCCCCTTTGCAACCCTATTACTAAATAAACAAAACAAAATAATTTTATTTATTTAAACATAAATGTGTCTCCGCAACATAGATATACATCTTCAATCGATCTTCAATTCCCGCACTATATGCAGATTTAATGGAGTTAACCGAAAGCAACAAATATGGGCTGCATTTTATTGATCATCAGCTAATTTCAAAATCAAAGACCACAGGGCTCTAGACTGCGACTAAATGGTCGCATTTTGCTAGTGTGACTAACATTTGTTAGAGGTCACACTGGTGCCATGGATCGCGGAAGTGGGGGGGTATAAATATGAAAATACATACAGAAATACATAGGCTATAGAGCTGCACGATTCTGAATAAATTGAGAATCTTTTTTCTTTTGTTTTAAATACAGATCGCAGATCTCCCGACACTTCGCTGGCTAACGAATGCATAAAAGTGACCCGATATCTATGGAACTGAACTATATAGGGTCTTGAAAATTTCAAAAGAAAAGTTTAAGAACCAGAATCTAAAATCATATTAAGAAATCTTTAATACTTTTTGAGTGACAGGCAAGCAAACTCTGGAAAAACAATACCTATGGCACTTTCAGGTATATTCTATCCAATTGTGTTGATAGGAAAAAAACTAGATAGATACATTTCAAGTTTCAACATTATTTGTTGTTCAGATATTCATCTTTAAATCAGTTAAGTATTAGCTGTATGCCAAGTAACCCACATTTGGTTTTAGGCCAAAATGTGTATAGACTAATTGACCAATTTACTCATAGAACTGCATTAAGATGTCCATATCTCTGGCATTATACCATATGGGGCCTTTAAAATGAAGATACTCATTGCGTAACCATTCCATTCCGTGCCGATCCGGGCCAGCTTGTACAGTTACAGTTTCATTTTCCACTGTGGGGCTGAGAACGGCCGCTGTTTGGAATGTAATACAAAAGCGTCAGCCATTGCCTTGGTAACACAATGGTTTACTGGTTATATGAGAAGTAAATAACAACCGCTATATGGAGGTGATCAGATATTTCTTTTAATTTTATTATTAATTTGTGTTTACATTGCTCAAATAGAGCATCTAGCCAGCTACAGATAAACTGGTAACCAGGCAACAGACAAGTGACCAATCCTGAGTGGCGACATCACTTCACGGACTCTACCAGCACGATTCAGCATGGTTAAGACAACCGTGCCGAGAAATCCGGGAATCCAAGAATGGTTTGTAATCGTGCTGTGCTGAACCAGGCTCAAGTGGAAACACAACTGGAATCGTTCCTTACCATTGTAAGAACCGTTCGGCCCGACGGTGGAAAAGCGGCTATTGATTGCTAAAGTAAACAGATTTAGCTAATAGACCTACCAATCTCTGTGTAAAAATAAAATAATAATGCTGCTATCTTTCTAAAGTCATTTTTACACCCCTCTAATTTGGCTTCTAATCTCAGGTGAAAATGGTCATTTTGACCCCCTCTACAAAATAGTGGATTACTCAGTAAACATACATCCATTACATTTAATATTTTGGCTTTCATCACTTACTTATGTTTGTCTTTCTTTAGAAAAAATTTTAACAAAATCACAAATTTGAGCCGGGGAAGTTCCCAAAATTTGGTTGATTTGATACGGAATGACCCAGGTGTTTAAGTTCCACTCACAGAATCCACTCGCCGCTCAAAACGGCAGAGTTTTTGTTCAGTGCTGAGTGATGCAAGCACACGAATCCTCTCATTTTAACAAACAAAGTGTAAGCATGATGTAAAGTGACTTATTGTGCAGTGTAGACAGCTTCATTGATTAATGGCCATGTACAAGCTGCAAATGCGCAATTCACTCTCGTAATTTCAATGCCTGACATAATGACCAAAGTGGACAGGACAAAAGTCTGATATATGTGCATTAAGGGCAGAGCACCTGATTTTATTCTGGAACTGGGCCTGGGCTCTGTAACACATTATATGCATTTTCAGTTCATTGCCGGTTTATTCAATAAAGACTGTTAACAATCTCCGTTTCAAAGTCCTCATTAACCCACGCAACACAAAAAGTCGGTTCTATTCATTTTTACAGTGGGCCACGGAAACTTACGTGTATGATTGTGTGGGCCACGAGTTGGAAAAAGTTGGGAACCACTGTACTAGAGGTTTTGACAAAATGTTAATTGCAGTCTATTTAAAAATGTTAAATTAATTTGAATGAATTATTTAAAAAAAATGTTGAATGAATAATTCAATGACTCAAATGCTTCACTTGTTTCATTAAAGGATTAGTCCACTTTTAAATTAAAATTTCCTGATAATTTACTCACCCCCATGTCATCTAAGATGTCCATGTCCTTCTTTCTTCAGTCGAAAATAAATGGTTTTTGAGGAAAACATTCCAGGATTTTTCTCCATATAGTGGACTTCAATGTTCTCCAAACAGTTAAAGGTAAAAATTATAGTTTTAGTGCAGCTTCAAAGGGCTTTAAACGATACCAGACGAGGAATAAGGGTCTTATCTAGAGAAACGATCGGTCATTTTCTAAAAATTTTTTAAATGTATGCGCTTTATATAAACAAATGATCGCCTTCAAGTGGTTCCGCCAAAACCACACTTCCGTATTCTTCAAAAAGCTTACGCTGTATGTCCTACGCCTTCCCTATTCTACTTACGGAAAAAACGGAACTGGCGCCGCGTTCATTCCGTAAGTAGAATAGGGAAGGCATAGGACATTCAGCGTAAGCTTTTTGAAGAATACGGAAGTGCGGTTTTGGCGTAACCACTAGAAGGCGATCATTTGTTTAAGTAAAGCACACACATTTAAATTTTTTTTAGAAAATGACCGATCGTTTCGCTAGATAAGACCCTTATTCCTCGTCTGGTATCGTTTAAAGCCCTTTGAAGCTCCACTGAAACTGTAATTTTTACCTTCAACCGTTTGGAGACCACTGAAGTCCACTATATGGAGAAAAATCCTAGAATGTTTTCCTCAAAAACCTTCATTTCTTTTCGACTGAAGAAAGAAATACATAAATATCTTGGATGACATGGGGGTGAATAAATTATCATGGAAAGTGAACTAATCCTTTAATAGATGAGTCAGCGTTTTTGAACAAATCTCTTGAATGAATGATTCAATGACAAATACATTTAAGTCAGTTGTTGCCACCTAGTGGCGCAATGATATAAACGATACAATCGTTATTTGCTGTGTCAAGTTACTTTCAAAAGGTGATTTGCTTTATATTTTGATCGCTCCCGTAGACATCAGTGTTTATATCTGAACTATAAACTTTTATCCCAGTACTTCTGTGACAAGATGAAAATGTGTAACAGAAATATCAAAACTGTGTGGTTGAAAGACTGTTTGTGAAGCTGTTTATACCAATACATGACAACTGCTTTCTCTGGGTCAGTGGCAGCGCCAACATAGATCTGAATGTTCCGCTGTGATTTTGTCAAGGTTTAATACACAGGACAAACATTGTCGTTTAGGAATAAGATTTTTTATTTTCAAATCTCATTTCATTTATTTGTGAATATAATGCATTTTTGTGTGTGTGAAAATCCTAACATTTATATGTCGATCTCATTCTATTTATTTGTGAATGTGTTTAATTTTTGTGAATCTCTTTACATTCATTTCATATTGATTTATTTGGAATAAGGGAACAATTCTAACCCCATAATTTTGGCGCAACTTCAAAGATTTAAAAAAAGTACCTGACTAATGTTGTCAAAAGCCCCTTCCAAACATGTCGGATTGCAAACTAATTATAAATGAACTTCACGTTAAAACAGGCAGAATGAAACCAGACATCTGGATCAGGTTAAATGTTGTTATGCAAAACATAGATGACATTAAGGCATAACAACAAAGCTTTTCTGCTGTCTCTTTTCCTCATGACAGCAGGTCCAAAACCAGATTACTGAAGTCATCTACTCTGCTCAGTCACTTTAGAGCTGAAATGTGCGTCCGACTGTCATCACATCACCATCATTCCTTTACAAAACTCCTCAACAACAAACACATCTACTCAGTACACACAGCTTACAACCTTTCACGATCAAATAGCCTGGATTAGTCATTATCAGCCGCCAAATTTATTTACATAATCCCTCGGTCGATTCATGTCACACTGTTTTGAACCAACTCAAGTTTACTGGAGCACGTCAGATACTAAAAAAAAACACTGCCTTGCAAACCAGACGTTCACACAGATAAGACGCCTCTTAAGAAATACGTTGATTTTGATCTGAATGTCTATTATCTGTCTAAATCGATCCGCGCTAAAGGTAAAACTATCGAGTGACACGAATAAAACAAAGTCAAAACACACTTGTCATCCAAATAACTAACATAAAACAACATTGCAGCTTTAAAGAAGTGTAAAAATTATATCAATTCACTGTCACCAGTGGCTCATCACTGTAATTCAGTATTCAACCTGAAATGAAAGGAAAATGGAAACCTATGTACAGTAGATACGCAACATAAGAAACCTTGTTTTGTTGTTTTTCAGGCTTTTTTTAAAAAAAAGGTAATTATTCACCCGAAGCATTGTGTGACTAATGTAGCGAGCATGTGTAACCGGATTGTTTTCTGACTTCATCCAGTGGTATGTTTGTAGCTAACGCGGGCTAACATAGCACAGCACCTAGCATGCCCTCCTACAACAGCTGCTACGTACACACGAATTCTCGTTAGATCAAGTGAATGTCGCGATTTGCCTAACCACCCATCTATCAATGTTTTTTGGTAATAGTTAGGGCAATACGTCGTCCACTTCTGTTTGTATTCAGTTTCGTGTCTCGTTTACAGGCTAGCATGCTAACTAGCCTAGCGTCTAGCACTGACAGCCAATGATAGCTGAACAACATTCCGATAAACCACATTGGGCCTAGATGATAGAAACACGGACTCGGTCGCCAGTTCGAGTCTGAGAATGTCCGGATTTACTCACCGTAAGTATTGGGCGCAGAGGTTCATCCTGTCGGATCGCCAGTCTTTTAGACAACGACAGGTTCACAAGCTAAGTCTACTCCCGGCGCCATATTGTCCATCACATCGTCATTGGTAGAAAACGGTCCAGACGTACACAGAAGAGCGCGCTGAACTACGTCACAGACCCCCGCCCCCTTGCTCACTTACAGTAATTACTCATCATATATATATTTTGTCCAGATTTTTTATTGCAAAATTTTGAACAATGAACATATAAATCAAAGGTAACCATGAAAACATCAATCATAGCAAATCAAATACTTTATTACCTAATAGAAGAGAACAAAACGAAAAAAGTGTATTTTGTCCAGATACAGACTTTGCATCAAGGCCAAAAGTTTTCTCAAGACTGAGCTGAGGGTTCACATACAGATTGACTTCACAAATTTTTGTAGACATATCAAAGGGGTAGTTCTGCGTTACACTGAAAGCAATACATCTAATACATCTTTAAACAAGTATCCAATAAAGTAGGTGCTTTATACTGTTTTAATTTACTTAAATATTAATTATTTTATGTTGATTTATTTATTTGTGGGTTTTTACTTTTCTAGTATCATCATTATTGTCTTTTCCTGGAAATTCCTTTGTTCTCATGTGTAACAGTGCTTGTTTTGTACGATTCCTCTTAAGACAACTGTAACTTTTTTATGTTGTTCTATAATAAAAAGAAAACATCCAATTAGGGATGCACCGATATGAAAATTTTGGCTGATACCGATAATTCTTTATATTTGAAAGCCGATAACCAATATATTGGCCGATAAATCTAAATCTAAATTTTATATAATTTTTGAGAGCCTGATTCCAAATACAAAAGTCTCACCATTAAAAGCCATGTCCCAAGCACACAATTATAATGATGTTATATTATATAATTATAATTTTATGTAGCCTATATGACAGATTTGCGCTGCACATGTTGCACTTAACTGTATTTCCCTTTTTGAAGTGACTCCAATCATATTTCAAGCAATTCAAAACCATCATGGCAAACAGTGCGCATCTGAAGTGTCTCAGCTGAAGGAAATAATCCATTATTTATCGGCTTTAATATATTGGCCAAATTTTCTTATTGGGCCGATAATGATAACATTAAAAATTAACATATATCGGCCGATACCGATATGGTGGCCGATATATTGTGCATCCCTACATCCAATATATGTTTTAAAGAGTAATCACTATAAAAAAAAGAAACGTGTCAAATCAAAGACATGCATTAAAGACAAAATTTTATCACTGCACATTAAGGTTCAAATGCCATTCAAATCGCTTTCAGGCAAATTCAACACATTTGACAAGGTCGCTTATCTGAAACCGCCCCACCCTCCTTGTGTCAAATTATTTGCACAAACCTTGTATATATGTTGTGTAATATGTTTAAAAGCAGTGTTTCTCCAGTCCTTGGAAACCACCAATGTTTTAGATGTCTCACTAACTGAAACCTGATTCAACTCATCAGCTTCTTAGTGTGTTGAACAGATAGATAAACATCCTAGAAGGTGGATTGAGAAACACTTTTTTTTTTTTACATGAAATGAAAGTTGCAATAGTCTTTTCTTCCCTTTTGTGATGTATATTTTCGAGTGAAACAGCTTCTCGAACAAGAAAAAATGTAGGGTGGGACTTGATTTTGTCCATTGAGAATTGATTGGATCGGTGGATCGTTGTGGTTTGCTATTGTTACAAACTCATGTGAGTATTTTATGAGGTTTATGAGGGCACATGAATTTAAAAAATATAATGATGTGCACAGATAAATCATTTATGATAAACATTGCAATATTCCATCAAAAAAAATGTGTCGATCAGTTTTGATTTCATGGTGACTTTAATAATTCTGAGGGTTTTGTGTAAGGAAGGGCTCCCGCATGGTTATATTTCCTTATGTGGTGGGAAACAAACAAAAATCCATTATAAATTGTCAAATATAATGATTTGTTAAACTGAGCTGTTTTCCCCATTTGAAACATGTTTGAGAGCTTGTGCTCTTGATGAGTCACGCTGTGACTGTAGTGCTTTGAATTCAAACGCCTGTCATCAAGGACGTGTTCGTTGTGGTTGTGCTGATAAACACATCACTGATGCAATGCTAAATATGTGAGGAAAAATGTTGAATCTATTCCTTTATAAGACACCAAATGGAATACATCTAATGCTGAACTAACAGCAGTGGCTTTGATTCAATGCTATGCAGGTGTAAGTTTCTATAGGCTGCAAGCAATCAACTAGGCTTCATTACAGTTGTTCATTGAATGCAGCAGACGCTATTATCCAAAGAAAATTACAGATGAGAATAACACAAGCAGAAGCTAATAATCCGAGAGCAGAAGCGATTAATCCAAGCAGCTTGGTTCAGTAACTGGACTTTTAATTATTCTGGAGTTTCAAATATTTGCTGATGACTATGACTGGAACGAAAATAGAGCAAGATAAATCCAGAGGGGGACTTACACCTTATAGCCGTAGGAGTTTTGTCTGAGACAAGAGGCAGCCAGTGTTAATGAGGGCCACTGGCTTGCCTCTCCTGACTGCTTGTCTGCACATGTGTTTCGAATGTATTTTTAGTGTTGGGGTGCAAATTAATTTTACCAACAGGGGATACGAATCTGCTCTACTGTTTCTACAATAATAAATTATCATTATTGTTATTATTATTTAGGAGGGATCATAGACTATAATATTATAAAAGTAAAGCTGTGAGGCTTTTCAGAAACACCCACAATTGCCTCTGCTAATATTTTTTCAAAAGCTTTATTTTATAAGTCTTTGAGTGTACAGTACTACTTTGATTTTGTGACACTTTTCATAGTTAATATGAAAGTATATTCAAGCAGCTATATTTGATTTGGTCTTACTTCGTAGAGCCACCTTTTGCTTTAATTACAGCCATTAATCTTTTTGGATATGTCTGTACTATTTGCACACCTAGATTGGGGAATATTTGCGCATTTTTCCTTGCAGAATTGCTCAAGCTCAGTCAAATTCCATGGTGAGTGGCAATGGACTGCTCTCTTCAAGTCCATCCACAGATTTTCTCCAAACATAGCACTTGGACTTAAGTCCAAAAAGGTCAATTTTGGTCTCATCAGACCATAGCACCTTTTGCCAGGTGGCATCAGAGTCTTGCAGGTGTGTTTTTGCACAGCGCAAACGAGACTGAGTGTGGCACTTTTTCAGGAAAGGCTTCTTTCTTTCAATGCTTTGTTTGGCGGTGGGGGGTGTTTCTCTTCTGCGGGGACTGGGCGATTGGTAAGGATTGAAGGGAAAATGGATGCTGCCAAGTATATGCAAATTCTTGAGGAAAACCTGCGTCCCTCTGCTAGACAGCTGAAGATGGGCAGGTCATTCACGTTCCAACACGACAATGATCCTAAACATATCGCCAAAAGAACAACGCAATGTCTTAAGGATAGGAAGGTGAATGTTCTTAAGTGGCCAAGTCAGAGCCCTGACTTAAATCCCATAGAAAATCTGTGGATGGACTTGAAGCGAGCAGTCCATTGTCGCTCACCACGTAATTTGACTGAACTTGAGCAATTCTGCAAGAAAGAATGGGCAAATATTCCCCAATCTAGGTGTGCAAAGCTAGTACAAACATATCCAAAAAGATTAATGGCTGTAATTAAAGCAAAAGCTGGCTCTATGAAGAATTAAATCAGGGGACTGATGACTTTTCCAACCCTGTTATTCTACACTCTAAAGCTGGGGTCTCCAAACCTGGTCCTGGAGGGCCACTGTCCTGCAGAGTTTAGCTCCAACTTGCCTCAGTACACCTGCCTGAAAATTTCTAGTTTGCCTCGATTAGCTGGTTCAGGAGTGTTTAATTGGGGTTGGAGCTAAACTCTGCAGGACAGTGGCGCTCCAGGACCGAGTTTGGAGAACCCTACTCTAAAAAATGCCGGGTTAAAAACAACCCAAGTTGGGTTGAAAATGGACAAACCCAGTGATTGGGTTGTTTTAACCCAGTGGTTGGGTTAAATGTTTGCCCAACCTGCTGGGTAGTTTTATTTAACTCAGCTATTGTTTAAAAATGACTGTATCGCTTGCTTAAAATGAACCCAAAATGTTGGAAATTAACATTTAATAATATGTTTAATAAATTAACATTTATTAATAAGTTTAATGAATAATAATTAAACAATAAACATTTATTAAATTGCTTATTAATAAATGTTCACCTTTTGATTATTATTGTTGCCTATTATTGTTGTTAATTATGTGTCTGATTTCTAATTTCCAACCTACTTTGGGTTCATTTTAAGCCAGACATATAGTCATTTGAAACAATAGTTGGGTTAAATAAAACTGCCCAGCATGTTGGGCAAACATTTAACCCAATCGCTGGGTTTGTCCATTTTCAACCCAACTTGGGTTGCATTTTTTAGAGTTTAGTTTTTCAATTTTTTTTTATTAATTTTCAGAACTGTTGCTTTTTCTTACATTACTTTGATGTTGTAAGGCCAAATTTGTAAATAAAGCTGGAAAAGGTTTTTTTTTTTTTTTTGAATGTGTTTTGATTTCAGGCGACAAATAAAGTAACTATTTCAAAGGGGTATGATGACTTTCTAATAGCACTGTATATACACTCACATAATCTGTTTGTTGTACTACAATAACAAATCAAAACCCTGATTTGTGTGATTTTGTAATAAACAATTCTAGAAATTATATGTGTTACATGGTTGACAACTGCAAACGGCTCTAATCGTCTTTGAAAAAATAATAAAAAATAATAATATTAATTTATTTTCTGCTTTGTTTGACTGCAATACGAAGTACATGCAACAAGAAAATTTCTTTTTTTTTTTTCTTTTTTTTTTAACAAAATATTTTTTTCTCAACCGCGTACTAAAAGAAGCGGAACCTTTAAGGAAACACGCGCGTTTTAAAGATGACTCGGAACCAAGACCCCTTGATTCGGATCCCTACGCGCATGTTCCTTTAAGTGCGCAGGAACAGATCACAGTGACGCTCTGCCTCTCGCGCCTGCCGCAGCCTAATGAACCTCGCCTCTTGCTGCGGTCTTACAACAAAACAAAAGGCCTTAAAATCCGCGACATATGTTAAAAAACGACAGATCAACTCACTCAAAATGACGGAGACCACTAAAACGCATGTCATTTTGCTGTCATGTGGAAGTTTCAACCCCATCACGAAGGGACACATTCATATGTTCGGTAAGTATTTCGCCTATTCTAGAGGGAGTGGATGCGCGAGCTGATTTTCAATTCAGCCGTTTGTTGTATGAGTATGTAAAGGCGTGTATGGTGACCGTGATGATTTCAGACGTTGTGATGTCACGCTTGATGATCGATTATGTTCCTGTAATGAATTCTTATTGTCTATCGCTGTCCAAAGCGAAGGTGCTGAAATGGGCGACGGCCTCAGAACCCAGAATGATCAAATCATCCCTCAGTTCAGATGATGGTGCTGCGCAGCCGCGGGTTTAACAAACAAATCTCTACATTAATCCACAGTTTTGTGGACGCAAGCAATATAGATCTGTGATTTATGACATTTCAACAAGTGTAATTAATCGTTACTTCTGGGAAGGATACTTGGCATGCTAGAGCGTCTATATAGAAAGACAAATAACAATCTACTGTACATTTAACATCATGTGATAAGCTACATTAAAACTCGGATGTTGTCCTGCTAAGAGACTTTATAGACCGAACCTTCATGCGTCATATAGATCATTGAGGAATGAGATTTTGATATACATTTAGGCATATGGCAAATTAAATAAATTATGGGCTTAGTTTAAGACTATTTGGATTTTAATTTATGTATTTAAATGTTTATTTTTTGTTAGCATCCATTTAACTTTCACAATTTTAGTCATGTCTTGATTTTATGAGTCTCAAATTGAAATTCAGTGGTTGAAAGTGTAATGAATTTATCACTGCAGTTTGTCATTATATTTAAAAGAAGACAGTAATGTTCAAAAAGTTGAACAGATAATGCGTCACAGCATGAAAACCTACCAGTAAAATTATCATCGTAACTAAAAATAGAGAGGCGAGCTGAGGACAGAAGGTCACTGCTCTATAAACATTCATGACCAAAACCAATTAAAAGCAAAAGTGTTTCAATGAGCCTGCATAGTTAAAGGAAAAAACTACCATGAACATGTACAATCAAGTTAATTAACCCCTTATGTTTCATTTGGGGGACCCTGTGGCCTTAAAGGGACAGTTCACCCAAAAATGAAAATTTTGGCATCATTTACTCACCCTCAAGTAGTTCCAAACCTGTATGAGTTTCTTTCTTTTGCTGATCGCAAAAGAAATTATTTTGAAGAATGTTGGTAACTAGACAGTTGACAGTAGCCATTGACTTCCATAGTATTTTTTTCCTACTATGAAAGTCAATGGGTGCCATCAACTAACAAAATATCTTCTTTTGTGTTCAGCAGAAGAAAGAAACTCAGTTTCAACTTGAGGGTGAGTAAGTGATGACAGAATTTTCATTTTTGGGTGAACTACCCCTTTAAGAGCTCAGAAAGCATTGGTTTTATACTTCATGACTTCAAAATTTATAAACAGAATTTCATCTTGACTTAGATATACTCCATAAAATATTAAACATGACCAATGTTTTGGGACCCCAGGTGTACGACATGAATAAATGCAATGAATTTTCACATGTTGAGACTTTCTGTGTTCTCACTCCTGACAGTTGTTTATTTTGATTTGTTGTGTCATATTATCTAATGACAGAATAGTAAAAATTTGTCTGAAAAACACGCTTATTTCATAATAAAACATAATATTTGCCTACAGGTTTGATTAGGTACATCTTAAACAAATTTGCATTTGTATTTTAAAAGAAAGTTTCATCAATCTCAAAAGAGCATGAGGGTTAAAGGGTTAGTTCACCCAAAAATGAAAATAATGTCATTAATTACTCACTCTCATGTCGTTCCACACCCATAAGACCTTCGTTCATCTTCAGAACACAAATGAAGATATTTTTGATGAAATCCGATGGCTCAATGAGGCCTCTATTGCCAGCAATGTCACTGAACCTCCCAAGATCCAGAAAGGTACTAAAGACATATTTAAAAAAGTTCATGTGAGTACAGTGGTTCAACCTTAATATTATAAAGCAATGAGAATACTTTTTGTGTGCCAAAAAAACAAAATAACGACTTTATTCAACAATATCTAGTGATGGGCGATTTCAAAACACTGCTTCGAAAATCAAATCTTTTGTTTTAAATCAGTGGTTCGGAGTGCCAAAGTCACGTGATTTCAGTAAACGAGGCTTCGTTTACGCGATCCAAACCACTGATTCGAAACAAAAGATTCGTAAAGCTTCGAAGCTTCATGAAGCAGTGTTTTGAAATCGGTCGTCGCTAGATATTGTTGAAAAGTCGTTATTTTGTTTTTTTGGGTGCACAAAAAGTATTCTCAACCACTGTAGTCACATGAACTGTTTTAAAGAAATCTTGGTGAGTTATCCTCATCTGTGAGGTCTTGGGTAAATACCTAGGTGTTATTTTTGATGATGGTTTGAAATTTGATAAACAGATGAATACAGTGGTCAAATCTTGCTTCTTTCATCTTCGACTACTAGCAAAAGTAAAACCTATATTGTCTAGTAAAAATTTTGAAAAGGTAATTCATGCTTTTATTACATCTAGATTGGACTACTGTAACTCGCTGTATTTTGGGATTAGCCAGTCAGCTCTATCCCGCTTGCAGATAGTGCAAAATGCAGCTGCAAGACTTTTGACCAGTACAAAAAAACGGGACCATATTACACCGGTTTTACGTTCTTTGCACTGGTTGCCTGTGCGTTACCGAATTAATTTTAAAATTCTTCTTTTAGTGTTTAAATCTTTAAACGGTTTGGCCCCTCCATATCTTTCGGTTTTATTGACTGAACATCGTCCAGTCTTGTCTCTCCGGTCGTCCAACCAGAGATTGTTATCCATCCCAAAGTCGAAGCTGAAATGCAGGGGTGACCGCGCATTCTCAGTAGCTGCCCCCAGACTGTGGAATGCTCTGCCTTTATGTATTAGATCGGCATCATCACTCTCTGTTTTTAAATCCAAGTTAAAAACGTATTTTTTTGATTTGGCATATGATCAGTGATGAAGTTTTTGCACTGATTGTTTTCTTTAGTAATTTTATTGTATTGTCTGTTATTTTAATTGTGTGTTATTCTATTGTGCAGCACATTGGTCAACCCAGGTTGTGATTAATGGTGCTATATAAATAAAATTGACATCGACATTAGTAACTTTCTGGATCTTGAGAGGTTCAGTGACATTGCTGGCAATGGGGGCCTCACTAAGCCATCGGATTTCATCAAAAATATCTTAATTTGTGTTCTGAAGATGAACGAAGGTCTTACGGGTGTGGAACGACATGAGCGTGAGTAATTAATGGCAGAATTTTTGGGTGAACTAACCCTTTAAAGCTTGGCTGTGTTTGCTCTGAAATGCAATTATACCATCATACACGTATGTGACAGGACCTTGACTGAGAGGGCAAGTGGGAAAGGAAGAGACACTCAGAGAGCGAGAGAGATTTCTTTTATTGGCTTGTCCATCTCCACATTTCAGTGAGCCATTAAACATACCATTGAAAAAAACCTTCCTTAATTCATTTACTGCAGCTGTGTTTCTCAGTACCAGCACCACCAGCACAGTTTGATCAATACAGTTCTGCTGTTTTCCCCTGAAGCCAAAAGCATCTGTGCATCCATGACCTAATTTTGAAGCCTTCTTCTCCTACTGCATGCCTTTGCATATATTGAGGCACAAAAATAAGAATGGGTTTATGGCTCATTCTGAGCAGTGCTTATGACGAGATCAGTGGTTTCGTGCAGGCTATCTGAAACCAATAAAAATACTTAACATTAAATCAAATACATTTTAATCCTAGCATTTCATTTAAGTATTGAATATGTTGGTTTTCGCTCTGCTTTTCACTGTGGCCTCATTTTTCCTTTCTTTTTAGTTTCTTTTGCACACTAGAGATATTTGCTTAGGACGTTTGTTCAGATTATTTCATCTGTATACACGTCTGCCTCATATTCCCCAGCAGGAGATCTTGTTTCTGATGCTCACTTTTGTCAATATTTTGATAGGGCTGGGGGTGTGAGGTTATATTAGACAGATGAAGCACTGTGCTTACATCGTGAGAGAAATCACATATCAGTCATCGGAGTTGAAACAGAGGTGCTGTCCTCACATAAAAGACCTTGTTTCACTTTCTTGTGTTTCTAAGAGAATTCCTTCCATCCAAGCTACACTCTTGAAAATAAAGGTTCCAAAAAGGGTTTTTTTGAACCTTCAGTGAAAAGTTCTTAAAAGAACCATTTTCTTATTAGTGTGAAGAACATTTTAATAATCTAAAGGAACTTTTTCCATTGTAAAGACCCTTTTGTGCAATGGAAAGGTTCCATGAATGCTAAAGGTTCTTCATGGAACTATCAAGAACTTTTATTTTTAAGAGTGTACCTTTATAACAGGGCATTGTGTGTTACAGAAGACAAATGATAACCATGAGATAATAAGGTAACCCTGTTTGGTTTGCAGAAAAAGCCAGAGAGTACCTACACAAGACTGGACGATTCATTGTGATCGGGGGTATCATCTCACCTGTACACGATTCTTATGGCAAACCGGTAAGAGAATCTGTTTATTTGAAAGTCTAAAGTCATTTTAGTATTGTATATTTACTAGGGGTTGCTAATCGACTAGTCGACTTTAATGCTCTGCCATGATGCTTTAAGCATGACGTTGACTAGTCACTGGTCATGGCCTATAGAGGGCGCAGCAGGATAAGAAATCTTTGAAGTCCACATTTATGCTCAGTATCCAACAGTTAATGACAAATAAATGCATACTCCAAGAGCGCTCCACAAGATATGTTTGATTATTACATCTGGATTCTCAATATTGATCGGATGAATGCACGTTTTAAACAGCTTATTGTACACGTAAGTTAATCGCCATTCGTGCGTCTCACAGAATCGTTCAGTAGCGTAGAAATGTATTGTCAACACTGTTCTGTGATTTATCAATAAAATAGCTTAGAAAGTTACATACATGTACACTACCGGTCAAAAGTTTGGAATCAGTAAGATTTTTAATGTTTTTAAAAGAAGTTTCGTCTGCTCACCAAGGCTGCATTTATTTAATTAAAAATACAATAAAAACAGTAATATTGTGAAATATTATTACAATTTAAAATAACTGTTTTCTGTTTGTATATATTTTATAAAGTAATTTATTCCTGTGATCAAAGCTGAATTTTCAGCATCATTACTCCAGTCTTCAGTCACATGATCCTTCAGAAATCATTCTAATATGCTGATCTGCTGCTCAAGAAACATTTATTGTGTACAGTTGTACAAAATATTTGTGTACAATATTTTTTTTTCAGGATTCTTTGATGAATAGAAAGTTCAAAAGAACAGCATTTATTTGAAATATAATCTTTTGTAACATTATAAATGTCTTTACTGTCACTTTTGATCGATTTAATGCATCCTTGCTGAATAAAAGTATTAATTTCTTTAATTTCTTTTCAAAAAAATAAAAATAAAAATTCTTACTGACCCCAAACTTTTGAACGGTAGTGTATAATGTTACAAAAGCTTTGTATTTCAGATAAATGCTGTTCTTTTGAACTTTCTATTCATCAAGGAATCCTGAAAAAAAAGTACACAACTGTTTTCAACATTGATAATAATCATAAATGTTTCTTGAGCAGCAAATCAGCATATTAGAATGATTTCTGAAGGATCATGTGACACTGAAGACCGGAGTAAGATGCTGAAAATTCAGCTTTGCCATCACAGGAATAAATTACTTTATAAAATATATTCAAACAGAAAACAGTTATTTTAAATTGTAATAATATTTCACAATATTACTGTTTGTAATGTATTTTTAATTAAATAAATGCAGCCTTGGTGAGCAGACGAAACTTCTTTTAAAAACATTAAAAATCTTACCGATTCCAAACTTTTGCCCGGTAGTGTATATTTCTTAGTAACTAAAACCCACAGCTTAACTATTTGTAGAGAGAAGCTGCCAGGTAGAATTAATTCACATGCAATCACTCTCTCACTAATGCATTCATATAAATGTAATCTTTACTGTGCTACTTTATATCTGTATCTGATCTAGAACGAGCAGAAATCTGTGAGAAATATAACGACCCAAAAACAAAAGAACTGATAAAAATAAGCTGTTATGTAGGAGCAATATTTGTGGGCAGCGTCATATGCCATAGCTGTCTCAGCTCGAGGTACAGATTTAGGGCTTGTTCACACAGAACGCATTTTTGCTTTCAAAAACGAAAGAAGCGGGCAGAGAAATGGGGGGGGAAAGGAAGGTCTCGAGACGCGTTTTTTAAAAAAGTTGAACTGATTTGAACTTGAGCGCCGTGTTTTTAGAATGCCGTGTCATGCGTGAGACGCTGCAAAAGACGCAAGACAGGAGCGTAACGGTCATACATGTGCGTTTACATAGAAAAACAATGGAAAAGTAGAGCATTGGAATGGAAAAGCATGTTCTGTGTGAACAGCCCCTTATTTGTTAATTAATGACATCATCATCGACTAGTCGACGTTGACTCGACTTTAATCACATAAATGTCGACTTTTAAAAATCTGAAGTCGTTCAACCCCTAATATTTACGCAATATCACAAGAGCAGAGTGCTATTGCATCTTTTATTGCAGACATTCACATCCATGTTGATATTCAGATCATCGTATGTAAAATTGCAGTTCAGTAAACAAAAAGTTATAGTAGATTGAGTAACTTGTATTTTTAGATACACATTGCCCATTCCTTTGTCAATTTTTGCTTTGTTCGCCACTCCAAACAAACCTTGTGTGGTTCTGAGCGTCACACGTAATGGTGTTCCTGAATGAATCAGTGTTTTGAACAAATCATTTAGGAGAATGATTCAGTGACTCCCTCATAAAGACAGCCACTTGTTTCGTTCTTGAATGAATCAATGTTTTTGAACAAATTGGTTTAGCACTCGAGTTCACAACTCATAAGTCACTTGACGCCATATACTGGTGTGGCTATGTAACCTGAAAACCTAATTTACTAAAAATCCCACATAAACAGTGAAAACTCCCACTGTTTTTGCACTGTTATATCAATTATAGTCCATTAAAGTGCAGTCACATTAATGAAATTACAGGAAATTTCACTGTGAAAAAAGGTCCATTATCTAGCACTGCTTACATATAAGTCACTTTCAAATTATGCAGGTTTCTTTTGGTAAAAATGGGCGAATTTGCATGTTAAAATCGAACCTATTGCGAAATCTGTGTGGGGGAAACTTTCACGAAATTCCAAATCGTATAGATTCCTATTGAACTGCATTTCGCCTGTGAAAATGGTAGGCTACAGCAAATTTTATGTTCATGAATGTGAACAAAACTACATGTCTCTAGTTATTTAAGTAGATTCCTGTATATTGTTGTGCATATAAGGTTTTAATCTGAATCATACGAATCAGCAGAACTCTGTAACCATAACTGGAATTAAAAAGAAATTTGGCCTAGTTTTCTTCTCTCTTAGCATCAATGAATAATAAATGCTTTAGAAAGCAGGATTCAGTCATTCCAACTTAAATCCGTTGTCGGCAAAGGCATAACGTGTGAAAGAAACAGTTTTAGGAATCATTGTGTTTTGAACCCTGATCTAAAAAAAAGGCAAATGTTTGAATAATGGCTTTTATTTTGATCAAACAGGGTTCCCTTCTTTACTCTTTACAAGTTCAGATATTCTCTTTATTGGTAGGTGGATGCTAAAGCACTCACTTTTCCTTGTTTTGGTTTCTTTTCTGCTTTTCTAGGGCCTTGTCTCAAGCAGACATCGTCTCACCATGTGTCAGTTGGCAGTTCAGTCGTCTGATTGGATCAGGTAACTGTCAATCAGCCAAAATGAAGCTCGGCAACACCCTCATAAAAATGCTATGCAGCACTTACATATACTTCAGCATCCTTGAGCTATATTGATGATGGATAGCTTATATATTTCAGAATGGACATAAAATGTCTGATGGATTAATGGTCTTTTGCAGAGTGGATCCTTGGGAGAGCTACCAGGACACTTGGCAGACCACCTGCAGTGTTTTGGAGCATCACCGAGACCTAATGAAAGTTAGTCCCAATTTCGGTCTGAATGCTGTAAGATTTTTACTTGTACTCCATCTTGAAGTGATAAACTGAGCTGTTCCTCTGCAGAGAGTCACAGGATGCATTCTGTCCAACGTGAACACACCCTCCACAACCCCTGTGATTGGCCAGCCCCAAAATGGGACGTCTCCTATTTACCAAAACACAACTAACAAGTCTGTGGCGAGTAAGTGACCCTTGTTTGTTATGTTTGGTGTTCTGGAGAACAGGTCTTTTGTGATTGACTGATGTCTCTTTTTCTCCAGTTAAGCTTTGGGGAAAGATGAGCGAAAGCCTGGGTAAAATTTGTTGTGTTCGCCCACACATGGATCGTTTTACCTTTGTTGGTATGTTGATATATTCATGTACAGAATTTAATACATAACACACATACAAAATTTAAATGCTATATAATACAAATATAAATATAATAGATGCATTAAATGTAGGCCTACCTGTACCTGTCACCTGTTGAATTTTTATTTGAACTGAATTTATTACATGACATGCAGATTAATATTTGAATATTTATATATGAATATATGCCAAAAATATGAAGATGATTTAAGACATTACATTATTTATGACAAAAGCACTGAATAGATTTTACAAAAAGTCACTTTATTTATTGAATTTTTGTGTTCATTTTGTTATTGCTATAATTAATCACACCAAATTTAATTCATTAAATTATCTGTCCCAAACTACTTATTTAAGTTTAATGCCACCATTTCAACCCCTTCCAATTTATGTAAATATAAAACTGTGGAGAAAAGAGGTCTATAACACAGCGATATGCCACTGCCTTGTCGTTGGGTTCATGCAGAAATCACATAATTCCGTATAATTATTTTGAATTATTCATATGCCTCACACAGGATGTGTATCAATTTTACATGACTGTGGTGACTTCCAATGAATCAATCATCCCTGTGACCTCTCAAGCCTTTCTGTTTTTCTCTGAACAGATGAAAATGCCAACCTTGGTACAGCAGTGCGCTACGAGGAAATTGGTGAGACAATGTGATTTTCCTTGCCTTGGTTTTGGTTTTCAAATCAGTTCTTGCTTGTCACTTTGAGTCATCGTCAGAAAATACTGAGTTTGCCCAGGGAGAAGAAAAAAAATCACTGGGTATTTCTCCTCAGGAAAATACAAATAACATCAAATAAGACAAACACAGACAAACAGTTGTCAGAGAACTAGTCAAAACAGTAGAAATCTTTCTATAATATAAGTCATTAAATGTGATGGTGTTTGTTTATATACTGTGGTGAAGAAGGCATCTGTGTGCTGTGTAGTGCCTCAGTCTTCCTCCTCCTTGGGAAAATGTGTCTTGTTTCTTTTTCATCTTATCAAAGTTGTTGTGTTTACCCCCAAAGCGAAAGAAAAACATCTCATTACTGTGTCTTGAGATTTTTATGGTGTGATGTGTAACTGTGATTGTGGTTTGTTCAGAGTTGCGTATCCTGCTCCTTTGTGGCAGCGATCTTCTGGAATCTTTCTGTATTCCTGGCTTGTGGAACGAAAGTGATGTAAGATATGATTCTTGCTTTCTTTCTTTCTTAAACACAAACATGTATATATAAAAATATATAAAATATATTATTCTTGCACATATTTTGTTTGTTCACCTATAATTAAGCAATATCACACGCGCGAGAGTGAGCACAGTCTCAAGTAGTCACAATTTTGTTTATAATCAGACTAATGGCGCAGTTGCGATTGCGATAAAGCTTTTATTTAACAGTTCAATAAGCAAGAAGATAATATTGAGTACTTACATTACAATGTTGCCGTTTATTTAATTTGCTCCGCCACTAAAATAGCTCCAAATGAAGTGAAAGTGGAATCGAGCGTTGCTCATTTCAGATGCATTAGTGTTGTTTAATTCCTGAATGAATCAGTGTTTTTGAACGAATCTTTTAAGCGATTGATTCATTAGCTGCGTCCCAATTCAGAGGCTGCATCTTTCGAGGCTGCGTTCGAATCATAAGAGAATCACTTGTTCCATTCCTGAGTGAATCAGTGTTTTTGAATTAATCATTTGAGCCAATGATCCAAATTACTCACTCATAAAGATACTTGTCGCCACCTACTGGCATAACGATGGCCTTGTCCCAAATGGCACACTAAAATGAAAAAAGGAACACCCTATTTTTGTACGTACATTTTTATCACAGAGTTTTTCTTTGTTATACAAAGATGTTTTATTTGGTCATCACAACTTTTTTTTAAAAAAAGGTGTAAAGGACCGATATTTTTTGATAAACATTTATTTTTCTTGCAAGTTTTTACACAAATGTAAATGTCAGGGTGCTAAGCCCTACTTTTTCATTTTTGGCAAGGAACTTAAATCCTACCTGAACACTCTCCTTACATCAAACAACTCTAAAGTATTATCTTTATGATATTTTCCTGATTTTGTAACTTGTAATTGAATTCTCTTACCTCTGGCATTGGTTATATATGTTCTTAGCACAGGGCTAATGTAATTTACAGAAAGAATCGCTGAAAAATTCCCCACAACGAATTATATGAATGTACTAATATTTATATAATAGTAATAAATATAACATGATAAACATTAAATGTTGATGCAGGTTATGGATTAAAGAATTTAAAATCAACATAAAACATTACTTGTATTAGAATAATATGCATTGATGAATTTTACACAATAAGACCTGGAACATGTATAAAGAAAATGAACTAAATATCTGATTATAATATTCTTGTAGATGGAAGTGATTGTTGGAGATTTTGGGATAGTGGTGGTTCCTCGGGATGGGGTCGACACAGAAAGGATAATGAACCATTCATCTGTTCTCCGAAAGCATAAGGTACAGTATTAACACCAAGCTATTTGCTTTCCTTTGGTATTTATCATTACTGACTAGTGAAAACTTTTTTACATCTAGTATCTGTTTTATTACACAGTCAACGCAGGGGGTTTAGAGCATATTTGCTGTTTTGTGATGTTTAAACGTCTTTGGTTTTCCTCTCACAGGACAATATAATCGTGGTAAAGGATGAGATCGACCACCCGATGTCAGTCGTCAGTTCCACCAAGAGCAGGTGTGTGTTCTTGCTGTCTCTGCGTCATTCATCTGTTCCTTCTGTACCATAAAGACCCGTTCACACCAAGGACAATAACTATAATGATAATGATTAAGATAGAGTTCTTAAAATGATTCTAAATATAAAATAGCAGAGTCCACATCACAACAATAACGATAACGGCACAGAGAAACGATATCATGGAGTCACTTTCAGAACAATTTTTACCAGCTAATAAATGATAAAAACAGTGACAACCAATCAGAATCCATCCTGCTTTAAAGAGCTCGAGCATTTAAAGCGGCAGACGAAAAAACTGCTGTGCATGCTTAAAGGGGACCTATAATGCCCCTTTTACAAGATGTACTATAAGTCTCTGGTGTCCCCAGAATGTGTCTGTGAAGTTTCAGCTCAAAATCCCCCACAGATCATTTATTATAGCTTGTCAAATTTGGCCCTATTTGGGTGTGAGCAAAAACCCTTTAAATGCAAATGAGCTGCTGCTTCCTGCCCACTTTCCAAAAGAGGGCGGAGCTTTAACAGCTCGTGCTTTGGTTGCTCAACAACAACAAAGCTGGAGAATCTCACGCAGCCAAAATGAGGATTGTCAATAACGGTGTTCAGCCTTACATTGTTCAAACCGGAGTCGGACACTGATTGAGAGACTCAGGAAGAAGTTACATTATATATTATATTTCTGAACGGTTAGTGGATAAATTTATGTAGTTGCTGTGGAGTTGATTCAACTCATCGACTAGCATGTGCCGTCATGTTAATCTTTTGTGCAAATCCAGCGTTGAATTGACCCTCGTTTGTGAAGCAGTCCGGTGTAAAATGACAGCATGACAACAACACTCTACTACAACAACTCTTCCTCTTCTCTAAAGCAGCCCAACATGGCCTCACCCCCTCTGTTTTGTGTTCTCGGGGGTGGGGTTTATGTAAATTTTAGGGTTAGTGATGTCACCAACCTGGGAAGAAGTACGTTGTAGTCCCTACCAGCCGTTTGTTGTAGTCCTTAAACAGAGAATTCTTTGAAAAAGAAAATATCTCCTTTTGCATTGAACTTTGAGCATCATAACTTTTCAGATGTTGTTTATGCTCAAACAGCAACGTTACACACTAACTAAAGATAAAAAAGTCAAATCATAATCAACGACCCCTTTAAAGGGTTAGTTCACCCAAAAAAATGAAATTTCTGTCATTAATTATCCACCCTCATGTCGTTCCAAACCCATAAGACCTTAATTCATCTTCGGAACACAAATCTTTTTAATGAAATCCAAGAGCTTTCTGTCCCTCCATTGACAGCTACACAACAACATCTGCTCTCTTGAACACATTGGAGGTTAATATTTTGTAAATGAAGTGGTAAATGTTTTTTACGCAAACAAAGTACTTGTTGTTTTATAAAATTTAGGTTAAATCATTTGGGTCACATGGATTACTTTTGTGATGTCTTTTACCTTTCTGGGGCTTGAAAGTGTCAGTGGTGGGACAGAAATCTCTCAGATTTCATTAAAAATATCTTTATTTTATTTGAACAAAAGATGAATGAAAGTCTTACGGGTTTGGAACGACGAGGGTGAGTGATTAATGACAGAATTTGCATTTTTGGGTGAACTATCTCTTTAATAAACAGAACGATATCGTCCGCTGGTGTGGACGCTAATATAGTAATCATTATAGTTATCGTTTTTGGTGTTAACGGGCCTTAACCCTCTCCCTTTCTCCTTACCAGACTGGCTCTTCAGCACGGTGACGGTCATGTGGTGGATTACCTGAGCCAGCCCGTCATTGACTACATCCTGCAGAGTCAGCTCTACATCAACGCTTCTGGATAGGGTGCGGAAGTCCACTTCCGACCCGTCAGTCGTCCCTGTCTGTCTCTCTGTGTGTAATCTAGAGTATAATCCTCCTGTGCTACCACTGCTTTCCCATGTAGAGGAGCATTAATCTGTCCTCCCCTCTTACTCGTGTCTCATTGGGATGTACAGCACTGTGCCTGAGGGATCTGCTCCACCAATCAGCTTTAAGGGACTGGGTGGGCTTAGGTGCCCAATAGGAGGAAGAGGAGAGAGCCTCGCCACCACCATGACAGAAAAAGAGAGTTTGATTGAATTAAACCATTGCCTGCTATAATGTCGGCCTTTGCTGTTGATTTGATGCTCTCTGTTCTTGTAGTTGCATGCCTAAAGGTTTTCTTTCAGCGCATGAGTGTTTAAATTACCACATAGACCGTAGTCTGTGGTTACAGTGTTTGCAAAAAAACTGTGCTTAGACTCATCTCATCTCTAAATACATTTTCTACTCATCAATCAACTGTATGTACAGAAAACGTTCGTTTGCAGTCTCATATACTGTATTATGCCTGAATGTTTTGTCTTCAATGTGCATTCATGTATACGTGGAGTATTTGGTTGCACATTAAAGAATGCAATTTCATTTACTTTGCTTTTGTGCACATTTTCTTCTCACACAGCTCCAGTTTCTTGACATTTGCATACTAACATGCCACAGATGTGATTTTTTTGTAAAGCCAGTCACTGCCTCTGCATCAAACCATTCGTTTCAGCCAAGATTCCTTTCACGTTGTGCTTGTTTTGTGAAGAGACCACACTGACACCATTCGAGAGCTGTTTGTTCACGTTAGACAAGGGCATAAAGTAACTCTTTTTAAAGCTATTTGATTATTGGGACATCTTTTAAAATGATTTGAGCTGACATAAAACGATCTATCACCTTTATAAATGAATCAAAGTGTATTTGATGAGAAGAATAACAGATTCAGTGAATTATGTGTATATTGCATAATTAATTTTGAGCGGCTTTGCAAGTTTACAAAAGGCTCTGGCTTTATGATAAGAAGACTTGGATATATTACTGTGATTATTGTGTTTTATATGATATGATTTCAGCACGAACAAATAGGTGAAATACGATGTTTAAGTTTGATCACTTTAAAGGGTTAGTTCACCGAAAAATGAAAATTATGTCATTTATTAATCACCCTCACGTCGTTCCACACCTTCGTTCATCTTCTGAACACAAATTAAGATATTTTTGAAAAATCCAATGGCTCAGTGAGGCCTGCGTTGCCAGCAAGATCATTTCCTTTTTCAATGCCCAGAAAGCTACTAAAGACATATTTAAAACAGTTCATGTGACTACAGTGGTTCAACCTTAATAAGCGACAAGAATACTTTTTGTGCTGCCAAAAAAACAAAATAACAACTTTCTTCAACAATATCTAGTGATGGGCGATTTCAAAACACTGCTTCATGAAGCTTCGAAGCTTAACGAATCTTTTGTTTCGAATCAGTGGTTCGGAGCATGTATCAAACTGCCAAAGGCACGTGAACTATTGAAATTTCGAAACACTTAGGATGTAATGAAGCCTCGTTTACTGAAATCACGTGATTTTGGCGCGCCGAACCACTGATTCGAAACACTGAGCCATCGGATTTCATCAAAAATATCTTAATTTGCGTTCTGAAGATGAACGAAGGTCTTACGGGTGTGGAACGACATGAGGGTGAGTAGTTAATGACTGAATTTTCATTTTTGGGTGAACTAACCCTTTAACCAGAGACTTTCATTAATGAAACTGGAAGCCAGAATGTTAATCTTCAGAAATATAAAACGTATAATAGTACTGAGATTGTAACATTATAAAATATTCCTTGTGTAACTAACTCATACATTACTAGGTTTACTGTACCTCATGTGCTGTTGGTTATGTACACTATCACAGACATTAATGGAGTAAATAAAACACCCCCATTTCATTTTCTGGAATGGATTATACTTCTCTAATATACAAAAACAATTCTTAAACACATTGATACCTCACTGTTTGTATCAGTATCATTTTATGATTTTATTTCTATTTTTGCTGAGCAGCCACCACAGCAACTGATGTATCAGGAATCACTAGAAGACTTAAAAACAATTTATTCTCAGTGTAAAAATTAATAAGAAAAATATTGTGGGAAATACACCACAAATAATATATTTTTTCATGGTTTTGGCATGCTGCATTCTTCTGTACCTCTACAATCCTCACTGCTTCCTTGCATTCATCATGCCTTCATTCAAACTCACGAGCAACAAGAATAGATATTGTTGATGATATTGTTTCTTCTTGTATTTTCATTGCTTTTAAATCGATTATAGAGATTCAGACTATTAAAATCTCCTTGCAAGATTATAGGGTTCTGTTTTTAAGATGCTAAAACTGCAGATCTTAATTTTAGATCTTCAATATTCATTTTGTAAATTAGTCGTCTTTGGTGAAAAGCATGTATAAGTGTGTCTGCGTAATGTCATATGAATATATTTCTACTTTATAGTGGCTACTCGATAAGCATTCAAACACTGAAAAAGTATGCTGCCATGACAATAACTCGTGTCCTTGATGACAATACTGAATTTAATAAAACAAAACAGAAATCAAAACAATGAAAATTGTTATTTTGTGCATTTCTTTCATGTTTTTCACTAGATGCTGAAACAGATGGAGAAGCAACTGGATGTTACTTCTTCTCAAGAACAATTAGTTTCATATAAAGTATATATTTATCTATTAATTACCCAAACGGAAATATCTTTGGCAATCATGCAAAACAGAAATATCATTTACCTCATTTCAAACTTCACAGTAAGAATTTTCAAAATTAAAATATATATAGTAAACAAAAATAAATACTAAAAACAAAATCTCTCATACAGTACAAAATCATGAAATGACAATAAACATTCTTTAGTTGAAAAGTAGTCTCAGTAAGTTCATAGATTAACCCCTGTGCATCCTTATGGACATTTTTTGATAATTTTGCCTGTGTTAATGCCAACTGCATAAATTTTGGCACAAGTGTGTATTTTTATTGAAATTTTACTATTTCACCCCCATTTATTTTACAATCTGTTTTACACTAGGTCCATAAAATAGTTCCTCTCAGGACCTTAAGGACAAAAATGTCCCCATTAAAACTGCAATTTTTAATCCCAGGGTTATTTAACTATAAAATGATGCAGTCTTTGTCAATAGGCTTTCATTCCGTTGGCTTCAAAATGAAATTTTTTTACTAGATGGTGACATTTTCTCAGGTTTGGCCTATAAAGCAAATACTTGCTTTATTCCTATTTTCTGCTTATGCTTATTATAGAGCCAATTGGATAAATTATGCAGGTATAATTGTGTGGGTGTGGTGGTATGGATGTCAGAGTGTGTGTGTAATATTTGAGAGAGAAAAACTCTACTGTACTGCAAATCATAAAGCCAACCACTGTGTGTACCAGTGGAGCTTTGCTGGCATCTAATGGCGAAAATTTGGTACTGCACCCAAAGAAAATCTTACTGAAAGCTCGTTTTTTGAGATATCAACCTCAAGTTTGGAATACAACTTCTTTAGATTTATGGCTTTGATTTTCTAGCAGTTCAACATGTTTCATAAAATAGATATTTCATATAAAATAATGTTCATAAATCATTTTCAAAAACTTTAACCTCTATGTCTTTTTCGTTTACTTCAACAACAATCTGTCAACAACAATCTGCCAAGGGTCTTCTTTAAAATGAGACCAAACTTAAGTCTGTGCTCCCAAGCTTCAAATTTGACATGAACATTTTTGTCCTCTAAGGATCTCAGAGTAACTTTTTTAAACTGACGCACAAGGGATGCACTATGTAACATTGTGATTTGGCCCTGCAGTAACCCAAAGCCTTTACGGCCTTTCAATAGGTGGTATGTTGTAACAGCCATTAGGAATGTTTTTACGGATCTCCTCTAAGTTGGCAATGTCAGCCAGGATGGTGTCGATGTCATTGATCATGCCTGCAATGGTGTCTCTCTGCTGGGTTTCCTTCTCCTCCAGCTCCCTGAGTCTGGGCCTCAGCTCTTTCTCCACGCGGCTGCGGCTTTTAGCAATGGCATTCTCTAGGTTGGCCACTCGTTTGTCGTCGACTGTCCCAGGAGTTCCTGGAAAGCAACAGTATAGTCATAGTGAATCCCTGCTCATTGCTGGAGTTTGAAATGAAGATCTGGATATGAAAATATATTTAGCAACAAATAATATATTTTTTTCAGTTCTGCCTCCATCATGTCATTATTCAGTTTGATAATTATCTTTTATAGAAAAGTCTAAGTTTCTCCATCAAAGCTTGTAGCACTTGAACATTGTTGTTATTGTTTACTAAAACTAAAACTATTAAAAATCATTGGTTAATTAAAATAAAGCTGAAATAAAATAGAAAGATTATATGAAAAAATTAAATGTAAAAAAAACCCCTAAAATTAAATATATTGTCTTGGCAACTAACTGAAATAAAATAAGTTGAACTGCTAAAATTACTAAAACTGAAATAAAAATGAATTGAAGCTAAATAGAAATATTTTTTAAAAAATGACAAAAGCTCATAATAAAATTACTAAAACTTCAATGAAAATATTCATTCAAAATATTAATAAATAGTATAAATAATACTAAAATAACACTATTTCCCATTGCACTTGACTGCATATTTTGCATGTAGTGAATTATAACTCACCCAGTGAGCTCATAATATCAGTGATCGTCTTTAAAGTATCACTAACAGCATCCCTGGCATTCTTTGCATTTTCAAGCGCCCCACTGGACTCTATGACAGCCTGATTTGACAAAGAAGGAAAGAAAATTTAGCATGCATCTCCAAAGTATACAAGATTTCAAATAGCGTTCTCAAATAGTTTTATGTAAGCAGACATTCTTACATCCTTCGCTTGAGTTATCTGTGCTTTTGCCTTGTTTTTCTCTTCATTCAGTCTGTCCCTAGTTACAGATGCTTCTATATTCAGTCCATTCACGTCCTTTTTCAGTTTAGTGGCAGCTTCCAAAATATCAGAAGATGACGGAAGAGAATCGGATATTCCCTGTGGAGACACATACAAGCACCCCGTGAGCACGTTCAAAACTTTCTGTATACGATTCAAATAGGCCCACTCAACTCAGGTCATTTAGTAAACTTGTGACAGACATTGTGAGAAAATGAACTGGTCTCTCTGTGAAATCTATGTAATAATGGCATTGGCACAAATATTGTTTTTAGAAATGAAATAGGTAAACACTCAAGATAACAGGTCACCATACCTCCAGATTGGTTGCAGTTTTTGTAAGAGTATCAATGGTGTTCTGAGCATCTCTGTAGGGCACAGACATTGCATCCAAAATGTCCTGAGTCTTAGTGTTGTCAGCTATGGCCTTCTGGATGGTGGCATTGATAGCAGGCAGTTTTGCAATGGCGGCATCGGCAAGATCCTTATTAGCACCAATCTGGCCATCAAACCCTGAGGAAAGACAAAAAAAGACATTTAAGGTTAATTGTGCTGGATAGTTTAAATGATGACAGAACATTATCTGGAGATGTATACACTACTGCTCGAAAATCTAGGGGAGGTAAGACTTTTTATTTTTTAAATAATTCAATAGTTTTATTCAGCAAAGGATGCATTAAATTGATCAAACATGACAGTAGACATTTATTATGTTACAAAAGATTTCTATTTCAAATAAATTCTGTTCTTTTGAACTTTTTTATTCATCAAAGAATCCTGAAAAAAAATTATGGTTTCCACAGAAATATTAAGCAGCACAACTGTTTTTAACATTGATAATAAGAAGAAATGTTTCTTGAGCAGCAAATCAGCATATTAGAATGATTTCTGAAGGATCATGAAAAAGTGGGGGGTTAGTTTTACCCACAGTCACCAAACTCGGTACATATATTGTTCTCATCGAGCAGGACAACTTTCTAATTTACAGTCATTAGCTCTGACCAACAGGAAGTAAGATATTTAGGTTTGAATGTGAATTTTTTTAATAATCAGGCTCTTAATTTTTAACTACTACTCCTACGGGATTCATACGATTCAGAACCAAATTTTCTGAACATGGTAGCAAGACATTGAAGATGTTAAATTGTGAACGAATATTGGATATCTCAAACAGTGTTGCCATGGCAAGCGTTTAAATTAAAGGTAAAAAGGGAAACGGGAAGAGTCCCATATCTTGACATAATTCTTTTACATTTACCCAGTTTAAATGCAAATTGCCCGTCATGCACAGTTGCCCTGATGCCACCCGTCATCGCTGCTAACAATAGTTAATTTAAATTTTAATAATATTTCACAATATTCCTGTTTTTGCTGTATATTAAAACAAATAAATGCAGCCTTGGTGAGCAGAAAAGACTCCTTTCAAAAACATAAATAATCTTACCAACCCCAAACTCCTGAACAGTAATGTGTATATGATACTTAATAGCTTAAAAGTCCAGTGTTCATCCGCACCTTTGAGCGTCTCTAGAGTCTTATCCAGACTATCTTTGTTGTTGGCAAAGATTTCCAGAGATGTATTTTTGATTGCTTCAGCCGCGTTTGCCCTGGCAAAAAGATTGTCTTGAACCTTAAATCAAATAAAAACATGAGTTAAGTTTCCTGTTGTCCCAGGAAATGCACTGAAGGTTGATGTTTGCACAGAGATATACAAGTAAATCTTGTTGCAAATTCTTGGTTGAATATCATCAACATAAAATCAAGCTCGTTTCCAGTCATCACATCTTTTACACATTTTCTTTGTAATTAATGGTTTCTGAGCATCTAGAGTACCAGGAAGGTTTAACAGAAGATCTTGTTTACCTGTTGGAAAGCCTTGGCCTTTTTTAACAGATCATCTGTCTCTTTCTGCTCATTGAGCATATACTGTTGAAAGTCCTGGTATTGTGATAAATTCCCCTCCACCATACCCTTCAGATTGTCAAACATGGAAACCACACCAGCAATGTCCTTCTGCAGAAACACAAAGATTTAGACTAACTTCCAGAAACGCAATAGAGTCTTACACAAGAACACACACACATTCATTTTCAGAGGAACCTAAAATTACTTACTCTGTGATAATTTAGAGGAATATATATAACTTTTTTTTTTCTGTTGTAGTAGTTGATTCGGTTTTTATGAATAGTTTTTTTCATGTTGAATGCAAGGTAAGTGAAATGTCGTATTTGATGCTTTCATTGTAATACCTTTATTTTTAATTGTGTCATAAAACACATTGTTCATTTTATATATGGTATATATTTTTAGACTCCAGTAACACCAGCAAATGTCTTCTGGAAGATAATTGGGTTCTGTGTAAAGAACTGAGGCTCCTGTGTTCCCCTATTTTTACTTCTACATACATACATATTTAATCCATATTCACTACCGTCAGGGGCTTTGGAAATGTCTTCTCCAGGTCAGATAACTGTTTCAGAGTGTTCTGAGCTACTCCGCTCTCCTGTCTAGCTGCATCAGTTAGTTGAATGGCCTTCCTGTCCATGTCAAGCACTTTGGTTACATCTGCTTCATACCTGAGAACAACATCATTAGAAAGTGAGGTCACAGTCTTTACCTCTGCACAATGATGATAGAACAGTTCTGTACTATCTTGATGATCTGGTTTAACAGTGCTTCTCATACAAAATTTCAGCTATAAGCAACTTACTGTCTTTTGAGGTCCTTGACCTTGTCTTTGACCGTATTTTCTCGGTTGATGACGCCACGGATGAGCTCTAGGGCTTTCTCAGATTCTGCTAGAGAATTGGCTGCAATGGTCTCCACCGTCACTGCCTCACCTTGATGCCTGGCAAGAAAAAACAGTCAGTTTTACACATATTTTTGCAATGCATAACTTATGTACTGCTAATAAAAGTTGAGGTCTATTCAATGGTTAAATGCATTTTAACGGTTCTTAACTATCTTACCAAGGACAGCAGGTGAAAAAACAATGCTAAATGCAAATAATGCAACAAATGTAATGCAACTAAATAATCATTTGTAGTTATGATAGCAAAATAAACAGCTTTTAATCTTTTGTTGTTGATGCGCTTATGCAGAAGGTCCAATCAAACTCTGGATTTTGAAACATTTCAGTGTTTGATTTATGATTTTTTAGTTTTGTACAATAATAATGTTTTCACTTGATGTTCCATGTAAAGTCTGGAACAAGTCCTGGAGCTAAAACAGTTCAGAACCACATTTTAATGTGTAACTGTTGGAAAACTATTAAAGCCTCTTATTAATGCACATGCAATTATGGATCACAACATGTTGTGTTGTTTCACTGTTTGTGGCATTTGAGAAAAACAAATGACATACTGCTCAGCAAGATCAGCAGCTCTCAGAACCAAATCAGACAAGGTGTCAGCACCTGGCACCGCATCACCTGAGGGAAACTCCTGAAATAGACATATGAGGGAAAAACACTGAGAATTTTCACAACAACAATGATTATACTTTTATTAACCCTCTATGGCTATGCGATAGTTAGGCTAAAGATCAACACCCGGCTGAAAACCTAATGCTAAAAAAAACAATGCTCATTCAAGTGCTATTAAACCATTCAAGCACGGTAAGACACAAAAATTAGAACTTAAATCTGTACTGGTGTGCTGTCTGTGAATCTCCTGTCTGTGTGACAGACACACACGACTCATGCACACAGAAAGCCGCTTCATACAGCACGCCGTTGCTACCAATACTATATTTGCATTGTTTTAAGGGTAGGGGTTAGTATGGACGTTAATAAAGCCTCAAACCACATGAATATGATGCTGGTAGCACAATCTGATGGGTAGCATTTTTCGCTGTCTAACTACTTAATGTTTTAATGGGAAAAAATCTGAGCGGGTAGCACAAATTGTTCTCTTTCGTGTTTAAACGGACAAAAACACAAAATTATGCCAAAATTCCCATTTTGTTGAGTACCCTTATAAACACACTCTTAAATGAGTTAAATAAAGTCTTAAATGAACATAAAGAGTTGTGAGAAAATAGGATGTCACATCCGCGTCATGTGCAGCTGGTCTTAAAGTGACAGCAGCCTAATAAACCTGCTACAGTCTGTCATTAATCAAAGAACAAAAGAAAAAGAACATCACTCACTGCTCTTAATTGAATAACTTTTGTAGCTTTAATAAAAATTAATCTATATTTTAATCTAAATTATGCAGTGAAGACTGTGAAGTCTTTGATTCTGCATATTTCCTACCTGTTAGATCAAATATTTAAAATATTCTGTCTTTATGTTGTTTCTGCATTAATTTGGAGAATAAATGTGAAATTATTACAATATAAAAATATATTAAAAACTTTAACGTTAGGTGCGATTAATTACAGAAATATTTGCGATTAATTAGTTAATTTATTTAATCGATTGACAGCACTAATATTAATATAATAAAACCCATAAAAATATAATAATGAAATACTTACAGCCTGTTGGATGTCCCGTTTGGCCTGTTGTAGTTTTAACCTGATGTCGCTGATGAGTTTACGGATTTCTGAAACTTCCGTTCTGTACTGCTGATCCTTGTTTCTGATCCCATCTACTGTTGTCAACAAAGCCTCCATGTTTCTGTCCTCTCTCAGCTGGGATCGGCTAATGCTCGCCAGTTTATCCTGAAGCTGTCTCTCTGTACCTATGTGGTATAAAAATAAGTCTTAAAAATAGAAAATAAACTAACTAGAAAAAATAAATGAAACAAAACAAAAGTTTTTCGCACTTGTGAGTTCATTTGCTCTGATTTTCAGGGTTTGCACCATGTCTTCTGCGGCCCTGATAGCCCGTTCCGTCTGAGCATCGTTGATTAGAGCATCATCACCTCCAATTCCTTTAAATAAATTCTCCATTTCCTCCAGCTGTCGTGCATAAGCCTCAATCTGATATAAAACACAAAGATCAACATTTATCTACCATAAATGGTCAACATTTTCCATATACCTCTACTTTAGCAGCTGTGCAGGGACTGGATCCAACACTAAATGTCATCATTTAATGTTTTCAGTCATTTTTAACCTTGAGTGAACAGGCTTTTTTCCTCTTGTTATATAGGTTTGGTAAATGCACTGCAGTTAACAGCAGTGAGATTGTGTATGAGATCAGTCCTGACTGTGTGTGCTGGTCCCTGGGCAAACAACACATTTAATTCCACCCACACAGTCAGTGTTCAAGATCGGCTCCAAAGCTACATACCGTTATATCACTCTCCAGATAATAAACAATCATCAAACCCAGCAGGATTTGCTCATCTTTTCTTTCACACAGCGTAGAGTGTAAAGTGCTTATTTTGACATGATAGCACAAATTAAATGATCATTATTTTCTCATGGTTAAATCACACACACAAACACACACACATTGGGTTTTCATGTTTTTGGGGATATTCCATAGACATAATGATTTTTATACTGTACAAACTGTAAATTCTATCCCCTAACCCTAACCCTACCCATCACAGAAAAATGTCTGCATTTTAACATTTTCAAAAAACATAATTTTGCATGATTTATAAGCTGTTTTCCTCATGGGGACCAAACAAAATGTCCCCACAAGGTCAAAAATTACTGGTATTACTATCTTTGTGTGGACATTTGGTCCCCATAACATAGGGAATACCTCACACACACACATCATATATATATATATATATATGTTTCCACAAAAATATTAAGAAGCATATTTAACATTAGAAATAACAAGAAATGTCACTTGAGCAGCAAATCAGCATATCAGAATGATTTCTGAAGGAGTAATGATGCTGAAAATTCAGCTTTGCCATCAAAGGAATAAATTACATTTTAAATTCAATTCAAATAAAAAACAGTTATTTTAAATTCTAATAATATTTCACAGTGTTCCTGTTTTTAGTGTATTTTTAATCAAATAATTGAAATTGTAGTATTTCTTTATTTTGTTTTGCGTTCTGCAGTGTCTTACCTTGCTCTTGACTGGGTTAAAGCAGGATGGACATGTTGATTTCTCACACTTGAGTCCATCGTAACCTTCCTTACACTTGCACTGGCCTTTATCACTGCATGAATTTGACACAGAGCCCAGACGATTGCAGTTACAGGCTACAGTGAGAAAAGAAAGCAAAAACTGAGATGGCTTTCACTCTTATGGATTTTGTACTGTCTGCAACATTATATTTAGGCTTGTGAGAGTCACAGTATTTGTCTGTACCCTGACAGGGGTCTGTGAGGTAAATGTGGTGGTATCCCTCTTCACAGTTCTCACACTGGGGGCCGGTGCTGTGGTCCAGGCACTTCCGACACTCCCCTGTTCGGCGGTCACAGTTGCCGACGGCGTTCTGGTCCACGTGACCGTAACACTGGCAGGGCTGGCACTGTTTGGGAGAGCCGTACTCTCCCAGGGGGTCTCCATAGAAACCGTCATCACATATTTCACAACGAGAGCCTTTAAAAATGTTACATTAGTAAACATGGGGAATAGCTCAATGATGATTAACAGTAAATGCAGTCTACAATCATACCGAATTCAAATTTCATTTAAAGTTCCTCACTAAATTTAGTGCAATTATATGGATTATTTTTATGCTACTTTTATAGAGCTTTTTTTACAGCTTTTGCAGCTTGACAGATCCAATTACTTTCATTATATTGAAAAGAGAAGCCATAAGAGAAAAAATAGCTTTCATTTTTGGGCGTTCAATCCCTTTAAGAACCATTCACGTGATGTTTTCCCTGTTCTTTTGCTCCGTGTTCCTCACCTGTAGTCCCCTGGGGACAGCGGGCACACATCACATCCTGGGTTCCTGGAATAACATAGCAACCCTCACCCTCGGGACAAGGACACTTCTGGCAGGAGTTGGGCTGTTGGCGGTTTACATAATAACCTTTAGGACACATCTGCAGATTTGGTATCTCATCAGCCGAGTAACAGCCTCCTGTAAACATAACAAATCCACCTTTCTCAGTTCAGGCTGCTTCTTCATAACTGAAACACAAATACGCACTAAACACTGAAATAACAAACCTGTTTCTGGATCACATGTTCCACCCTGACAAGAGCAGGGATCACAGGGGCTTCGGGGGCCTTGACCAGGGAAACGTCTCCTGTATCCAGTGGCACAGCGCTCACAAAACTGTCCATCATAACCAGTAGGGCATCTGCACTTTTCTACCCAGACTGCAGGGGTGCCGGGACCCAGTTTAGCTGACACCAGAGAGACGTCATCCAGATAACCACGTCCTGTTGTGAAACCAGACATTATGTTCTGTGTGCACATGTTTAAAACAGTACATGCAGCTCAGTGGAGTGGAGGGATTAAACACTCACCATTTTCACCAAATGTTCCTCTGATTTTAATGGCTGTAAGATTGCTCAGAAGTGTTTGAAATTCTGTGGATGAGAGCTGCGGTTTCCATTTGCTGCCAGGCTGTTCGTCCAGTCTGTGAAGTATGGTAATAATTATTATCAGCCTAAAGCCCAAAGCAGACTTCACTTTTTACATATACGCGAGGGTCAGCGTACAGTGTACGTGACATGAATTTCGTCGTCAGAAGAGTACACGCGTACTGTACGCGCACCGCTGGATTTTTGTAACTGTGCATACTTGTACGCGCATATCACACATGCGCATTTCATTTTTTTGCAGTAATTAGTTTATCCACAAGGTGGCAACCGTGCCCTGGGGGCGTCGATTCACAAGGTAGTCAAAGAAAAACTGCATAAACAGAACAGACCGGAACACATGCAAGCTACAGCGACGATGGAGGCCTACATAGACGAGAGATTGTGTGAAGAGGTTAGAAAGTACCCTCATTTGTACAACTCTAACATTAAAGAATACAAATACGTTTACATGGGTTGTAACTCATGGCAAGAGATTGCTCAAAACTGCGCATACGTCAAATGCCTGTGTATGCGTACGAGTCAAATGAAGTATACTTTGTAAGGCTGTGCAATTGACAGTACGCGTACACGTAAAAAAACGAAGCAAACCCAGGGCTTAAACCATATACCTTTAAAAATTCGTATCAGTTTGTACCAATTCAGGCTGATAATGATAATAGTAATTTTCATAACGATAATAATTTTCATGTTATGGCTGCTAACTAATAAATTGCAGATATTAAAATTCTATACTCGTTTGTCAAATAAAAAAGTAAAAAAAATCTATCATTTTAAACGTTACATGTGAATTTAGGCATTACAACATTACAATGTACAGTATGAAAAAATGGAAATTAATTTTGAGATTCGCTAAATATTACATTTAAGTGTTAATTTTTAATGATTAACGTGAGAGTTACATGACTACTAAGATAATCAATATAAAAACAAGGGAAATGAGCATGTACATTTAAATTGATTATACTTACTACTTATCATAGAATCATTAAAAAAATGCATCACAGTCTCCAGATATTAAGCAGCACAAATTTTTCAATTGATAATTGAAAATAATTAGAAATGCTTCTTGAGCACCAATTCAGCATATTAGAATGACTTCTGAAGGATCATGTGACACTGAAGACTGGCTGCTGAAAATTCAGCTTTGCCATTACAGGAATAAATTACATTTTAAAATGTATTAAAATAGAAAACAGTTATTTTTAATTGTAATAATCTTTACAATATTACTGTTTTGCTGTATTTTTGAAGACAAAAACACAGCCTTGGTGAGCACAAGCACAAAACAAAACAAAATCAAAACATCTCTAAAATTGGCAATAACTGATATGGAACCCATATATAATGCATCTCTAAAAAACAAAGTCTTAATAAGAAGCAGAGACCAGGGCAGGGTAAAAACCACTCAAGTTTCTTTTAGAAATCATAAAAATCTACTATAATGTTACTCACTTGAATGTGTAGGTGATTTTCTTGCCACAGGGCACTACAGTCCTCAAGTCCCCTAGTGAAGCAGACACCTTAAGACCTGCTCCTTCCAGCATGACATCAGAGATGGAAGGACGACGGACACCTCTGTCCAGACGCAGAGAGAAGGTGAGCGTCTGACCGTAGCTCAAAGCCTGATTCCCCAGGTAAGATGCTATATTAAACACAAAAGCACAAGAGTTAAGGAAATAGTAATGCATCACTGATGATTACTGATATTGCCAATAATTAATAATAATAATAAAAAAAGTAATCATCATACCGGGAGCAAACAGATAAACAGGAAGGATCTCCTTGGAGATAACCTCAAGGTCTTTGTGAGTGGGAGACCATCTGAATTGTATTTGTGAGGGGCTCACTCCTTGAGCAGTGGCCGCCCGCCAGCCCTCAGGTCCTGTGAGACGAGACGAATGAAATGAACAAACACAACTAAAACCAAATTTGATTGACTAAAATCAGAGATTACGCATCAAGCTCACCATTGTCAAAAGTTGAAGTGATGTTGTGAATGGAATATCCCTCAGCTGAGGAGCACACACTTGAATGGCCATTGCAAAAGCAGGGCAGACACTCCTCTGTATTATATGTAAGACGGCCATTTTTACGTGACCAACAGCTTAGCCTGCATGAGAAGAGCATTAATTGAACCAAACAAACTTGCATATTAATAGTCAGATAGCAGTCAGGCTCATTATTCTCACCTCAAATGCTCACATCCACTGGGAGTCACTTGAGAGCCATCTTGACAGCGGTCACACTTGTCTCCATAAATTCCCTGTTTACACGTACACCGTCCCTCATTGTTGCAGACTGGTCCTTGAGAACCTGAACAGAACAAAGCATACATGCATATATTAGGTGGCCTTAACTACCATGTACTTACATCAAAAAAATAAGTACAATGTACTTCTTGTGTTCATATTGTATTGCAAAACACTTTTGCTGCTATTGAGGTGGGATACGGGTAAGGTTAGGGACCGGTTTGGTGGTATGGGTAGGTTTAAGGGTGTGTAATTATAAATGTAATTGCAGAAATTAATTACAGATGTGATTACATGCAGGTATTTTAAAATATAAGTACAATGTAAAAGCATGTATGTACACAATAAGTGCATTGTATCAAATGTTAATTCTTTTTTTAATTAATTAATTTAAATGTAAGTACGTAGTAGTTAAGGCCACCTAATATAAAGACCATTTAACTTACAATTTATGCCAATATACAGTGGCCCCAAAGAAATTTGATATAATTTGATAAAATATAACCAAATATCACCTTGGGACCAGCAGGTTAAAAATAATTGACAAAGTGGTTTAGAAAAGTGATGTCAGTTCTGAGAAAAGCTTCAGGATCATTTGTTTGCAGATGCCACTTGGTTTGATTTTTTTTCCAGACATTTTTAAGTGTGGCTTATGTGTCCAAATACTATTTGGGGCAGATATTGAAACATTAGCAAAAGAGTCAGAGGTCACTCCTCTGCCGGAACTCGACTTGCGTACGTACGTTGCCGGAAGCCAATGATTATAGTTAAAGTTTTAAATATGGATATTTTTCTTACAAAAACCCATTGCTTTACTTCAGAAGGCGTTTATTAACCCCCTGGAGCCGTATGGATTACTTTTATGATGGATGGATGCACTTTTTTGGGCTTCAAAATCTCGGCCACCATTCACTCCCATTATAAAGCTTGGATATTTTTTTATATAACTCTGATTGTGTTTAGATGAAAGAAGAAAGTCATATACACCTAGGATTGCTTGAGGGTGAGTAGATTATGGGATAATTTTCATTTTTGGGTGAACTATCCCTTTAAGCCTTGTCTGTGAAACCGGGGGTAAAAGATAGTCCATCCCAAAAAAGAAAAATTCTTTCCTGTATGACTTGGAACACAACAGGAGAGTAAATAAATGTGTATTTTGGAAATAAAAAATGAAACTTCATCTTAAAGCAGTAGCTCACCTGCAGTGTTGCAGTTGCAAGGCACACAGTTGTCTCCTGCCCTCTTGTGGTAGTATCCTTCCTTGCATTTTTCACAGTGCCGCCCTTCGGTGTTTCCCTGGCAGTTTATACAGTACAGTCCTAGACGATCTGCTCTGCAGAACTGTGCTTTACCATGACACGAACAAATACTGGAGGCTGCAAGACAACATGCCAAGATGGGTTAATTTATGTCAATAAATTTTCCCTGTTCAAAGAGGGCCCTCTATAAAGATGTTCTGTGGTTAAGGAATCTGCTGAATAAGTAGACTTTTTACAGTCTTTGTAAAACAAGTATCGGATTGTTAAAGTACACTGGCGCCAGTCAAGTTTTTAGTGGTATTGCTGTGAGCATGGGAAAAAAAAAAAAAAAAAAAAAAAAAACTAAAGACCGTCTTACACCTATAAAAACAAACAATTGCCACCAATGCAGTAAATAACACCCCACCCTAAGGTATATTCACTCACTCTCTAGGATACAATTACTCAAACCCACAAACCATAAGCTACCAGAGCATATAATGACAAAACCACAAATGTCTGAGGATCAACAAGCATCTGAAAGACACACCGGACATCCAGGGTGGACAACTTTTTTGAAAGGGAAAGAGAAATGCCCTCAGCTGTGTAAGCACATTAGATCATGTAGGATTACCTGCAATAAAACAACCTAGACTATGTTCAGCCATGCCTACAGTATGCTGAACACACAGACGATAATAGATGTTATATAATAGAGTAGGACAAGCTCACTCTTGTACAGGTAATTTATCGCAGCGGTATAATGTGGTAATATCAAGTCAGCAGGAACCAAACCTCATCCACTCAGAACAGACATTCCATTCCTTCTAATGTGGTAACATTAGGGTCCCTCACAGGTGAGCAACACAGGCAGGCAGCAACAACACTCTCAATGACAGACAAAACTAATCATTAGACAAGTGTCATCCTTACAGTACGTTTGTTTGGATTTTGTTGTCAAGATTAAATAAACAGACAGACTGATGTTGCATTTCCAGTTTTAAGTTTTATATATTTTCATAAAAAAATAATAATAATAATAATAATAATAATGTAGGCTACGTTTATAACACTACTTTGTGTTACATAACATTGGCATTAAATTAACGTTAAATATTTAGCACTGCTAATGCTAGGGCTAAGTCACTGTAATTTTGATATTTTCTCTCTTTTGACTGCCATAATTAACCTCTCTATATTTTTTCCTCTTTTGGAAAGTCGCGGAAACGCTATCGTGGATTTTAGCCTTTCGATATTGGAGCAAATTGGAACGCAAAAATAATATTTTCTGTAGTCTCCTGAATTTACCCAAACAGAATGACTTCCGCTTCTGAGAACCCTGGAAATGGGAAAAAGATCCATAACAATGCGAGTTGTTGACATTTAAGGGCCCATTCTCGCAGAAAAGGAGAAAAGCAGGGCGCATGCGCGAGACGCTGAAAGCAGTGGGTCGCGGCGCAACTGTACGGAAACGCGTTCTCTATGAAACGTCATGAACATGGACTTTTTTCCCAACATTTTTGTTCAAGAATTTAATCGCCATTTTTATCGCCTTTTAGCTTTTTGCAGATCACCTAATAGTCCTGTAAAAAAAATGTTTTTTTTTTTTGTTTTTTTTTAATGTATAAAAAAATCTTAAGTCATAAGCCATAGAAACTGCGTGTATAGTAATAATTATAGAACTGATTTTTTAAAGACTAGTTTTTAAAATAGACATATGATATTTATCATCTTAAAAACTCATTTTAATTTAATTTCATTTTAAACTCACATTATTAATGCAGGTATAATGTAGGACACTTTCTGAACACTTGTAACTGGTGTTGTTTACGATGCCAAATATCAACACACAATATAAATTTACATGGTTAAATATATGAAGAGAACAGAAAAATGTGAATTTAAGAAATGTTAAATACAAATTAAATCTTACTTTAGTTGTCCCATTTTGACGCATTATTAAAGCTTTCTTAGACTGGAATTTATTCTGAAATCTGCTTATTACATTCGCTGATTACTGTCATTAAAAAAGTCATACCTACAAATCAGATTTTAGCTATGCTTGCCAAGCAAATTAACGCCTTTATGTAGCTACTACTTGTCAACACACTAGACCTGTACTGTCAAAAAAAAAAAAAAAAAAAAAAAAAAAAAAATTAATTAATATCCAGGCAAAACTTCACTTACATTGAACTGTCCCGTAAACTGGAGACCAGATGCAAACTGCGCACAGAAAGATCCAACTGCTCTTCATTTTCCACTTCCAAGAAATAAGATTTAACGGCACGTTCTCTCTTTTATAGTGTCTGGTCGGTATTAGGATACTGACTGTCTGTTTAGTCCTCAGTGCGAGACGGACACCTAACGGTTGTGCCAGCTGATCCATGCGCGCGCACTTAAAAACTTCCAACCTGACAAGCGCGGGCATGTCAAGCTCCGTGTCTCAACTGTATATTTACTCACGAGTGATTCACAGCCTGATAGGAAATGTATCATGCCATTCCTCACATAAAGACGTGTTTGATTAAATGCCTAGCTACCATAAGTCCAGAACTAGAACAATTAAACCCATTGTTCATAAATGCTGACATTATTTAGATCTAAGTGTGCACTAGCTATTAAATGTATTAATGCTTGAGGCTGTGCTCTGTTTTACTTAAAGGGATAGTTCACCCAAAAATGAAAATTTAATGTTTATCTGCTTACCCCCAGGGCATCCAAGGTGTAGGTGACAATCTATGAGAGTAAAAAAAACATGCACAGACAAATCCAAATTAAACCCTGCGGCTCATGATTTCCTAAGACACGAAACGATCGGTTTGTGCGAGAACAATATTTATATAATTTTTTACCTCTAATACACCACTATGTCCAACTGCCTTGAGCGCACGCACGGCATCCAGTGCGTGAGGTGTGTACGCGCTCTGGCGTAGTTTAAAGGATTAGTCCACTTTCAAATAAAATTTTCCTGATAATTTACTCACCCCCATGTCATCCAAGATGTTCATGTCTTTCTTTCTTCGGTCGAAAAGAAAGTAGCAAAAAGTAGCAAAGAAGGTTTTTGATGAAAACATTCCAGGATTATTCTCCTTATAAGTGGACTTCAATGGTCTCTCCAAACGGTTGAAATTATAGTTTCAGTGCAGCTTCAAAGGGCTTTAAACGATACCAGACGAGGAATAAGGGTCTTATCTAGCGAAATGATCGGCCATTTTCTTAAAAAATACAAATGTATATGCTTTTTAAACACAAATGATCGCCTTGCACGTGCTTCCGCTTTCTGTATTCTTCAAAAAGCTTACGCTGTATGTCCTACGCCTTCCCTATTCTACTTACGGAAAAAATGGAACTGGCGCCGCGTTCGTTCTGCAAGTTTTTATGTCAAACGGGTCGGGTTGGGTGAGGGCTAAAATTAGTGTTTCTGTCGGATATCGGGTCGGGTGTGCTGCTAATAACTGTGTGTGCGGGTTTATCAAACAGGACCCGTGCAGGTCTCTGGTGTGCGTTCATGTGTTTTGGAGGAGGCATGGCTTTAGAGACGCTCTGAAGGGAGGGTGGGATCTCATGCTTTCAAAGCTAGCTTGCTATTGCTAGCCTCTCTGAAACTGCCTACGCTACCTTTAAGTAAAAAGTACTAAAAAAAAAAACTTTAATATGCGTGTACAAAACTTAATTCTTATTTTCAAAAGAGTTTTCAGGTATGTTTTTGAGGTAATTTATGGGCCTATATATAAATATAACTTTCCTGAATGTTTGAGTTATGGATATAGAAAATATCAAGATAATTTCTTATTCCGTTTGACCTGAAAAAAGTTAATTTTCATAAAAATATCTATCTATCTATCTATATTTATTTATTTAGAGGACTGAAGTGTTAGAAGTTTCCACCATGGCAACAGAATGATGGCAAGAGAACCACACCCAAACTGAAGACCGAGCCACCAAACCGAAGCCATAGAAATGTTGCAATCACAAACAGTCTGAGATTGCAGTTTTCTTCTTTACCACACAATCATTTATGGGTACATTAACTGGAACAACTGATCCACAATGAGACTGCATTTCAAGTTTGGGCACATTAAAAACTTTCAATACATCAAGTGAATTTAAAGAACAAACTACAGGCATAAAATGTCTGTAAAGTACCTCACTTTTTGTGAGGTATCTTATTTAGTATTTGGTGTTTGTGGCTTACAAATGAATTAATGTCTAGTCTAATCTTAATTGGCAGTGAATCACTGGATACTGACTTACTGTGGCACTGAATCATATGACATTTGCCATCTTTTAATCATATCTTGAAAATGAGTAGTAAATAAAAGCCATTAGATCTTTGAATGTTGCTTAGATATCAAAACCACAGATGTCATCAAAATTCCGGCACAAACTGAACTACACTGGAAGAGATACTGTGGAACAGCCACTCATGAAAAATCCAACGCTTCAGGGCAGTGAATTTTCTAGTGTGTGCAGTCGGCTACGCCCTGCCATGAACTCTCCAAGAAGATAGGCTGAGTCAGAGGTGTCTCAGCTACACATTACCAAAACACACCCAAACATCCAGGGCCACACGTCTTTATCTTCCACACCTTGTTCCTCACACAGACGCAGTGAGCCCCACCTTAAACCTGCAGGTAAACATGCTCATACCCTTTCCCTCCGGCCACAAAGAACGGCATGGCGTAGTGCGAAGCACACCCTATACCTCTCGCAGGACTCTGCCAACGCCACACCCTCACCCTCACACACACCAGAACAGGACAGGATCAAAAAACAGTGACAGACAGGAGAGAATGAGAAAGTCATAGATCACTTAGGACCATCAAAATATAAGAAATAACCTGCCACTCAGCTGCTACATCAAGCAAACACTGCAATAATCATTTTATTTGCTCCATATAAGTTTTGCAACGATTGACTGGAGTGAATATAATGTCACACTTAAAAAATGTATGAATGCCAGTGCATTAAATATACTATCTGTTTAAAATAATAAATAAATAAAATAAAATAATAAGAAATAATAAGATAAAATAAAATAAAAAATTAAATACAGTAAAAATAGGTATTTATTTATATTTATTATATGTATTAAAAAAAACAAAACATTTCTGGACATTTATGTCACACTTAAACATGTATAAATGTCAGTGCATTAAATATGCAATCTGTTTAAAATAATAAATAAAATAAAATAACAAAATAAAAAATAAAATAAAATAAAATAAATTAAAATAAAATAGGTGTTTATTTATATTTATTTTATGTATTAAGAAAAATACAAGCACATTTTCCAAACAAAACATTTCTGGACATTTATGTCACACTTAAAAATATATGAATGTCAGTGCATTAAATATGCTATCTGTTTAAAATAATAATAATAATAAAAAAAAAAGTAAATAAAATAAAATAAAAATAAGTATTTATTTATATTTATTTTATATATTAAGAAAAATACAAGCACATTTTCCAAACAAAACATTTTACAAAAAATGTTTAAGTTTTAAATGGTTAAAAAAAAAAAAAAGTCGGCACACCAAGGCTCAAAAAATTTAATAATGGACTCTCACACAGGTAATGTTTCGAGCACCCATGCTCTTCATCAAACAATTAAAAATTTGAACCAACAAGCTTTTATACTGACAGGTGATTAATCAAGGATCACAAGACCTATTAAGAGAAAAAAAAAAAAAAAAATCATAAAGCCATGGAACAAAAGGCAAAAGAAAAATACTAAATACTAAATGTGAAAGTCTAATTCTAAACATACAAGATTAATAATAATATCTGCATGAACCAAAAAAAGGAACAGAAACAGACGAATGTCAAAAGTCTTAATTTAATCCCTTACGTGCTACAGTATCTAAAGTGTAAATCCAAAAGATTTCACGTTTCTAAAGTAAATTATTAATGTCACCTCCATGCCGTGGACATTTGACTAATTCTATTCCTACTTATTGTAAAGTGGAAACCAAATGTCTAAAAGTAGCAAATTTTTTTAAAGTTTTAAAGGATAAAACAAATATAATATTCAAAATGAAGAACACATTTGTTAAAAGCCATTGCAGATCAATTTGTTTTGATATTTTGTCATCTATTAAGAAAAATACATATGACATACACTCTTAAAAATAAAGGTTCCAAAAAAATGAGTTTTCTCCGCAATGCCATTGAACCATTTTTGGTTCCCCAAAGAACCTTTTAGTGAACAGTTCTTAAAAGAACCAAGTGAAGAACGTTTTAAAAATCTACAAAAGAAACTTTTTCCACTATAAAGAACCTTTCGTGTAATTGAAAGTTTCCATGGATGTTGAAGTTTCTTCATGGAAACATCAATGTCAATAAAGCTGTTCAATACTTTTAGAGGCTATTGTCAGTTATTTTGTCAAACTTAACTTTAGCCGAACGACCATAAAAATCATGAACTCCTATGATTCGACTGATTCAAAGATTTGACTCTGCAGATGATAGTTCTTTTCAATCTAGTCATCAGTGTGGTGGATTTTGAGAAAAACCCTCTTTATTTCTTTTTTTAGAGTAATGAATGCCAGCATATTAAAAGAGAGGCTCTTATGTCAAAGATGTAAATGTCTTTTGGAAATACTAAGTTAGGGCCAAAACTGGCACAATGCTTTTCATTATGTGTCTAGATCACATTTTGTACTTTCAGGCCTGTGAAAGAAAGAGAGAAACACATTTAATCGAGTTTATTGGGTATGATGTGCAACCGCATACAATGATGACCGCTGAGTCATGGCGAAGTGTTACTAAATGTAGTTAAGAAACGATATTGCTAATAGTGCTGATTTGTCTCATGAATCTGTCTGTAATACTGACCAACAAGATTTGGTAATGACTGTGTCATTTCCTGTACAGCAATAAGGAAATAAATAGTGTTTACTGCACTGCTATTATGATATGAATATGGTGTGAATTTAAGGTTTAATTAAATTCACTTGACAAACACAGAACACACAACACTATTATACATTATTTACTTAAAACACATACTTATTTATATTTCAGATTTGCACACATCATAACTGTACATTCAAATTGTCTATATTATATATTGTTTTTTGCTTTTTTTGCACTTTGTCTATCTTGTATATTTGTATATTATTCTTATTCTTTTTATTATCTGTGTCTTGTCTTGTCGCTGTCACTCTGTTGCACTGTGGAGCTTCTGTCACTAAAACAAATTCCTAGTATGTGTAAACATACCTGGCAATAAAGCTCTTTCTGATTCTGATTTCTGATTAATGAATTGTAAAGAATCAATCTTTAGAAAACTTTAGAAACCCACAGAAGGACACAAGAGGGTGCTATAGGGGGGCCATGGACAATTTGAGACAAAAATGATTTTACAAAATTCATTTCTGAGGGTTATTAAAGTCAGCATTTTAATTGAATATACACTATCATTCAAAAGTTTGGGGTTGGTAAGATTTTTTTTTAAATAAAAGTATATCTCTTATGTTCACTAAGATTGATTTTTTTAATCAAAAATACAGTAAAACAGTAATGATGTGAAATATTATTACAAATTTAAATGTATGTTTTCTTTCAATTTTATTCAAGTGATGGCAAAGTTGAATTTTCAGTAGCCCATTACTCGAGTCTTCAGTGTCACATGATCCTTCAGAAATCATTCTAATATGCTGATTTGCTGCTTCAAGGGGTGGTTGATTATGATTTCACTTCTTTAACTTTAGTTAATGTGTAATGTTGCTGTTAGAGCATAAACAACATCTGAAAAGTTATGACGCTCAAAGTTCAAAGCAAAGGGAGATATTTTCTTTTAACGAATTCTCTGTTTAAGGACTACAACAAACGGCTGGTAGGGACTACAACGAGCTTCTTCCCAGTGACATCACTAACCCCAAAATTTACACAAACCCTGCCCCCGAGAACACTCAACAAAGGTGTGAGGCCATGTTATTGCAATACTAGCATGTCATAAAAGCAAGATGACAAGGTTATAATTAAACAATTAATTATACAATTAAACTAAACTATATCAGTTCTATCTTCATGCAGCATATATTCTCTGGCTCTGGAGGCACTCCACATCAGCTACATAAATTAATCAACTAACCATTCAGAAACGTCCTGTTGCATTCTACATGTTGTCACTTCTTCTTGAGTCTCTCCATCATGGTCTGACTCCGGTTTGAACATAAAAGGCTGAACAGTTTCTGACATTTTCCGTGAGTCAGCTTGAGGTAATCGGCGCTGCTAACACGAGCTCTTGAAGCTCCGCCCTCTTATTGAGAGCAGCAGCTCATTTGCATTTAAAGGGACAAACACAAAAACGGAGCGTTTTTGCTCACCCTCAAAAAGTGACAAATTTAACATGCTATAAAAAATTATCTGTGGGGTATTTTAAGCTAAAACTACACATACACACTCTGGGGACATCAGAGACTTATTTTACATCTTGTAAAAGTGGCATCATATGACCCCTTTAAGAAATCTTTCTTATTTTTTATTAATGTTGAGAATAGTTGTGCGGCTTGATATTTTTGTGGAAATGACCGTAATACATCTTGCATCTTATTCAACTGACAATAATAAAAATCAAATCTGCATATATTAAGTGTTCATGTCATGTAGACTTTAAATGTTTTTATATACATGAAAATAAATATCTCACAATATTCTTGGCCTCAAATGTTTGAAAACCACCTACTTTCTATAGAGATAATGATTTTTATACTGTACAAACAGTATATTCTGTCCCCTACCCCTAAACACAGAAAACTTTCTGCATTTGTACATTTTCAAAAAACATAATTTAGTATGATTTATAAGCGGTTTGTCCCATGGGTACCAAAAAATGTCACCAAAAGGACAAATATTCCTGATATTACTATCCTTAAGCCCAAAGTATAGTACTTCGGCAGTCCGCATGACGTAATTTTCGTCATCAGGAGGGTCCGCAGACATCCGCACACCCCACGTGAAAGAAACATTTCTATATTTTTCTGGTAGTGACCATGCTGTCGATCTTGTCATTTTTTTGTGTTGCATTGTACTTTTTTTTTTTTTTTTTTTTTTTTTCACAAAAACAAATTTCTTAAGATTTTGCCAAGATTTGATGCCTTTCTTGCTGAGATTTTGCTTGTTGTTAAATCTCTTAAACTCATTGATAATAATACAAATAACAACTTTGAAAAATATCAAAGTTTTAACATTCTGATTCAGGTGTTATTGTTTTTTCTTTTTCCATTTGTTATTGTATTTCAATGCAGTGCTGTTTGTTTTTTATTGCAGAAGAAAATTCATCAAACAAACAAACAAACAAACAAAAAAACACCCCGGCCGGAGGGTGAGCGTACAACAGTGCATGTGCGAGTGACTTGAGCACTTGAAAACAAAATCCACTAGATAGTGCGCACGTGCCGAACGCATCTTTCCGCGCTCATGGTCAAAGCAGTATACTTTGAAAGTCTAAACATTTATATCTATCTGTTGAAATTTTATTTAAAAAAAAAAAAAAAAAAGTATACTTTGAGGCTCGCGCGCGAGACTGAGAGGAACACGGAAAATGAAGTATACCCGGGCCTTTATGGGGACATTTTGACCCCACAACGTAGAAAATACCTGAACCCCGCACACATGAATTATACAATAAAAATGAAGCAGAATCACACGTTGTTGAGTCCTGTAATAACCACTGTTTATTATTCAAATGTTAT